>PYXC01001445.1:1102500-1117500 GCA_015244755.2 Tenualosa ilisha | reverse complement strand
CACCCACAGGCACGTCTCTGCTGGGAACCTTTGTGGAGCACTGGGAACTGTTCAAATTAACAAAAGCTGCATCATCACAGCGCAACATTTCTAGGATCCAACCTAGAGAGAGTGCATAAGTAGGGTGCTTGGTTTGGGACACACCAGGAAAGGGGGCATAGGGGGGTCGTGAGGGAGCCATGTGGTGAAAATAGGAAAGGGAAAGGAAAGCCTGTGTGTGTGTGTGTGTGTGTGTGTGTGTGTGTGTGTGTGTGTTTGTGGTGTGGTGTGCAGGAGCGTGGGTGGCACCTTGGGGAAATCAATGGCGCGGCCTAGAGGAGAGGGAATCAAGCAGACACCTGTGTCTCTATGCCAGATGGATGTTTACACATAGCTTTGTGTGTGTGTGTATGCGTGTGTGTTTCTGTGTGTGTGTGTGTGTGTGTGTGTGTGTGTGTGTGTGTGTGTGCGTGCGTCTGTCGATGTACTTGTGACTCCACGCAAACAGGTACATACGTACACTTACTCACTCTTACTTTCTCTCTCTCTCACACTCTCTCTTAAGCACACACACACACACACACACACACACACACACACACACACAGACACACACATTTAGAAACACTACAAAGTTTTAGGTGTCGGAGGCAGACACTTTTTTTTTTTTGGTAATTTTCTCACAGCTTGGTGCGGCGCAGTTGACTAGTTTCCATTAAGCTGGAGGCAGTCTTGACAAGAATACCCCTCCAACACACACACACACACACACACACACACACACACACACACACACACACTTCAGTAAATCTCCTCTGCAATTCTAATCTCATGCAGGCTGGCCATGACGGTGATCCTCTATCTTTTTTACCCATCGCTTCCTTCAGTTCTTCCACACCTATACCCCTCACCCCCCCCCCCCCAAAACGAACTCAAATAGACACTTCTTTTCTTTTCTCCTGACTGCAAATTTGCATCTGACATATCAAAAGGTCAAATCCTATCTATGAAAACGAATATTTGTGGTGCAAAACGGACACTCTAGCTAAGTCATTCAAATCACTCTGCAGCGTGTGTGCGTGTGTGTGTGTGTGTGTGAGAGAGAGAGAGAGAGAGAGAGAGTGGGGTAGGATGGGGCTCTTCAGTGGGCACACTACTTTTCTTCTTCCCAAACTTCTTGCCCCAGTTTTCGGGTGGTGAATAACTATTAGGGAATAACAACTGAACTGAAAACGAACCAGAGTGTGTCTTGAAGCCTGGCTAACCTCACGAGGGATTAAGTATGGTTTCTTAGTATGTGTGTGCGTGTGCGGTGTGTGTGTGTGTGTGTATGCGTGAGAGAGGGGTTGGGAGGCACTGCATCACTGCCTGCCGGACTTGGACACACTCACCACTCAAAGTCGGACTCAGTGCAGTCGCATGGCTCCGAGATCATGGTGACCGAGTTGGCTTTACCCATAACGCAACGGGCTACTGGCTTCAGCTTCCTGTAGATCCGCTTCACCCCCATGAGACATGTCTCGCCCTATAAAAGATAAATACATAAATACATAAATAAAGGGGTAAAATGGGTAGAGAGAGAGTGTGTGTGAGAGAGAGAGAGTGTGTGTGTGTGAGAGAGAGAGAGAGAGTGTGTGTGAGAGAGAGAGAGAGAGAGTGTGTGAGAGAGAGAGAGAGAAAGTGAGAGAAAGAAAGAATCCCAAACATAAAGCACCCTATCTGCTCAAAAATGCTGTTTGGAAGTATTTCTCTTTGTTACCATAAATAATTCACTCTGGGTGGTGAAGCATGTGGGTGCCACACTGGGTATTACAAGATCAAAAAAAAAAAGAATAAGAAACATCATATTGTTTTAAAAAAATACTTCTGTGACTTTATCATTTAATTTTTTTTTTTTTTCTTGATGCAAAGAGTGGGTTTGGTGAAGTTTTCCTTCACGCTGCTGTTACTTTATTTTTTCCCAAATTGTTCAGCTATGGTTGAAAAGGTTTTGTTTGGCTGGAGAACAATTGTTCACTGTATTAAAGTCAAGAAAGATATTTCCACTCCAGCCTGCTTTCCATTCCTCTTTTAGCCTGTGCATGGATGGACCAGCTTCTCCCCCACTGCAAATACCAAATATAGTGACTGAAGTTTCCCTCAGCAATAATATATCTATATCTACCTTTAAATACACCCCAGCATGATGCATGAGATGAAAGTTCTCTCCCTCTCTCTTTCCTGTGTGTGTGTGTGTGTGTGTGTGTGCCATCACCTAAGGGAGCTAGCATTTCCTTTGTGCCTGTCCTCTCCTATTTAATACACAGAATAATTCTGTGTGTAAAAAATAGAGCACAAAGTTGGGAGCACTGATATAAAATAATAAAAATGAAAAAAGAGAAGCTGTTTAGATGTGGCTGTATTAACACCAGACAAGACTAAAG
This sequence comes from Tenualosa ilisha, assembly GCA_015244755.2. Taxonomy (NCBI): domain Eukaryota; kingdom Metazoa; phylum Chordata; class Actinopteri; order Clupeiformes; family Clupeidae; genus Tenualosa; species Tenualosa ilisha. Next base: position 1,115,098 of record PYXC01001445.1, on the reverse strand, counting down.
CATAAACCTTACATAAGAATATGATCAGTAACTGAAACTTTGATCATCTGATTGAGTGTACAGTATATTGTTCTCTCTCTCTCTCTCTCTTTCTATCTCTCTTTCTCTCTCTCTCTCTAGCACAAACACACATCCACACACTCACACATATACTCATACACACACTGCATATGGTGTACTCTTGAGTCACACTGCATATGGTGTGCTCATGTCAGGTGCGTTTACTGACAAGGCCCCTGGGATGCCTGTTTGTGTGACCCATTGCATGACTTTGGCCAAAAGGGTCTGACAGCAGATCCAGGAAACTCTCGACAGCCACAACATGACTACATTCCAGGCCCCTGTAGACCCCCCCCCCCCCCCCCACACACACACACACACACACACAAACAAACACAATCCAATGAGACTGAGCAGAGCAGTGCATGATGGGAGCTCGGCACTGCCCCTTAAGGGATGCTGGCGGGCGAAGGCTTTGTGGGTAGAAGGCTGACTCCATCCAAAGTGCTCCTTGGCACACTTAACAGACTTTTCATATACCCACATGCGCCAACACCATTACCCCTCCACCTCCACCTCTGCATTCATCCATCCACCCACACCCAACCTCTATGCCTCCTCCAAGGCTCCAAACAATCACCCTTCACTTAAACGGCTGAGTAGCCTGGTGCAACGATAAGAGCTGGGTGCTTCAGGAGACTATTAAAGATATTACTGCCAAGGCCTCTGAGTGTAATGGGCTTGGGGGGGGGGGGGCAGTTGAGGACATTGGGGGGAGGGGGCATTAGCTTGTGTTAGCTTAGCATGTAGCGTTAAAGGTTTGTTGACATGACTGACCTCAAATAAAAAAATAAAATAAAATAAAAAAATTGGAGTTTCTTGACTTTAGACAAACTCATACAATATGTGTGTGTGTGTGTGTGTGTGTGTGTCTGAGGAGAGAGAGAGGGGTGTGTGTGTGTGTACGTGTATGTGTGTGTGTGTGTGTGTGTGTGCACTCTTCATGAACACTCTGATAACATCACCTGGTTGTACAGGTGCCAGGTCTGGTAATCTCCATCAGTGCAGCGGCGGTTAAAGATGGACCTGAAGTCAATCTTCACAAGCTGCCACTCAGATCGGTGGCTCACGTGACCAAAGATCCTGTGAAGGTATGACACACACGCACACACACACACACACACACACACACACACACACACACACACATACACACACACTATTCATCATCTATCTACTCAACTATTCAAATTATTATTTTTTTCTACCAGCATTATACTAATAAATATCTGACCATTCACTCATTTTCAAATCTGGATGATCTGGGGTTTTCAGGAAATCAGTAGCAAACAAAAATGTTCTTAAAAACACTAATGTATATACATTATGTACATAATGCATGGAAAGGTAACTTAACCTGAGTCCATTTTATGCTCATTTAGAAACATAAGCCACTTAACACATTTTGATTTCACAAGTATCACAAAACACAACTCATAACTTCCAATCCAAAAGCTGTTTGGTCTGGGATTTGGAGATGAAGCTGAAAATTAATTGATTCTGAGTCCTTGACAGAACACAATTTATTACAAAATTGGAAAAGAGGACATTTGTTTGAACATTGACCTCTATTGTTCTGTTTTCAAAAACAACATTATTTCTCATGATCAGTGTGCATCCCCCACCACCCACCCGACAGACTCTTCAGTTACCAAGCCTCAGATGAATGAGGAACTTGTTTTAATGAGCTGTAATGGTGGAACCCTTAATACCAGCATGAGAGAACCTTGAAAGCTGTCCTTCCTTCTGTACCTATTGACTAGTGTTAATGGTTTGGTGTCACCTAAAATGGCATCTGTTACCTAATTATCACTGTGTATATGTGAGAGAGAGATGTGTGTGTGTGTGTTCGTGTGTGTTATTGTGATTGTTAGTTACAGTGTAAGGAAGTGACATTAGAAACAAGCTGGATAAAGAGAAGATGTTTGTCACTATCTTCGTTATTCCTGATGTTAATAGCATTTGAAATAGATTTCTTAAAAAAACACTAGGGGCTGTTTATAAGGTATGTATGTTCATATGTGTTCTATTCTATTTTTACTAAAAACTTTAGGTTTATAGGCCTATTGCATAGTTACATTTTAGCCAATTCTTTTGCTTTAGATACAAGCATCTGCAAAGAACCCATAAACATAAATATACAGTATGATGCTTTTTAAAGTAGCCTATGTGTGTTTGTGTGTATGTATGTATGTATATATGTGTGTATGTATGTATGCAGGGACAGTATGTATGTATGTATGTACAGTATGTATGTCTGTCTGTATGTATGTATGTGTGTGTACGTATGTATATATGTATGTATGTATGGCTGAACAGAAGCATTTACAGAACAACTAGAATAACTCTCACTCCCATGTGTTTCTACTTTAAAGCACCACAGTGCACAGTGCAGTGTTTCATTAAGGGGAGCCAATTGTCCTATTCAGTAGGTGCTCTGACTATAACGCATCACAGCTGCAGGTAAGAACAATGTGAGAAAGGTGGCTTTTAACTAGTGAGCATGCTGGTTTTCAACAAAATGTCTGCATTGCCTTCTTTAAAAAACAAACAAACAAAACAAAACAAAACAAAACAAAAAAACACTTCAAAATTTGTCTTCCAACAGCAACATCCTCTCTATGACTTTATGGTGGATGCATTTTATACAGCTCATCTTGTATTCTTCAGTTTGCTTGTCTCTGCCTGCCCCCCTTCTCTCTTTCTCTGTCTCTCTTTCTCTCTCTCTCTCTGTCTCTCCCCCATCTCTGTCTCTGTCTTGACAGTATTTTTGATCATTTTTCCCACTGACTTTCCTGATTGCCACTGCTGCTGAGGACCCGCTTCCTTACCATTGATCTTCCCTGATGAAACTACCGCTGCGGCTTGTTTTGATCTCCGAGTAGCCCTTGAGAGAGGCCTATTTTATTTATGACACAAAAATGGCACATAAGTAGGCCTAGACCATTGTCTTTTGGAGATACACATACACCCAACAACATACACACACACACACACACACACACACACACACACACACACACACACACACATACACACACACACACACACACACACACACACACACACACACATACATACACACACACACGCACACATACATACACACACACACTAACTTTTTGGGGGCAAAATAAAGTAATGAAAAGTTTTTTGTTTTTTTTCTTGCCCTTGATTCCCTTCCTCAGTGTCACTGTAACCTTTCCAGAATATTCTTACGTCATGATCAGTGTCTCCTCTCCGGGTTCCCCCAAGACACCGTCCACAAACAGCGGAGACGAAGTGAAGCTGTATTTGTTCCACAGCCTACCTTCATCAAAGCTGAGCCTGTGGACGCAGAGAGACAACACAACATGTCCACAGACATATAAACACTAAACTATTAAAAACGAGATAAAATGAGATAGAAATCACCAAAATATATGACAATATATGACAGATCACTCTCTGGTGCATCAACATGGTGATGTAAAAGCTTAGAAAAATTGATGAGCTATTCAAAAATGAGAAGCTATTCATCAAAATTATCAGGAAAAAAAAACATCATAAAGCTGAGTGCAACTTATATTATTCAGTGTAGCCAATGCAATAACTAAGTAACTAACTAAATAAATAAATACATACATGCATACATACATTCATAAATACATTAACACATCATAAATACATAAATTGCATCAGTGAACCTGCTCATCTGTGCAATGGGAAAACTGCATAAATCTGTACAAATAAACTGACACCTTCCTGGACTTCATGAACTCTTTTTTGTTATGTGTTGATTTAATCCAACATATTGGATGTGGGACTTATTTATTTATTCGTTTCCTAAATGGACTGACAGCGTACCATCACTAAGTTATGTATAAGTGGCCCTGAGCGCATTTCCCAAGTGTGATGTGGTTCTGCGACGGGTGATCCGTCTTCCTCAAAGCCGAGGACTGACTGAATCTGTTAGGCTAAGTGGACAGCACACAGGCGAGGGGAAGAGCTGACATAGAGATGTCAAGGACTGTTTGCACTCATGGTTGTCTTCCTTCCTTCACATGCACTTGCACAGCAGAGAGGAGAGCAGGAACAGATAACAGCCAAACACTACACAGTTGGTTTAAACCAAGCAAACTTCCTTGACCCCTGAACAAATATATAGTTAACAAAAAAAAAAAAGAGGAAGTGGCCTCACATTTACATTGATTAAAATGATCATCCAGATCCTACTTCCAAACACAGCACTGTTGTGCGGGCTCACTGAGTTCTATCAGTAGGAAGAGGAATGACAGAATAGACTAGCGACTAATGAACCAGCAGCTTATGCTAACCGATAAGTTCACTTTCAGTTTCATTTCCCAAGGTGTACATCAGTTAGCGTTTTGCTAATCTGTCAGTATTGTTCCAAATTCTTTCATTCTTTTTCCTATTGACAGCGCTAGCACTATCGTTGGAATTACTTCAGACACAGACACTTTAAGTTAATGGGAGGCAATCTTTTTAAGTCAGTCGCTTCGACCTGTTCTATGTATTTTTTCCAAAGACAAATGCACTCTTTGGCCAGTCCTCTATGTTGTTGTGGGTCTTACCAGAGATGCCTGATGGGAAGTGGAGTGTGTCTGATGGCCACCAGAGCTCCTCCCTGGTCCAGATAGAGCACGCTGTATTCCTCGTCAAAGATCTGCACAGACACACACACACACACACACACACAAACAGCATAATGCACATAACATTAACAGCGGCTGCAGCCATACACCACACAGCACATTGTTTAGCATGTTATGCAGCATTTGGGCTGAACTGGATATAGCATATTATATATAGCATATTCTGTTGACAGCTGCTGGAACCATTGACGTTTTCTAAACAAATTACCATCTTTACATTCAATTGACCTGATATATGAGTATTTTACCTCAACTTGGAACATGAACCACTGCAAAGGATCGTCATTTTGCATGCTCACTGCACAAATAACACACGGGGGATACCTACCTATTTGGACATCGTGTCAAATTGTTGTCATGTTGTGCTGCCATTTCAATGTAAATGTTAAAATGACAACAACGCTTTGCTAAAAAGCTTCTGTAATTACATGGTTTCACAATGTGTGCTTGAGCTGTTTACCTTTTTGTGGCTCAGCTGCTTGTGTTGTTGTCTTAATAGCATGTCTCAGATGACTAGAGAAATGACTATGGCTGTTTTGTTTTGAAGCATATGTCAACAGCTAACCCCAGGTACATCCCTCTGATCCATCTGGCGTTACAGACGAAGATGCCAAACACCACTATCAAAAGACAGCAAAGCTGAAAGCTATGCCGCAAGGTTTTAATTTCCTTATCATTCTCTAAATCGTCCCTCTCCAATGGTTCTGACAAGCAGATCGATATACTGTGTCGGATGGCACAGCAGGCAAACGCAGTGAATCATTTGGTTTGTTTTAGGCCATGGCAAATGTGTTGGAACGTACCCAGCACATAAGTATAAGTTTGATTCTCATTTTCATCGCCACACTCTGGTTCTTAGTGTTTGAAGTATCCTGAAGCCAGTTTGCATGTGTGTGTGTGTGTGTGTGTGTGTGATTTAAGTGCACTACGTGTAATTTGGAGTCGACAGGGTAGGTGACTTCTCTTTTTTTTTCCATCCCGTTTCCTCAAAGCTGGCTCGCATTTCTTGATTAGAGCTCAAATGCGTCATCGTAATCCTAACCCAAGCTGAACATGAGTTACGCCTCAAGACGGAGATCTCGTAATTCTTTGCGACAATGCATCAAAATGGAGAACACACACATACACACACACACACACACAAATGCAGCATAACACCGCCCCCCCACACACACACACACATTCAACCGAAAAGAGCTCCACTCTTGTGCACATCAATTTTGCTCTTAATTATTTTCGCGCTCGCTGTGTTTTTTATTTTAATTAGATACTAGGGCCCCCATAAATTTAAATCACGCCATCAAAATGTTTGAAGAGCCCACCCATGAGCATTGCAAGAGGCGACGAATCCAATTACTTTCAAGGGACTGTATCGTTTGATGATCTCCCTCTGAAATGGAGGAGAGACGGGGATTTATACTCCTGAAGATGGATATCACCCATATTGAAATGACCTCTCTGACTCTTTTAAGTCATCAATTTGCTTTCCCTCCTCCCTACATCCATTCATCCATCCATCCATCCATCTGTCCATCTTCCAGTGTCTGTGTCTTTGCTTCACCTGTCTCCATGTGTTACCCGCATCAGAGGTGATGAACATGCTGACATTACTGCTGCTCAGACCGGCACCGATTGAACCTTGGAGAGAGAAAGAGAAACAGGGAGAAAGAGTGAAAGACACAAAGAGAGAGAGAGAGAGAGGGAGAGAAAGCAAGAGAGAGAGATAGAAAAAGGGTGAAAGAGAGAAAGACACAAAGAGAGAGAGAAAAAGAGAGAGAGAGATAGAAACAGAGAGAAAGAGAGAGATTCATTTTATTATGGACAAATAAATAGTTTCAATATTCCCATGTTTTTATTTTTATTTAAATCCGTGGAGTGTTTTATTTGTTTTTTGTGTTATCAACACTATATCTCAACAGTTAATAAAGTAATACTGAAGAGACAGAGAGAGAGAGAGATTATGCAAATGCAGAGCAGCAAAGTCAAATCAAAATCCTCACGTGTGTGAAAAAGGACACCTTCAGTGGTGAATTAAACACACACACACACACCACACACACACACACACACACACTCTGTACACACTGTGTACTCTTCAGACAGACCTGATTACAGATGAGGCCTGTATAGCTTTTGGTATGCATATGGTATTACCTAATCTTTGCACAGCCGCGCTCTACTGGGCATTCAGATGGAGAGGGAAGGAGAAGATAATGAATGTGCCTTCGTTCTAAGATTTGTCTTCCATGAAAAATACATCATATTACAATATGCATGCATGAAAAATGTAATGTTATATCACATGGTTATTAAAGGGATTATACAGACTGAATTTCCTTGTAGCCTTGTTGTTTCACGTTGCTGTCAGTATGAGAATGACACAATTTCATGCGACGTAGACCAAATAGCAAAACTGCAACCAACGCTAAGTGATTTTTTGTTTTCTTATGCACACATCTGTTAACGTTAGCTGCTAATTCGCAAATTCGGTCTACGTTGTGAGACGCTGACGAACTTATACCTACAGACTGATTTTTCCTTTAACTACGACTGATACTACACTGAACACATTAACTAAACCCATTGCAGCTCACTGTGTATTTAGGATCTGTGTCATACTGAAATTGGGTCTGAGTGTTAGGTGTTTTCACACATTTCCTTTAAAAACACAGTAGACCGGTGTGTGCAAATAACCCAAGGAGAACATTCGTTTAACCCAATGATTCTAGAGTGTGAAGTCATGGTAAACATTAATAAACATTTTGGTAAACATTTATAAACATTTTTATGTTTTATATTTTGTTTTATTTCTTTAAGGCTTTATGCCATTATGTCACTTTATACTTTCTTACTCTGTGAGCTGAGAGTGACAGGTAAGCAAGAAAAAAGAGAGAAACTGGTCAGGGGGGATATAGAGTCAGGGAGAAACCTTGGACCCTCACATGGATGATGCTGCCACAAGAACCTCGTTTAGCTGAAGGTTTCTAGGATCTGGGATCTGGGATCTAGGATGGAGGGGAATGGCTAATGGTGTACAATGATTTATTCAAGAATTCATTCAGAGCTTTGACAGAGTTTTTTTTTTTAATAGCTTATTTTTTTTCACATTTTTACAATATCTTTGAGTCTCTCACTTAAAATATTGAAATTTAAATCCTGAATATCCCGTGGGTCCTCCTCCTCACCCCGTGGGGTTTAAGTTTCTCTGTCTGACTTTGGTATTCTGCTGTGAGTCTTAAGATGTTCCTGTCTACAGCATATCAATTAACCCATTAACGACTAAACACTAAATATAGTTCCTTAAGGAAAAAGGCCCACAGTTTTGTTCCTGTAAGGGTGTAGGAACATGAAACTTGGGACATCTTGGACCAAGTGTCTACACGGCAAAACTAAAAATGGAGATTGCTCATATTTATCATGCCATATCTGACAGATAAAGTTATGTTTTTTAAGAAAATGTAAACAAGCATATACATATGTTCAACAATAATTTGAGATGATAAACATCAGATTTACACTCATGTGCCATACATATCCTTAAGGTACAACTCCTCCTGAATCCAACAGTACAAAGCAATTGATCTAACTCCCTGCACTCTGAGATGGAGCCTTTAAAAAATGGGGGAATTTGGTTGTGAAGCACAGCTTGGATGTTGGATGAGAAACACAGCTTAATCAGTATGCTTTAATATAAGAAAATTGTCTATATTACTAATCTACATTTCTATATTATGTCTATGATTTCTCAGCTCAGATCAAAATTTGTGAGACTTCATATATCATTCCCCGTTTCACACCACACACACACCACACACACCACATATGATTTTATGCAAGATTTGCTGAAATTTAGTTCAATTTACCTACCATTTGTACAGATCTCAAAATACAGTGGTATTTAATGTAAATAGAATGACTGGAAGTAGTGTGTCTTCGTACTTTGTGTGAGAATGCGTTCATATGTGTCTGATGGTGTTGGTGTGTACTTTTTTGTAGAAAGGGAGTTGGTATCTATGTGGGACTACACTGGCTTCATTGTAGCATCTCTAGTGTCCATTACTTAAATTATCTATCAAGTCCTAGTCTGCTGGGGTCTGCCTTTTACCACAACTCTAGAGGTTCCAGTTTTAAAACGTTTGGTGAACTTTGGCTTCCCAGTGGAAATCAGCTTCTGTGTGATCAAATCAGCAAGTCAGAGAGCCAGAGAGCCAATCCCACAGGAATCTGATGCCAAAAGAATTTTAAGTGGATAAACTGTGAACGTGTCTATATTTCATCTGTTTTCATTTGAAGGCAATTTGAAATTAAAGTATCACACACACACACACACACACACAACACAAACACAAACACACAAACCTATATATGTTTCCTTTACCTTCAAATCCCCACTATCTTGACTGCTTGTTATGGAAGTAGCCAGTGTGGGATTTATAAATATATAAATTCATATTCATACTCATACTTATTATGCAAACTTCCAGTGAGACAAAATGCTGTAAGTGTCATACTGTGTGACCTATCTAAAGTCTTAAAAGGTATTGTGCCATTTTAGAAAAAAAAAATGCCCTTTCATAACAAGCACTTTCCCATAGTTTTATCATTGCTAGCATTGCAAGTGTTCCTATAAGCTTTTGCAGACATAGTCCTTGTGGGAGGACACTTTAAAACATAAAGAGAGAGAGAGAGAGAGAGAGAGAGAAAGAGAAGTGAGGACTCTAGAGATAGCACTCCTCTCTTGGAGCCTCTGGAGTGTAGCGCATTGCCCAAAGAGGCCCATTTACCATGCCTGGCAGTAATCCTGTTTATTCTCTTCTACATAGTCATCCTCAACGCATGGTGCACATCAGGATTTGTCTCACACACAAATACACATACACAGGCATGCCTGAAGATGCACAAACACACACACACAAACACACACACACACACACACACACACACAGATGCACAAACACATGTACACACAGATGCACAAGCACACATACATACACACACACACACACAGACACACAGATGCACAAAACACATACATACACAGATGCATGAGCACACACACACACACACACACACACACACACACACACACACACACACACACATACACAAACACAAACACAAAGTTGTGCCAAAGAAGTGATATGACACTGGGGCTTTGCCTTTGTGCTGACTGCTGAGGCAGTCACAACAGCGTAAAATAGACCTGGTCCCCCACCGGGAACACTGGAGGGTAAAAAACAGACATAAATTGGCAATCTTCACTTTATGTCTAATAGGAAACCCTTTGGTTACTCAGTGTGCAGTGCAAGTTAAGCTTCTTAATGTACACACGCACACACACACACACACACACACACACACACACACACACACACATACACACGCTCACAGAAATGAGCTTATATATCTATATCTAGGAATGGCTGCAGTTGCTGTCATTTTTTCTTGCTTACTTTCATTTTTGTTTTTACTGTAATAAAACATTAAGAGTTGCTCTCTGGAGTAATTCTGTGGCTGAACTTCATTTAGCCGTGGCCATGACTTGTAATCTGAAACTTACGCATTCAGCTCCAGTGCCTGGGGTCACAAATGTGGCAAACAGTAATAGTAACAACAGCATTGTTTCTCACTTGCAAGGACACACGCACGCACACACACGCACACACACACACACACACACACACAATCCCTTATACTTTGGACAAGAATATAGCACACATTATCTTACATTATCTATGGTTCCTACACATTTGACCATATCATTTATGGTCATACTTCATGTTAAAGGATTTTTGCTACAGAGTTGCTACACTACAAAAGACCATGGGACAGCACAGATTCCAATGGGTTTAATTTTCATATTCATTTCTCTTTTTAACTGTTATTTAATATTTTAGTTCTCCAAGGCCTTTTTTCTAACCTGTGATGTATTTTGCATGTTAGTGTTCTTGTCTTCATTGTCTTTGGTTGCTTATTAATTCAATCGTCATGAAATAATAAAAAATAAAAGTGCCTCGCTTTGCCTTGCCAATGTAGAACAGCACACAGAGCACCGCTTTGTATTGTTTGTAATTACGCATTGTATTGCTAGTGTAGCACAGAGCTAAAACGTAAATAAGTGCTTTCAACGTATGCATTCTATGCCATGCTCAGAGTTTGAAAAGTGCATCACTCAATATACAATACATATACCATGTTTGTGCTAGACCTTGGTTAATGTGGTTGCTAGGTCACGGAGGAAGTGTTGGATTACCTGATGCTATGATGATGCCAGGGGAGGACTCTTTGCTGCCGATGTTTCCGGAAGTGTACGGGTTGGCCGACACGTGGAGGTGCAAGTGGAGGGAACAGTAGGGCTGGAGAGGGAAAGAGGAAAAAGGGAAATGAATCCCGAATTGGCTGGAGCAGAGGTGGTGTTTGGTTCCAGAACCTTCCGCTGCTAGTCCACTGTCACTTTAGCCGTCCCATGGAGATGAAAGTAGAGAGAGCTAACAAAAGACGTCAGGGTGGCTGCTGGCTACACAAACAGACAGGTGCCCACGGGGTGCCAAAGTTTGAGTACGGCCTGCGGTTATTTTCCAATTCGATCCCACCTCTCTCTCTCTCTCTCTGTCTGTCTGTCTTTGTCTGTCTATATCTATCTTTCTCTCTCTCTCTTTCATTCTCTCACTTCCTGTCTCTCTTCACTTTCTTGTCACAGTAAAGGTAAAAATAAATTTCTCTGCTTCTTTAAAACAGAGGTGAAAGTCAAGTAGTTGATGAGTAGTCCTGGTGGGAGGAGATGAGGAGATGGAGTCAAGAAAGCCTCATCTACATCAATACACACTCAAGCCAATGAACAGCTGAATACATTTACATTACATTTACATGTATGCATTTTGCATTTATGCAACTTTTGCAGTATTTTAAGTTGAAAGCGCAATAGTGTACTAAATGTGCAGTATGGAGAGCCAATGGACAGTTGAGTACACTATACTCAAGGCCAGTCTTTATCTTTACTGTAATTGTGACTCCCATGGCTCTCAGCGGCACGGCTGTAACATCCACCGTCATCACATAAGCTTCATGAACAACATGGTTTCAACTGACTGCCGCCCATCCCCCCACCCCCAGGCGTTCATTTTGATTGGTGTAACCTTTAGCTGCTTCATGCTTCCCCATCCTCATTACATGCCTAGAAATGCCAGGGCAGGATCACACATTGCGAACGTTATTTAGCAGTTTATTCAAACGTTGACATTTTTCTTGACAAATAACTGCGCATCGGAGGCGGGAGGGTACATGTTAAATAAATAAATAAATAAATAAATGTTTGATGAGTAATGAGTGGATTATGTCAGGGCTAAGTTTTCTCTCTTTGTGTGTGTGTAGGTGTGTCTGTGTTTGTGTGTGTGTGTGTTCACAGAGGGTTAATTGGGTCTGCACTACCACAGTGACTGCCAGAGAGTCAGTGTGAGGGAGAGTCCTTGAAACAGGAGAGCATCTGCCAGATCTCAAGTCTGTAAATTCATTCAATTAACTTCAGCACAAAAGCAAATGCCAGTCTAACTACTACATCCCCCACCCCAACACACTCACCCTTCCCAACATACTTTACACCAAATAATGCATCTTTAGGGACTGTGTCTTTGTTTATGAACAAGCGCCCCCCCGCTCCAACTCCCCTCCCCTCTGCCCCCCACACACACACAAAAAGCTATGCATCTTTAAGGGACTGCATCTTCGTTTTTTTGAACAGGCACTCACAAACATCCACATAAATACACACCCACACAAATCTGTCGACTTGGCGCCATCTCTGTTTGGCTATTTTGCATCTTTTCTTTTCTTTTTGTACTGCCCCCCCTCCCCCCAACACACACCCTTTACCCCTCATTTCTCCC
>PYXC01001445.1:1065000-1087500 GCA_015244755.2 Tenualosa ilisha | reverse complement strand
GGAAGGAAGAAATGAATGAGCAAGGAGAGGAACTTCAATTTGTGTTTGTCTGTGTTTGTATGTTTGTATGTCTCTGTGTGTGTGTGTGTGTGTGTGTGTGTCTGTGTGTGTGTGTGTGTGCATGTGTGTGTCTGTGTTTGTGAGTTTGTGTCTGTGTATATGTACAATATATGTGTAAAAAAACAAAACAAAAGCTTTTCAGTGTGCTTTGTAGAGTCTACAATCTCTCTTTCTCTCTCTCTCTCTCTCTCTCTCTGTGTGTGTGTGCGTGTGCGTGTGTGTGTGTGTGTGTGCTTGTGCGTGTTTATGACTCTGTGTGTGTGTCAGGCATTTTGGGAGTGATCAATGCTGGGTGCTTGGCTAAGGAGATCCCTGTGTCTTCTACCCACCAGTAAAATCGATTGGGGGCGACGCGTTCGTGAACCAGTTGCCATCTCCTGCCGAACTCCACAGAGCTGTACAGCTGGGGAAGAAAAAGAAGACATTCACAGTGAATCAATGGAGGAGTGACTACCACTCACCCCCCTACTGTTTTCATTCTCTCCCTCCCTTATTTCCTCTCTCTCTTTCACTGTCACTCTCTCCTTTACCTTCATGTCTTTTTTATCATTTTTTCTCCTTTATCCATTTTGTGTTTTTATTTTCATTTTACTGACAAGTGCTGCCAACGTTCTGCTCGTTAAGTTCATCACAGCTTCACTGTAGGAAGAGATACACCTTCCTATTTATTCAGCAAAGTGCTTATTTCAATCATGTACTGAAACAATAAAATTAAACAGACATGCAGACCGTGTATAATTTGAATTTAATTACAGCTGTAGACAGACAACTTGTATCCATAGAATAAAAACAAATATGTGAAAACAAAGAATGTAACGAATCTGCTTGTAATTTGTCATCAGATTTGATCAGGCATTGTATGATAAACTAGAGGCGTTGCTGTTAAAATGACATTACATTTATATTTATGCATTTCGCAGATGCTTTTATCCAAAGCGACTTACATTTTGTCAACTATCAATTGTTCAGAGCCAATCTCCCCTTGAGCATCTTACTGTTCAAAATGTGTAGACTGACTCATAAACACAGAAACACAGAAAGTCTTGTTTTTGTCAATGCATGCCAGCCTCTGTTTGCTCAGTGCTCGATGCAAACGTAAGCTGCTCGACGTGAAAGCAAAAGTGTGTGTGCTTGGAGTGTGTGCTTGGAGTGTGTGCTTGGAGTGTGTGGATGAGAAGCACAGCTTGGGCTTGGTGGGACTGGCGGTGACAGCTCCGACCTGTGGCTCTTAAAGCAGGCACCACAGGCGCACCAGAGCCGTTATGAGACACTTCAGGCACAAGAGGGCAACAGATGCAGAACTAATACTCAGCTTCAGTCGGAAGCCAGGAGGGGAGAGAGAGAGACGGAGAGAGAGAGAGAGAGAGAGAATGCTAGAGAGAGAATGGTTGAGCAAGAGAGAGAGAAAGAAAGAAATTATTCAGACAAAAAAAAAAAACAACAGGATAAAATTGTACAGGCCATGCCCACATCCGATGCTTACTACTGTGCAGCGCTGTGCATGATTGCGTCTATGTGTGTTTGTGTGTGTGTGTATGTATGCGTGTGTGTGTGTGTGTTGCTTTTTCTGTGTTTGTGAGGGGGAAAACTCCTTAAGAAGGTGCTGATTCTCTGATGGCTTAGCATGGCAGCGTAGGCACAGCAGGAGGCTTCAGTCAGGGGGAGTGGGGGAATTGGGGGTGGGGTTGGGGGGGTTAGGCGGCGGTGGGGGGATTCTGCTTCCCCGTCAGCACCACAGGCAGCTAGGCTTGCTGAGGTATCAGAATTAGGCTCGCTCTGTGTGTGTGTAAGTGTGTGTAGGTGTGTGTGTGTGTGTGAGTGAATATGCATTGGTGGAGTTGCGGGAAGTTTGGTTCATTTCTTTTTTCCCTTTCTACTTCTTTTCTCTCTCTCTCTCTCTCTCTCTCGCTCTCTTTTACACACACACGCACACACACACACACACAACAAAACAAGCAAGAGCAAGAAAGAAGGGAGAGAGAAGAGGAGGGAGAGAGTGAGAGACTTGAGAGCTCACTTAAAAGAAGTAGACAACATAATTACAGTCCATTCTCTATTTCAGGCCAGCCTCCACAGTTTCATCAATTTCCAAGCTACTTAGAGCTTACCATCTCCCTCGAGAGGCCATCACATTTGGGACTGCTGAGCGACTTTTTATTTGAAGTTGGGTGCATTAGGTTACTAAGAGGAAAAGCTGGTGTTTGAGCATTTAATTCAACTAGAAGCTACTACTATGATTCCAGAACGGGCTCCTTGATCTAGAAGGATCCAACACTAACCTCTATATTCCCCTGTGTCATATGACATAAGGGCACTTGATGTCTTACAAAGCAAGTTCAAGATTGGCTGATTCGTGGCAGTTGGGACTATGCCTATGAGTACAAAGCACAGGGTCCATGGGGTCACTCTGAACTCTGACAAAATATGACACTTCCAGATTGCAAGGCTATTTGTATGGGGATGGCATGTGGTGTGTTATAAAACACAGCCTGAGGATATATTCAGTCCTTGTTGTGACATATGCCCTCGTTTCTGTGGAGGTTTGCATTGCCTTCGGCCATGCTGTTCTATGGCTAATTAATGGGACAGCAAGCATTAGCTCTGCAAATACTGAGTTACCTCTGACACCGCATGCCATTCGCCGGGACGAAATGTTTTGAAATTCAGAGGCAGCATGGAGACCAGAAGTGAGTGTCATGTGACCAAATTTCACAGGCAAACACAAATCACTCGTGTATACAGCACAGTTGTTGGAGGAAGTGGTCTGCCACCCTGAATGTAATGAGTGCAGAATGTAAGCAGTTGATTTTGTTTTCATTTCTTTTCGAATCAGTGAGTGGTCATTCCAATGACAGGCATTGTTTATTTATATTGCCGTCCGGATCAATTGATTTTATTCATCTCTCTGATTATACAGCATTGAGGCCAGTAAAGTTAACTGAAACATTGTTCATGTTCATATTAGCAGCTACGAGTCACATGTGCTCTGCCTAAATAGAAATGGTTAAACCAATTTACCTATGCTTCTCTCTCACTGCACCAATTGATTTAGATTTAAGACTTTGTGCTTGTAATTAATGGCTTATTAGCTCAAGTGTGAGATTCAATAACCCATCCTTTCAGACAGAGTCAAGCTAAGTGAGTTGATAACATATGCAAGTGATTGAATTGCAAATAAGCAGTGTCTTCCAATTTATATGTGAGCATAGCTTTGTTTTCCAGTGCTGCTTGTCAGATAGAAAACCCCCCCCCCTCTTAACTCTTAATGAAAGGGGCTTTATCCTACAAAGTAAGCATTTCAAACAAGGTTCTGAAGGGTTTTCAGGCTACTTAGAGTTAGCGGGGACGACAGAGAGCAAAAAGAGCAAGGGAGTATGACGCAGCTCCAAAAAAATGTCAGACTTGAAATGTCAGAAATCTGGTCTCAAGGCCTTGATTTCCGTTGTTCTGCTTAGACTAGTGCTAGTTGCTACTTTTTCCTCCTACATAAGCCAAAGAGATTCACTACTACTGCTATTACTACTGTACCCAAGTGCTGCAGATGTCATTTTTTTTTACAGTGTGTGTGTATGTGTGTGTATGTGTATGTGTGTGTGTGAGAGTTGGGGGGGGGGGGAGTTCATTATTTATTAGTCCTAAAATATTAGCCTAAAATGGCTCTACAGCACGGAAAGCATTTTATGGTAATGGTAATTCCCTGTGACTTGGGGTCTACATCTCCTTACAAATTCATGTTCTCTGGAATCAGATTTCATGCTAGTTTTATCTTGGCCATGCTAATGGCTTCTTCAAGACTGTCACTAATAACCAGGACATATTTCAGTGCCCTCTCAGCAATTTCCTCCCCTCCAAAAATTAGCATTTGGGATTTCCTAGTCAGACTCTAAAAACCTGGCATGGTGATTTTTTAAACAGGGGGTTGTCTCTATGCTAACCATTAAAGGAAGGAAAAACAATGTGTGACTAAGATAGCCTGTTTCACTGAGTGGGCCCTATTTGCTTTCATGACTCCAAGAAAAGAGAGATGGAAAAGTTCTGCCACATATCCAACCAAGCATTCACATAAACTAGCTGACTGAAATATGTGTAACCTCTACAGCCCAATAGCTACAGCAAACCCTGAAATTTCATATAATAATTCACAACATGAAAATACCTGGCAATTGATTGCCATTATGGATGTGACAAAAAAAGTACACTTTCCTTGGAACTGCTCAATATCAGATTTGCTTTTAAAATGTGAGACACGTCTCTGTTGGTGAAGGTCTAAGAGAAGTTCTCCATCAAATAGAAATGCACATTATGCATTACCTCTTGCCTACTATTATGGAACTAACTAAGCCAATTATTTCTGTCAACCAAAGTCAATCAACCTGTTGTGGTCACAAGATGCTGTGAACCATGTCTTTACTAAACCACATTTGTGTCTGTTGGACATGATTAAAAGCACTATCATTTGTGTGAAGTGAAATAACACATTGCTTTCATTTTTTTTGTATGCGCGTGGGCAAGTGTGCAGCTGACAAAGTGATTTTTGCCACCTGTGAGTGTCATCATCTTCACATCTCAAATGACAGCCACTAGGAGCTTGACTGGAATAAAAAAAAAATAAAATAAATAAATAAATAAATGATCATGCTGAACAGCACATCTTATTTGCTCGCAGGTAGAGACCTTGAGCATATTGCACTCCATTGTCCATTGGGAGTGAGTCATTGCAGATCTATCATTCATCAACATCTTTGTCACTGACCTGTCAAAAAAAAAAAAATATATATATCTATATCTCTAGAACATTTATGTGTGTGTGAGCAATATTGGGAGTGTGTGTGTGTGTGTGAAAGAGAGAGTGAGAGAGAGAAGGAGAGAGAGAGAGAGAGAGGGGAAAGCTGTCATTGGATCATATGATAAGTTGAGATTTGTGGACCTTACATGAAATATATTTTTTCATCCCAAGATCTGTAGTTGTTATCATACAACAAAATATAAATAATAAACACGTACATAGCAAAACAAACAAACCAAAAATAGGGGCAACTTGGCCCTCTCTCCCATGTGGGCATGACATGACAATGATTGAAGTTTTTCTGCCCAGCCAGTGAGACAGAAGGACACCCAGGGCCCTCAGGCATGTCATTTAGGCCAACAAAATGGAGCGTGCTATGTATAAGCATGTGTGTGTGTGGGGGTGTCAGTGTGTGTGTGTGTTGTGTGTCCATGACTGTGTATATGAATAAATGTGTGTGTGCATGTTTGTTTGTGTGTATGGGTGTGTGTGTGTGTGTGTGTGTGTGTGCATATGTGTGTGTTTGTGCGTGTGTGTGTGTGTCTGTGTATGTGTGCGTGCATGTGTTTGATGTGTCAGAGGTCTGGTCATATGGGTCTGAGTGCGTGGTTGGATGCCCTCCACCACTCCCCCCCTTCCCCACAACCTTCTCCATCTCCCCACTTCCACCCCCTTTGAGCAGGGTCTCCCTTTGGGAGCGACTCTCACCTTCTGGTCGTGGCTGTAGGCGAGGATCCAGTCCTCCTGTTCGGGGTGGAAGAGCAGGCTGAGGACGTAGAAGCTCAGGCGGTACTTCTGGTACGTGGCCCCCTCGTCCGAGCTGATGAGCAGACTGTTCTCCACCTCCGGATCTGTTAGCAGCATGATCTGAACCACAGGGGAGGGAGGAAGAAATGAAAAGATGGAGAGAGAGAGAGAGAGAGAAAGAAAAAAAAGAGGGTGGGAAAAAGGGAGAGGCAGCAATAGAAAGAGCAAGAGAGAAGAGAGAGAAAGGAAGGGAGGATAGATGGACAACACAGATATAGATGGAGAGATGCAGAGGAGAACGGAGTGAAGAGAGACGGAGGGAAGAGAAGAGAGAGCGAGATTAAGAGAGTTAGAGGAAGAGAGAAAGAAGAGAGAGGGAAGAGAGGAGAGAGAGAAGAAGGAGGAGTGAGTGAGAGAGGGATAGAGAGATACAGAGAGATAGAGAAAGATAGAGGGAGGGAGAAGACAAGAGAGGTATGAGAATGAGAGAGGGAGTGATAGTAGGAGGGACAGGGAGGGAGAGAGGACATGTGTCTCACTGTTATGGTCATAAAAACAAATAACTTTTATAACTGAATTTGCATTTAAGAGTGTGAGTGTGTGTGTGTGCGAGTGTGTGCATGTGTGTGAGTATGTATGTATGTGTGAAAGTGAAAGAGAGGAAAAAGAAGGGAAAAGGACAAAAAAAAAAATCTGCAGCACTGATGGGAGAGAGAGAGAGAGAGAGAGAGAGAGAAAGAATACGGATATGGCCACCTGATTCTCAGCTCACCAAAAATTCTGGCTGCCACCATTGTGCCCTTGAGCAAGGTACTCAACCCTAAGTTGCTCTAGGGGAGACTGGCCCTGATGTAACTGATTGACACATGTAAGTCTCTTTGGATAAAAGCATCTGCTAAAGGCATAAATGTAAATGTAAATGTAAATAGAGCACTACTTTCTAAAAACACCACTTTGTCTGAGTGCTCTATTGTTAGTGACAGCATTAAGTGTCATATATTTTTCTGTGCACAGTGAACATCAAATGATGCAAGACTGATACCCCGGTAACTATCAGTTGGCTGTCAGTGGGATGATATTGAGTATGTTGCATTACATGAAGTGCAAGTCTCATTATTCCTCTATCTGCCATCACCTGATCAACTCAACTGCAATTGGACCCGACATGATTTCTGCACTTTTGTGCTGACTTGCTGACACTCGCTTTATATTTTGTGTGAGACATTTTTTCCCCTTAAAACAACTCATATTATAATTACTTTTTGCTTTTGAGTGCATTTAATTTAGTTTTGTGGTTTCAAAATAGAACCAACAGAGCGTGTGCTCATCAATCATAATTTTGCAACACAGATGTCACGCACGCAAGGCAGATGATAATCAGTTGACTGGTGTGTTGCGAGCTAAAAATTTCTTCGAGTGGTCGGCAAGAAGGAGTAAATCAGAGTCACAACTGCAGGGGAGACGAAACTATTACATTTTAGCCTAGGATAAGTGAATTCAACACTGCACCAGTCATCTCCTATGCTAAGAATGTGATTTATCCAAATTAATTATACAAGTGTAAAGGAGAACAAAACGCCTTGTGTGTGAATGGAAAGTGCCATTTAGCAAGGTGAATGTAGCCAATTTCGCTTGACTGCTCATCTTTATGTCACATTGGTCATGCCTCCGCCTTATCCAGCCTATTCACTGGTTTCAAGGGGAACACCATGCATGATTACTTTGTGTTTGTACTTCCAGTTATCATTAGCGAGAAATAATCTCCGGTAAAGCATGCACATAGGAAGCTCAAACACAAAGTGAAAGTGAAAGATAACAAACAAAAAACAAAACAAATCACATGGGCTGGGCAGAATAAGGTGCATAAGCCCACTAGCCGACCTGTCTGCATGTCACATAGGGAAGAAGGAGGGAAGGATTGCAACAACAGAAAGAGGAGGTAAACTAAACCCACAACATCGAAAAAAAAAAACAAAAAAAAAATCCAGACCATCTTTGTTGAGTGAATGTGAGTTTGAATCTACTGAGCTGCTCATGCTTTTGTCTATACAGTGTATTATGTAGAGGCATGAGCACACACATACACACACACACGTACACTTTAACACACATAGACAGACACATACACATACACACACACACACACACACACACACACACACACACACACACACACACACACACACAAGCACTTCTAGTCCTGCCCCTGCTGGGTGTTAATGATAAACTTTTGTAGCTGTTCAGGTCTACTGACTCAATTACATTTGTGGCTGATTATATCTTTTGATTTTTTTCCCCTATCTCTCTCTCTCTCTTTTCTTTTCCCCTTCTCTCAAACTTGGCACAATCACCAAAAACACAGCAGACCTCTAAGAAAAGAACAAAGCTCCTGGGAAATTATAGATTTAAAGGCCTGACTGAACATGGGAGTGAGAGAGGAGTAAAAAATGAAGAGGAGGAAAGAAAAGAGAGAGAGAAAGAGAGATGAAAGAAAGAAAGAAAGTACCACGGCTTGAATTACCCATGGAGTCGTGAGCGAGACGGACAGCGTTAACAGAAGCAGGCTGAGGCAGTAATGGAGATAGCATCTAGCCAAGCGGAGCAGAATGAGGAACCATAAGTTGAGAGATATCACAACAAACAAGACGTCGGAGGCCGGGGGGAATTTCAAAAAGGCAGCCGTTAATGACTTTTTCATCCTAGCTTGTTTGGGCACTTCTCTGGGCAGCCTGGACCAGCCTTTATCCACTGAATAACAAATTCAGCCCATCTTTGGCTCCCTCCTTATACCCTCTTATTCTTTGCGGGGTGTAGCTGGCTACAGTGACTGAACCCTAGACAGACACGTACCCACAGGGTGCCCAGGTTTGAGTCTGCGGTGAAATGTTGTAAGGTGTGGGGAAAAGGAAAGTACGCCATAAACCGTGATGTACGCAAAAAAGAGTGCCTTCAAACTTCCTTAGCGGTTACGTCACTCGACTGACAAATGGGCGACCAGGGGTTCAATTACCGAACCCTACGTTGCGAGTCCAAGTTGCTTTGGATAAACGATAAATGCAGTGATTTATTCACTAAAAAATCATGCTTCTATCAAAACATATGTTTCCTCTGGCAGAATGGTTGCCAATTAACAAACAAATGCAGCCACTGTAGCTATAGGGTGTAGAAATATTAAAGAACAGAAAGCAGTCAGAGACGTGAGATTGTAACATTTTTACAACCGCATCGAACGCGATTCAGACAAACGAAATCAAGAGTCAAAACCACCTCAAGTGTTGTCAGGGTGCAGCTGGCTACAGTGTAGAGCTTCCTGTCTCATTTTGCCATCTTAGAGTAAATGTAAAAAAACAAAAATAATATGTACTACAACAAGGGGTGAGTGTATCTGTGAATGTAAAGGTGAAAGTGAATTGTGTGTGCGTGTGGGTTAGCAGGTGAGTAAAATCGTTGAGAGCATGACTGTTATCTGCCACTGTGAAGCTTTCTAAAGAAGCTTTTCTAAAGAAGCAATCATAGGCAGGGCCTTGTTCGATGATATAAAACCTCAACTAAACAGCCCTATTGAAGCCGTCCTCGCTGCTGCAAGGCTCAAGGCCCCATGATGACGCCACATATCCATCCTATCAAATCCGCATCTGCCAACCGGTCATGCTGACAGAGTCCAGTGCACTTGAGACACACAAGTCTTCTAAACACATCGCTCAAAATGCCAACAGCCTGCTAAAAGCAACCTTCTTTGTTACTTTTCTCCCCCTTCAACCCTCTCTATCCGCTCTTCTGTGTCACATAATATGTACAAGGAGAGAGAGGGGGCAAAAAGAAAACACAACAACTAAACATTAACATTCAAGATAGCAAATTTCTTGGCCAAGATTGTAATACAATACAATACAATATGCTAAATCATATATTATTTTTGTATTTATTTACATATGTATCAAATAATATAGTAGTATGCTACTTGGTGAGTGATCCACTGTACAGTGAGTGATTATATTGTGGTGGCACACAAGAATCCAAAGACATATATTTGAGGTATACCATACAACAGGTAAATAGTGGTCTATCTGTTCTAGAATAAAGTGAGTTGGAACTTAAGCTATTCCACTGCACCAAGAGTTCCTGCTTTCACTGATACCACTGAGAGCAAATAGAATGCTATGCTAATGCATGAAGGTATGATAAAGTGCTAACAAACTTTGTGTGTGTTTGTGTGTTGTATAAAAATGTCCCAAGCTCCTAACTATGAGTTATGACAGTTGTTCGTGCAGCTTGTATACTCGAGAGTCACCTCCCGGCTCAAGTTCGGGTAGTGGTGGGGGTGGAGGGGTGTTTGGGTAGCATAGAGAAATGGGCGACCATTTTAATTCAGCGCCAGCTGACTACTCCCATGGAGCAGCATTAGCGAGTGGCTCGTGGCCGAGCAGTGCAGCCCGGCTCCGCTTGGCGAAGACCATTCGTCAAACGCGCGCATGGTAATATTAACGGTCGTGGGCAGTGCCTGCCTCGCAAGTTCATCAATCTTCGGCGAACGTGACCTACATGCTGACCAACTGAAGTTAAAAAAAATCTTTCATGTGGAGGGACGCACACAGACGCACAAGCACACACACTTGTGTCATTTTTTTGTATTTCATTACCCTCCCCTTTTGTCATTCTCTCTTGTCTCTTCTGATATCCATTTCCATGACATTTGTCATGAGGTCTGGGTCTTCTCCAGTAGTTTTCATTGTCGGTGGAGCTGTTTTTGAATCAGCAATTAGGTGACGGCTGCTGCCCCTGCTTGTCCTTCTAGCTGATTTGAGGTACACAAGAACAGCTGCTCCAGGTGATGTTGGCCAATAGAAAAATCAATATATCACAGTGTGCTAGGAAAATGGGTTATGGAGATTTCGCAGCAAGTCGGCTCTCCTTTGGGTTTGATTAGTTATGCGTTGACCTGCGCTTACGAGAGTGGAAAATTGGCCAATCGGTTAACACATCCTGCAGGATTCTGTCTTGCTTTAGCATCAGAATTATTGGTTTGGGAAGTATGAGTGTTTGAAGAGTTCTTCTAAATGGATGAACGTGACTTGATCCGTAATAATGCATGATTGCTGTTCTGGGGGGTTAAGTATAGTTGAATACCTTCATACTGACACAAATTGACATAATAACTCCTTAGTGTTGATTATTTTAATTGATCCTACTATTGACCAATCACAGCCTGGCCAGTTTAACTGACACAAATATTAAAGTGTTTTTTTAAAAATGCCTGCGAAGAGTAATGGGCACCATGAATTCCAAATTCATAATTACAACCTGCTATTAGGTTCATAATTTTAGGTCACTCTGTACCGGTACTTTATTCTCTTCCATGTACCCATATTCTCTCTCTCTCTATCCCTCTCTCTCTCTCTCTCCCTCTCTCTCGCTCTCTTTCTATTTCTTCCAGTCTCTGAGTGGGTCATGCATGGAATGACTCACCCCTCTTTGTAAATTATGGGGCCATGGCGGTTCAAAATGACAAAGGTTAATGAAGCCATTGCTCTCAGCTGAGAAGACTGCTGGGTTGCTTTTCTTTTTTTTTTTTTTTTTTTTTTTTCGAGGAGAGAGGGGCACAAATGTTCAAGTCTCCCACTTGGCCCAGCAGTAAATAGCCTATGATAGAAATGTAATGGAATTAGATGCATGTTTCCCTCCTTCACCCCCAACCCCCCGCCACTACCCTCCTCATCCCTCCACTCCTCCTGCAACCCCAACTCCCCCAAACTTATTGGATTGCACCACTTCGTTATAAGTCTGTGTCTAATATGCCTTCACAGTGTTGACATGAATGCCGTCTCTTTTCTGCTGGTAGTTTTTTCTTTTCTTTCTTTTTTTTCACTTTTTATTTATTTGTTTTTTTTCTTGTGACTGTGTGCACTGGGGAAAGAGGGGAACGCTGCGTCTGCATTGTGCTGCAATTTGAAACTCCACTCCTCCGCCCCTCTGGTGCTCCTCTGCTCGCTAATAATTAGCCTTGGATTTACATTTAAAGTTCATTAGCAACCATTTAGGACTGTTATTTAAAAAGCGCGACCTGAGGTAGGAGTGTTGTTGTGTATAACTTATAAAAAGAACGCTCTGGGAAATGAGTGGGTCTGTATTCAACAGTGCTGACTGTCTGTGAGGCGTGTCTGGTAAGGAGTAGAAGGTCGAGTTGGCTGAATGTTAAAACAGCAGAGATTCCCAGTTTTCCCTTGCCACGAACTTGATCTACATGTCATTAGCTGTTTGAGATGTCTGTTATACATGGGACAGGCAGCTAAATCCCTTGTGCAAGCAGCTAGGGATCTTCCATAACCTCTACAAGGCTTCTCAATGTCACATGCAAGTCAAGATCTAACAATCTAAACATTCCGCAAGGGTTCAGACATACAAGACAACCATCCCATTGACACTAGCACAGGGTGACCAGATGACTCTGATTGTAAAATACAAGAAAACCAGCTTTGTCTGTGAATTTTGAAGCTAAGACATTACTTATTTTAATGATATTGACTGTAGAAATAGGAATGTCTCCAGTTCCCAAAGAAAAATTCAGAGGCATGTCCCAAATTTTCATCTCGGAGGTCAGGTCACCTTACACTTGCACCAAAGAGCTGACCTGACAACAAGTTTCAAAACCTGGCCTGCCCCCTGCTGTTGTCAGTCTGTTTGAATTTGGAGAATTATCGTAGTGTTCTGTAAGTGCTACATTCTCAAAACTGTCACCATCGTCATCTCATCACATTCACCCAAGTTCCAGAATCTTCCCCAAGACTTCAGAATGTTTAGAAAGCCATGTTGTTCATGTGCCATTGTCAGTTCCCTGCACAGTGGGTGGATGGAACCGTGTAATGTCACTGTCACTGATAACTGACAGTAAATGACAGTTCTTCCAATATTAAATGCCATGACCCTCCATATTACATGCATCTACTTGCAGTTAGCTCAAACGCTGTGAGAATTGTTTTGACAACTACCACTAATTGCAAACATGACACTTTTGAGCATCTAAACAGAAACATGAAAACAAATGCCAGTGTGCAATATACCTTGACATGTTGATGACATGAATACTCAAACTCATATTCATTCTTATAGGATTTTTTACAATCACTCCTCGCCATCAGAACAAAGTAATGACAATGAAGTACCTACCAAGTTCTACCAATCTTCCTTGATTCAATTCATCATGGTGAAACAGATTTGGTGGTACCTGTTGCTCACTAGCTCACAAAAAGCTCTAGTCATGCTAAACAGACTCTCCTGGATTGACCTTTGCCCTGCACCCATCACTGTACCCTTTAGGTTAGCATTAGTGATGCCATATGGGTGAAGTGCTACATTTTGTTTATTAACCAAGGTTGCCCTGAGTTTGTGGAGGACTGCCTAATTAGCTAAGAGACCATCGCTTGGTCTAGGTGTCTGGTGCACAGGGAGGAAGTAAACATGGCATTAGAGTTTATATTTTTTCACAAAGCGCTCGTGGGACAACAAAAGGCATTGAAATGACCTGACCTCCTACTGATGGGAGAGCAGTGCGTGTTAGTGCATTTGCCAACTGTGTGCAATTTATCAGAAGTAAACATCTACGGTCTCAGTGCAGGGAGTTTGCCTTGCGGGTATCATTCTCCGAGTAAAAATAAAATGGCACCAATTAGGCTGTGGATTTTTTTTTTTTCTAACAGGTATTTTATGTCAAAGGGCTTTGCTATCGGATTCCCAAATGACCCACCTCATAATTATTCAACTTGTCTTATTCAACATATCTTCTCTGTAGTTTGTATTAGAATGGTTTGCTTTGAGAGGCTTGTATGGGCTGAGAAATACTTCACAAACAGCACCAAAGATTTTATGTTCTGACTATGACAGGAATCTTGACCATTACTCATGTGAATGGATCACACTGGGAAACAGCCACGGTTGCACGGTAATGAAGCTCATCCTCAAATCACATCAGCCAGGCCGAGCTGGTCTGTACTCCTTGCCCTGCCCATGGGTCACTGGCTATGGGAGGTGTCCAGAAAGAGGACTTGCCTACGCCCACTGCCCCAGTGTTCAGATGGTGACAGAGAGGACATCAGTTCAGTGTCCAGCGATGGCCCTACCTCCTGTGGGTGCAGCCCGAGGGACCGGCCTGTTCTCAGGAGCCACCTGCCATCTGGTGGTAGGTTGGGGAATCACACATGGATAGTCACTTACACAAACACTTTTCACACACTTTTTATCTGTCAGTCTCACATCAATACACATGTACACACACACACACCTTCTGTCTTTCAAAACACATAAAAACAAATATCCTCTGACAGCAAAAATCCTCTCATACTTCAGTTTCATGATAGTTTGGCCTGACATTGATCCTCGCAAGATCTGACCAGGAACTGCTGCTGTTGGGGTGACATTCCTATTGCTGCCACCTCAGTATCGTGAGAGATTCTTGGAGGGAAATGACACAGTAGGCAATGTCTTGAGGCCCCCCCACAACCACACACACACACACACACACACACACACACACACACAGCCTGTTGGGCTGTATGCTAAGTTGTGCCACCTCCTCTCTCTGACAGACATTAAAGGGAAGCTGCCATGACAGACCAGTAGATAAGTCACACAGCTCGTCACTGTTAATTGCCCCAGTCAGTTCGGTATAGTAGCTGGGAAAAATGAGGAGAGGGTGGGGGTGGTGGTGGGAAGAGGGGATGCGACTGCTGGGTGGTTAATTTGCTTTTTTCGTGTGACTCTCTTAGCACAGTGTGAGCACAGTCTGTGTCTCCTTTGAATACCCCCTCCACTTCCCTCCCCCATACACACTCGACTTTTTCTTTCTCCTTTCTTCCTTTGGCTCTCTCTTTCTCCCTCTTCTTCTCTCTCCCCTCTTTTTCAGATGCTGACAGAGAACGCTACGCAGAAAAAAGGGGGGACCGTAAATGTTTTATGATAAAGCCTGGAGCTTAGACAGATCATTTTGCCCTAATGTACTACACGTCTCATCGACTATTCTCTTTGTGAGGCCCTGTTCATTTAATACGGATGAGAAAAGAAAAAAAAAAGAGGGAGAGAAACATGCACAGAACCTAAAGATCAACCGCTGTTATCGGGCAATTACCAGCGAAACTGCAGCCTCAGTACGTGCCTTGCTTTGCTATACCACCATGTCAGCAGTACAGCAGGGGGTTTGGGGGCGAGGATGTCCCCTAAAGAAAAGGATAGATGTGTCGAATTACACAGCGAATCGGCAGGTGGGAAAAAAAAGGAATAGCAGACGGAAATAAGAGCACCAAAAAAAAAAATGGCTTGCTTAATTGAGGCTACGAAGGAAAGGTCAGTAGATGGGGAGGGTGGTGACGAGTTAGTTGTTGTGCGGTGGAAGAGGCTAGGGAGAAATTTTCCTCAGGGCCTAATGAATGTCAGCAGTTGACTTGGGATGGCCAGGCAAAAGGTCTCACACCGAAACACAGGAAAACGAGGCCGGGAACCTAGCAAAGCCAACTTCATAACAACGTTGCATGGCTCGAGAATGCCAATCACTGACATTAACGAGAGGGGGACACGCCTCCCCTCACATACAAACATGCTCATCCTACTCAGGCAATGCACTATGAGATCTGCTACATGCACACTTTGAAAAAATAAATAAACAACTCCCCAACATCAGAGTATCCAACCATTTTCAAAAATAAACATGTAATATAAACAATAAATAACAAGAGCACTGCTTGCAGGGGTTTCCACTGTGTACAAAGTACATTTGAAACCACAATGACTTCATTGCTCATTTGCTAGCCTTGTTATTTCCTCGACTGCAGTGCGGATGGACCTATTAAGGCAGCAGCCGTACAGAGGCCTGCCGTAACGCTACCTCCTAATGAACATGTGATGCCCTGGACAAGAGTGGCAGACGTTTCCATTTTCTCTCCTGTCTCCCTCTCTCTCTCTCTGTCTCGGCCCTTTCAATAAGACTCAGCGCCGACACTTGATCCTGGCGAAACATTTGAAGTTGCGGCTAATTGACTGCTCCAAGACATCCGCCCGGGCTTACAGGCCTGACCCGACAAGCCGGACTTAATAAATAGCAACACGTTTGATTCCCACCACTGGTAATTGGACTGCCAGCTTGACACCGGAGGAAAGGAAAAAAGAGAGAAAGAGCAGAAAAAAAAGTTAAACAAATTGATGGAGGTTGGGAAAACTTAGCTGAATTTAGCTATTCATTGAAATAGTCGCTTACATGCTGACATCCTATAATGAATATGGCTATAGTCACATTACTAGGTTTAGGCCACTCAAATCAGTTTATTTATTTCTTATTTAATTTATTTATTTTTTCCAAACCAGTTGTGTGTCAATTCTGCGTGTTTCGAGATTGGATTTAAATCCGATTCCATAAAATTATGAGACCGCTCAAATTGGGTTTGACACATCTTTTTTTGCCCATACCCATGATCTTTTCCTGCAGTCTGTTAGTGTTGCAACACTAAACTGCACAGAAGGCAAAAACGTATTTGTCTTGTCGTAATTGTCTACACTATAACTGACGCTTGCGAAATGAGATACACAGACTCTACTTTTTTGTAGATATTTTCTTAATGGTGTTAGTCCTGCGTTTAAGACAACTCAGTAATTACTTCCCCATTCCAGACAAAGTCAAAGTTGAGATTTCTTGAAATCGTAGTTATGTAACATCACTCAAAGAAGGAGTTCATTTGTGAACTTGCAGCAGACCCAGCTCGCATACAGAAATAGTTTGAACTTGGAAATGTGTCTTCGAATATCTTCAAATATCAAATCGCTTGATTGTATGGACTGCAGCACCACTGTCTTGTCGGTGGTGATGAATGACGAGTGCCATACATAACAATGTGTGAACATATGGCATTTCACATGGCCACACTGGATGTGTTCACACTGGAGTTATGTACAGGTCACAAGAGTAACTGGATGTGACCTACCAAGATAAATCTGAGATCTGAGAGAAAAATAAATCTGAACTGAAAAATGAAGCTTGTACTATGGCTGTAACCTGAGTGTAACTAAAACCGTTCAGCATTTACATCTTGTATATAGTCCTTTGCCCCTCCTTGTGTTATTGTGAATGGTTTTCAAAAACAATATGGAGGAAAAGAAAGTATATATAGAAAACACTGGGCTGTTTTTTATGATCATTATTTCAAGGAAAGTACCTGGTTGTGGGGGAACAATGGTGCAGTCCTCTCCATGCAAGACTGCAATCCCCTAGATTGTTGGATCCCCTCATTATTGGCCACTGCTTTCAACCAAACGGCAGACATTGTGGGATTATGCCTACAGCCTGACAGATGTTTCTTGTTCTTTTTTTCACCCCTGGCTACTGCTGAGCTGCTTGCTTCCGTCACACAAATTCTGAGAGCATCAAGGATCCACCCCGTGCTAGAGCAGCTTTTCCAGCTGGTCTAGAGACTCATGCAATGAAGGTTAAAGAATAACTAGCACAGTGTAAGTATCGCACAGAACTAGCCTTCATTCTCACAACAATCACTGAAGTAAAACATAAAAAAAAAAATGGAAATAAACCACATTTAGGCCTACAGATTGACCCCAAGACTGTAGTCTACGTGATACGCAGGTATATGCCGTATAACCACTTGAAAGGTTCTTGGGTTTGCGTATATCCAGTAAGACATAGGGTGCAATACTGACTACACTGTAATAGTACAACACAGTAAACTCACTACAGTCACAGACAGTATACCCACTACTGCAAATTAGACAACAGCACTGTTTGACCCACTACCTACTCCTGATGCATTACCTTATAGATCTGATGAAATAGGAAGTATAATCTGTTCTCTAATATCCAGTGACAGGTTAATGTGTTCTCATCACCAATGTTAAAAAAAACACTAAACTCTAAACAGTAACAGCTTAGATGATTCTGTGAGATGTTTCAATGACCTCCATTTCAAAACACTACAATTTTTACTATGATTTTCTGACATAATGACACCCCACCTACACTGTAACTAAGCATTATTCATCACTCTATAGATAGATCATTGAATTGAAATTGACAAATGTTAATGCTTCACCAACCACTTTAAAAACAGAAAAAAACAGCAGATGAGCACAAATGACTAATCTACAGTTTGTTTGGTTTTTTTTTCAGCTGCTGTGTTCCTTGCCAGCCCCAGTTCCCGTTAAAAACTGAGCACGTTTCCTGTTTTCCTGAGCAATCTGTCGCGGCCCCATCTGATCTATAAAACTGGTGACACGCACAGCATACTTTTGGGGCAGTGTAATTTGGTATGCCCTTCTAAGGGCATGCTTGGGTTTCACCCTTGGCGCAGTCATTTTTACAAAAGTGTTTTGAAGGGGGAGAAAAAGTATGTTGCGTGTTAAATATTAATTTTTTTTTCCTCTGTCTCACTCTTGCTCTCTTTTGTAAATATGAGCGCTATCTGAACACAAGGCATTGGTGACAACGACGACGTCGAAAGGCCTTTGAACATGAAAGCGGGAGTCATTTCATCCGATTCACATTCACATTCCGCCCACCTGCACTTAGTGCAATCTGGCTCTCACATGCGGCTCAAATTGTTTTCGAGCGACACTGAGCACGTATGCCTGTGCCTAAGCACGACCACACAGCATTAAAAAACAAATCAGAAGCTGATCACCCACTGATAGCAATGTTCAGCAGTATCCATCTATATTTTTCTTTATCTTTCAACCTTTTTTTTTTAAGTTGAGAAAAATAAATATTTATGTCTTCTAAGCGCTTCATCCAAAACGCCACGCAGGAGTGCTGGCAATGTCAAGAAACTAATTTTCTTCCAGCTGCCTTGTACACTTCTCTTGTTTCATTTATAGGAGGTTCTTGACAACAAAGCTAAATGGTGCCATCAACAGAAACATTAATACACCCCAACATAGAAGACAATCATATCAGGACATTTTGTCCAAATGGAAATACTGCTATAAAGGGAGATCTTTATTGGTTGGATATTACTCATTAATTGGTTGGGGAGTTGGGGTGGCAGTTGGGCAGTTGTGTGTGTGTGTGTGTGTGTGTGTGTGTGTGTGTGTGTGCATGTGTGTGTGTATGTACCTTGAAGCCTTAATTGAGCTTTGAATTACCTTGTTTGTTTTCAGCCTGGTTAGCCTCAGTGCCTGAAGCATGCTACACCAAAAGCAAACATAAAAATACACAGATTGCATCAGCGATCCTCCTGCTCTGTCTCCCTCTCATGCTGTTCCCTTAACACACTGTCTCCAACTCCGCTCCTCTTCTAAGGCCTTGTCCGATGGTCTGCCATGCTTTCACACAACAAGCAGCAGCACTCCTTTTTTTTGCAGGGCTTCCAAAAAATGAGTTTTACACTGACACCAGTGGCGCACAAAGAGAAAGAGAGAGAGGAAGGGAGACAGAAAGAAAGAAAGAGAGAGAGAGAGAGAGAGCGTCAACATGACCTCCCACTGCAGTCACCCCGTTTCTCTTCCCTTTCCTGTGCTCCTTGAAGCCCTGTGTACTTGTTTCCATTCCCGCCCCCTGTGGTAGAGGGAGCTGGTTATGCATGAGCGAGAGATATTAGTTTAGCGTCCTGCTAGTTGTTTGTGCAAGATGTCCACTGAATGCGATCACCGCCCCATACGCATGTGTGTGTGTGTGTGTGTGTGTGTGAGTGTGCATGTGCACGTGTGTGTGTGTGTGTGTATTGTGGAAGTGCTTCTGCTTGTACCAACTGATGTGTTAGTGTGAATGGTTCATTTAGAGTTGTGTCAGTTGTTGTGCTTGGGAGTGTGTGTGTGTGTGCCGAGGTGGTGAATGTGGTTGACTACTTTTTATACTGATATGTATGTGTATGCACATTGTTGTTTATTAGTATTTCTGTGTATAGGTGCGTTCCCTATAGTAGGGGTTCTATTTGTAGGTATATGGTTTTGGATGCGTGTTTTTTTTTTTTGTGTGTGTGTGTGTGTGTGTGGGTGTGTGTGATCTGCCATTCGAGCTTTCTTTGCTCATGAAAGTCCCTCTGCTCCATAACATGTGTACTCTTGTGAAGCCAAAAAGACACTAAGTAAGCTTAGAGTGACTAGAACACAAGCCACCCCCTTCATTACTGGATGTCAGGGAAGAACCAGAACATGGAGCCACCACAAGAGTGGCACGAGAATCACTTCATCGCTAATGCAAGGACTGAAACCACCTTGAAAGATTCTGGCACTGAACATATTGCTTTTCGAGAGGTGATTGGTGGTTTTCTCTCTCTCTCTCTCTCTCTCTCTCTCTCTCTTTCTCTCTTTCTCTCTCGCTATCTCTCTCTCTCTTTTAAAACTCTTCATTCACAGTAATCACAGACACTGACGACAAGGCAACAAGACCAAACCTATATCGGGTGGCTGATTTTGCTGTTTGTGATTTTGACCTGAGTAAAATGCAGGTAGACACACACACACACACACACACACACACATATACACACACACATGCACACACACGCACACACACACATTGGCACAACAACAAAATAAACTGTTGCTTGTGAAAGCACATGGCAGATGACATGGCAGAATTACTAGTGACGGTCTATGTAGAGACACTTTTCATGTTAGCAGTTGTTTATTTTCTATCGTTTGCAATAGCAAATGCAAACATTCGCTCTCTCTTTCAAGTGATGCTAATGTGCAAGACTAAATTTAAACCTAGTCAACCCTTGAGGCTAAATTCAGCATAATGAAATTCATTCGTAATACGCATTGTTACATAGCCCTTTAACTGCATAGAGCTTCCAAGGCAAGCCTCTGTGGTGTGGTGTTGTTTGACTAAGCAGGAGATAAGAGACGGGGAAGAAAAGTAATGGGTCTCAGACTCTCAGTAGTCAAGACACATTTTATCTTCGTTAAACGGAGATAATTAACAAGGAGAAAATGGCCCCTGTCTGATTGCAGTGTTGTGAGGAGACAGAGGAAGGGGATATAAAAAATAAAATTAAAAAACAACCCCAAAAAATTAATTAATTAATTAATTTAAAAACGACAGGAGGTCCAAGAGAGGATTCTGGAAGGGCTGGGGTTAGTCTCAAGCACCAGGGTGGAGAGTATGGGACTGTCATAATTTGTACTTTCCTCCCCTTGGAGTGCCAGACGGCTTCGCTCGTAAATACGAACCCCTCTTATCTAACTTTGATTAAAACACTCAGAATTTATGAATGCCCGACTCCAAGTGGTTCATAATTCATGGTGATTCAGCTGTGTGAGAGAGAGAAAGAGAAAGAGAGAGAGAGAGAGAACGCAAAGGCATTAATATTGATGATTAAAGCATTTTTGTCAAATTCTCCTAAATCTTGACTTTTTCCACCTCTGATCTGCAGTAACTCTTTTCTTTTGTAAGCTAGTCCTGTGCAAAATAAGTTGGAGAAAAACAGAAACTAAAAGTGTGGCAAAAGCTTTCTGTGGTACAAGACCTGTCTTCGAGAACGCAGACAAAGGTTGAGACAGATAGGGGAGAATAATGAAAACAGCTCACTTGACGACGTATATTATATACGGTGGGACCTCAAGGGAGATGCATGAGTGTGTGACTGTGTGCGTGTGCGTGTGGGTGTGTCTGTTTGCGAGTGTGCATGTGCATGTGCGCACACGTGCGTGTGTGTGTGTGTGTGTGTGTGTGTGTGTGTGTGTGAGCTGGAAGGAATGAGCAAGAGTGAAAGAGAGCGAGAGGTTGACAGAGACAGAAAGAGAGAGAGAGAAAGAGAGAGAGAAAGAGAGAGAGCGGGAGAGAGAGAGCGAGAGAGCTCCATACATCAGCCTCTCTTACCTTGCGCTTGTTGTTCGGACTGACATACAAGTAGCTGAGAATGGTCTTTGCCCCCACCTTCTCGTTTAGCTTCTCGTAAGTGGTCCCGTAGTCGGTTGACCTGAAATTTAATAAGAGAGCCTTGATGAGGCTTTGATGAATTAGTTGTTGCAATTAGACCCCCCCAACTGCCTTCCCCCCACATCCCTTGTTCCATCAATGAATCTTTCTCAGAGTAGGGAGCATGCATAAAATTCAATCACGCTGGTTACTTCTATTAGAACTATCTAATATTCCATTAGGAAGAAAGTTCCCAGAGGAATACCTGGCAAAGGAGTGGCGAAGAAAGGAAAGAATAAGATTTTGTTCTTTTCTGGAGAGGAGACTTTCTGTTTTGTACAGTGATGCTTTTTGGCTTAACATCATGACGCAGGCAGGAGAATAAAAAACTTAGCTGCTGGTTTGCTATTCGGTCTATGTTGAAACGAATTTCCTCGTTCTTTTTCTTTACAGACAGCACTCTGTGGATTCAAACAACAGGGCTATGGATTGAATAACACCAGATTTCGTCTTGAATGAAAACCATCTCTAAGGCTGAATACCAGTGCCCTCCCTAACCCTAAACCCTCAGCTCTCACAGGCATAAATCAGCTCACCATGAAGTCTTGGCAGGATCAGCCCATGCCCCACTTCCAATCTAACGCGCTTATAGGCAAAAACTTCTGACTGCAACAGTCTTTGCAGCCACCATTTGCTCTCATTCAAAAGCTTTATCTTTAATTGCATTAACAGTATCATAGTATTATCAGTGGTAATTGCATGTTTGATGTTTGGACAGCCTATCAGGCTATGACATTATAATAACACGCTCTTATCACAGCTGATATTATCCGCGTAACCACAATTACAGATTGCAGTA
The DNA here is from genome assembly GCA_015244755.2 of Tenualosa ilisha. Taxonomy (NCBI): domain Eukaryota; kingdom Metazoa; phylum Chordata; class Actinopteri; order Clupeiformes; family Clupeidae; genus Tenualosa; species Tenualosa ilisha. The sequence continues at coordinate 1,065,204 of PYXC01001445.1, read as the reverse complement.
ACATGCCATGTCTAAATTATCAAACATCATGTTGGTCATGAATGAATAGACTGTTATGATGATGACAACTGAATTGCAATGTTAATCTCATTACATAGCAGATGCTCATTTTGTGCATCTTGTATTGTCATAGTAATTACATAAGTACAACTGTAATATCATAGTAATTACACTGTTATCTCCACTTTAAGTCCAAATCTACCT
>PYXC01001445.1:1055000-1062500 GCA_015244755.2 Tenualosa ilisha | reverse complement strand
ACATGTGGAATCAGACATAATTAGATATGTTCTATATACTAGAGGCAAGAACAGAAAAATTAAAGCTAATAAATCTTTTTCTCAGTGTTGTCATTATTATTATTCTTTTTGAAGAAATGCCTGACTTCATGGAATAAAACTGAGCTCATTTAGAATCTTCTGGATGCCTCCGTATAGTACATATTATGAAGATTTTCTCGATGCGATCTATGTAGTTCTGTGCACCATGCTAAGTATATCTCCTCATCCAGTCTTTATAATATTCTGTTTTATCTGCCATGGTAACAAGTAACAACCTTGAAATTTGTCCATCAAAGACTCTTTTTCCTGACTTTGACTGGTGCCAGGAATGAAAACAAACACTGAGATGTGTTGTGTGTCTAATATGGCCGACTCCAGGCTGGCTCGCCATGTGTGAATGATCATCCGCGTGGACCCGCAGGTATCGAGAAAATGCCACTAATTACAGCGGCAGCGCACGGCGAAGAACACCCCAGCGGTATAGCTTCAGGGGGAAACTGCTGCTGGTGGTTTAGCGTTGGAAGCGGCGGCTGGCTGGGGCTCTGCTAACTATTCCAGATTGTTCCGCAGGCGTGAGGCTCATCTTTGCCAGAATCTAACACGAGGAGGGAGGGATGTGTACGTGTGTGTGTGTGTGTGTGTGTGTGTGTATGTGTGTGCACACGTACTGCTGTCCTATCCTCTGTCAGGTCTTTGGTACCCTGATTGTCGTACAGAAGGCTCAGAGGGTCAAAAAGATTGGCTGTAAAAAACAAGAGAGCTTTTCTGCATTTCAATATATTCTCCTCTCTCTCTCTCTCTTTCTCTACCTTCATATTTGTCTGTCTGTCTCCACTGTTCCTCCAATCTTTTCATTTCCCCCTGTGCATCTCCCTGCCCTTCAGTCTGCCTGTCCATCTATCTGTCTCTGTTTCAGATCACTCTATCTGCCTCTTGTTCAATCTCCTTCCCTCCCTCCTTCCTCTTCTTCTTGCTGTTTCCTTCCCTCCCTCCACTCTTCCCTCTCTTTCCCCCCATGCCCTTTGTTGTTTATTTCACAGTGTTGGTCATTTTCGATCTTCCATTCTTTCCATCCTTACCAGCCTTTCTCTCTCCATCTTCCTACCTCCCTTCCTCTCTCCCTCCCCATCTCTCTCTCTCTCTCTCTCTCTCTCTGTCTCAGTCCCCTCATGTCTCTTTACATGCAATTTGTCCCATCTTCTGTGTCTGTCCATCACATATATTATCCCCTGCAGCCAGTTCTACCCTCTGCTCTCCTCTGCTCTCCGCTCTGCTGTACAGGCCCCAATGCATATTTCTACCCCCGGTGTGGGAGGACAGTCAATGATGGACGCATCATTAAGAAACCAATGTGCCCGCATCAGCCGATTTAATATGGGACCACCACTGTGGCTTTGGCAGCGCGTGTAAGTTCTTCTTAAGCGAGGGTATTTGTACTATGCTACATTTAGCATGGTGTGTGTGTGTGTGTGTGTGTGTGTGTGTGTGTGTGTGTGGGCTTGAGGGTTGTGGCAGTGGTCAGGAAAATTTGTACGTGTATGTATGTGTGCCTGTGCATGTGTGTGTGTGTGTGTGCGGTAAGTTGGCACTAGTCAAAGAGGGAAGGACAGTGAGGTCATTCTGAGCTTTGAGTCAATTTGTTCCTTTGTCGTCTCATGTCCCCCTGTGGACCAAGGCTCTGTAGAAAGCTCAGCTTTCTTGCCACAATCTCAATGCTGCAATGAGGTACTGAGGTAGAGAGAAGAGAGAGAGAGAGGTCTAGTGAAGTATTTGAATGAAAAGGTGCAAAGGTGAATTTTTTTTTTTTTTTTTTGTTATCGAGTTATTTGTATACTCATACTCCACATTTCGTCCATGTATTGATGACCTTGTCTCTGATACAATATATACAATATACAACAAACTGCAATACATGCCCACTAAACTCAAGAGAAGTGGAGTGCCTACGATGAGAATGGACAAACTGCCCTCAAGGTAACATGAGGTTCTTCAACACATATAAACAACTAAACCTCTCTCTCTCTCTCTCTCTCTCTCTCTATATATATATATATATATATATATGCACTTCATTTATTGTCTGCACTATTGTTGATGCCTGGGTATGGATGGATTTTTGGGTGGATTGATGAATGGACAATTGAGGTTGTGTTAAGGGCTTGTTGTCTCATTGTGTCTATCAATAACTGAACTGTGGACACTTGAGTCAGACTCTTGTGTCAGACATGATCCTAATACTATCTCTTAGATACTGTCCCTGTAATCTGCTGCTCTGGAGCCTATGCCTACATGACTGGAAAAACAGTTATTGTGGACTTAACATGAAACATGGATTATGGATATAGCTGGACCATAAGTTTTTATTTGTTTATTGTTTGTTTGTTTGTTTGTTTGTATAGGCATAGTGGAGTTAGAAGCTGTATTGTTAGCAAAACGCTGCTAACAATAGAGATAAACAGGAAAGGATGGTGTCCCCTTCGTGTAGCCAAGCAGATATGTGATATTGCCCAGCATCACCCAATGAGGACGTCACTTTGGGTTACACTTGGGTTACACAGTATAACCCATAGATATAATGGAAAGAAAATTAATAACTGCAAGGCCAGTCCATCAGAAAATAAATAAAGAAATAAACTAAAATAAATACATACATTCCTACATACATACATACATACATACATACATACATACATACATACATACATACATACATACATACATAAATAAATACAATCTTGGATAGGTTCACTCACCGCCACAGGGAACTTTCAGTCACGCTGCCAAGATTGAAGTCATAGAACTTTGTCAGCATCAGAATCACCTGAAGACACAAGACAACAGCACCCATTAGATTAGATCAGTACTCACACACACACACACACACACACACACACACACACACACACTCACACATTACACGCTTGACATACTGTGCGTCATTACAGCAAATCTCTAATGGACAAACACATCTCGACTTTTATCATGATCGTAATGTCCATTAATTGCCCATTCACGCTTGTCTGACCGCACGCTTCTCACAAAACCACTGACCATAAAGTATAGTCTGAGCCTGACACTAGTGGGAGAGAGCGAGAGAGAGAGAAAGAGAGAGAGAGAGAGAGAGAGAAATTTACTATGCATGCTGTGGCAGTGAAGTCAGGACACCTGCATCGAAGGCTCATCAGTCTCTTCTCTTATCTTCCTCTGTTCCCAAGAAGAATATTTATTTTATTTATTCATGCATTTATCTGACACTTACATCTGTCAATTACTTCATGGCAATTTTCTCTGGAGCAAGTTTGGGTTAAGTGCCTTGCTCAAGGGCAGCTTAAGAAACTCAAACCCACACATCGTTTGGGCCACTAGCATGCGAGCAGGATTCCTTAAGTACTACCTCCAACTCATACTCCATACCGGATTTGCTTTACCTCTGATTTGGATGGAATGTATGGAACTTTTAACTAAACGAATAGAAATGCAGAGTATATATATTTCCTCCGTGTTATTCTTGTTTTTTCCTCTTTCTTTCTTTTTCCCCTGCTCGCTACTGAAAGATACATCAGCCTCCCCTGCGTGCGTGGTTAATCATTTCCCTTTCTCATTATTTAATCATAGCAGACTGAAACTAAATACTGCACAGCAAATACACCTCAGAAGAGCCCAAAGGTGTGCACGATTCCTTAAACTGGGGCAGCTTGAGTCTTGGGGGAAAATGGAGATGGAGTACGAGAGAAAAAGGGAAAGAAGGGAAAAAAAAAGTCTGAATCTGTTGGAAGCTGGGAATGTGAAAGTATAAGAGAGAGAGTAAGAGATTCAGAAGATGTAGAGGAGAGAGAGAGAGAGAGAGAGAGAGAGAGAGAGAGGAGCAACAGTGCACGTGTGATGTATTTACTTGTCGTCTAGGGATCGCCATGTTTATTTGAGAATCCCACAGTTGGTGCGTAGGCCGCTGAGAAGGAGAACCACACCGTTGGTGCTGTTTGGGACCCGAGTTCTTAGTTGGACCGATTCCGCATCGGTGCCGAAAGAGAGCCGGCCAAAGCCTGAATCCTCATTCTCCTGACTGTCGGTGTGAAGAAGCGAAGAGGAAGTGTGCGTGCATGTGTGTGTGTGTGTGTCTGTCTGTCTGATTTGGGGGAGGGAGGGGGGGGTTATAATGATGTAATTTGCATTCTGAAAACACCCGATGCTGGCGGGTCAGCGCCCACCGAATGGATTCGTTTCTACTTCACAGGCGGGACCGTCTGTGGATCAATAGCCCACATATTCTGCATGTAATACGCACTTGGAATACCGCCAAGTGCACATACGCGGCCAGACATCACCCATCCACCCCACCCCACCCCACCCGACCCCCACCCGACACCACCGCTCTCTTTTCCCTCCAACGCCTCCTTCATCGTCTTCTTCGCTTTACGGCGGACTCTAATTCAATTGTCTGTCACAGATGAGGAAACAGTCGGCGCCAATTTACAGTTAGAGCGGAGGTCAAGACAAAGCCATACGGCTAAGCGCCGATAAAGCCACAGACGGCGAGGATAATAGAGATGCAAAATGGCCGACCCGCAAATTGCTTCTTGGATATTAAAACCATTAAAATGGTTGCGGCTTGCTGCTCCTACGTGGGGCAATGGAAGCTTCCAGAGAGCACAGGTCAAAACAACAAAACCTGGCCATATGCACATCATGAGACTATTTAAAACACACAAACACACACACACACACACACACACACACGCACACACACAGGCGCACGCACACTATGGCAATATTGTATGACATCGAGGTGAGCTAACAAAACCCTTCAGTCCGTGACAGAAAAAAAAACTGATTATCTCTCCACAAATGAGCCTATGTTTGTTTTATGAAGCAGAGCAGTAGTCATGATGTAACACTGATGAGCCCACACTCACACGAAATGAGCCAAGTGCTTACTCGGAGCCTTTTAGTATTCTGCATGTGGTCCAAATACAACCAAATGTCCCACCTAAGACTGGCATAAACTGATTTCATGATTTCATAGGCAAGCCTCTGCAACTGCCCCTGGCATCTGACAACTAGCATACTTCGGAAAAAAAACTTGTGGAAGATACGTACCCTGTCTGACACTGCACTCTCCACTGTCATTAGTAATTAATTCATGCAGCAAGATGCCCTCTGCTTTCCCAGGCATATATTGCTGTTTTTACACCCCCCCCACCCCCCACCCAGCCCACCACCATCACCACACACACACACACACGTACATACTCACACACACACACGCTTGTTATTCCTATTGCTTATGGCTGTGGCCTTGAATGATGCAAATATGCTGGTGTGGGCGCCAAACACCCTGGCGGACAACGGTATATCAAATGAAGCTTGTAGGGTGATAAGCAGAATGACCTCTTTAAATTAAGAGTTACTCATAAAGTTTGTGTGTGTGTGTGTGTGTTTGTTGTGTGTATAGGTGTGTGAGTATGTGTGTTGTGTGTGTGAGAGAGAGAGAATGAGAGAGAGAAAATGTATGAGTTAGTTTCAGTAAGTGAGTGTGTGTGTGTGTGTGTGTGTGTGTGTGTGTATTGAGTCCTCTGGTGGTGAAATTAGCCTGAGGAAGGCATAACCTTAAATGCTAAGGAGAGAGCAGTGCATGCTAATGAACAAGTAGCTCTTTCTGGTCTGCTCTAGGCTCCGGCTCAACTCAGAAAACTGCCTCTTTGATAAGACTGATCCATCTTCCAGGGAGGGTTGTGTGTGTGTGTGTGGTGTGTGTGTGCGTGCCTGTGTCCATGCATGTGTGCATATGTGAATGTGAGTGCATATGTATGCCTGTAAGGGTGTGGGTGTGTGTGCCTGTAAGTGTGTGTGTGTGTGTGTGTGTGAGTGTGTGTGTGGATGTGAATGTGTGTGTGTGCGTGTGTGTGTGTGTGTGTGAGAGAGGACACAGTAAAGAGCCGTAAATGCATGGACAGTCCTGAGATGAGTGACATACATAAGTGCAATATGACTTAGAAGCAATCTGAGAATAAAAGAGAAAGACAAGACAAAGAGAGAAAGAGAAAGAGAGAAAAAAGAGAGTGAGAGTAAAGCGAGTGAGAAATGTGTGCTGTGGTCTGACATACAAGTCAAAGCCACGTGTGAATTGAGAGTGCGTGAAGAACATGTGTGAGATAGAGTGAGATGGAAAGTGTGTGTGCATCCTCTCTCTCTCTCTCTTTCTCTCTCTCTCGTGTGTATGTGTGTGTGTGTGTGTGTGTGTGTGTGTGTGCAGTGTGAATATGCTTCCATTCTCTCTCTTCTCTCTCTCTCTCTTTCTCTCTCGTGTGTGTGTGTGTGTGTGTGTGGTGTGTGCGTGTGTGTGTGTGTGTGTGTGTGCAGTGTGAATATGCTTCCATCCTCTCTCTCTCTCTCTCTCTCACTCAATGGGTGCCTTGACTGCATGAGGTGTGAGACTTGACAAGGTGTGAGGAGAGAGGGGGTAAAAAAAAAAAAGAACACCCGCTCGGATAAAGTTCCTCCTCTTCATGACGTAGCAGTAAACATCTATGGCAAGGGACAGCGTGGCACCACATGGCGCAGCGTGGCACGGTGTGGTTCGTCACACGGGCCGTCTGTCGACCGCATATGAATGCCAGAGTGGGTGGCCGTCGGCAAGCAGCCGCGTCAGATGCCCATCGGACTGGAAGGTACATATGCCGCCATGCCACCACAACCACCACCACCACCACCACCATCACCATGCACGCCAGCCGAGCCATACTGCTGACCACTGACAACAACCCTTCACATGGGGGACAGGGTATGAGGTGAGCCCAGTCCTGCAGAGTGACCATGCCACAGGAGAGAATGCTAGGTGTGTGTGTGTGTGTTTGTGTGTGTGTTTGTATGTGTGTGTGTGTGTGTGTGTGTTTAGGTCATTGTTTAGATGGGTTTAGTCCTTCAGGCTATGAATGGAAGTGGTATAGTGTGTCTTTTCCTCTTGAGGCTGACCTGGAAAGTTTGTATTGATCTGCCTTTGGAAAAAAAGAGTTATTTTTTGTCTAATTGATTTGTTCCAGTTCCACATCTTAGCACTGACTCCACCGATGCTGACAAACATTAAATGTGCTGTATGGAAATGTGATTTTCTAGCCTGACAAGCCAGATTATAACATTAAAATCCAAGGTGCGGAATAAGCAGTTGTCTCTCAAACTGGATAGCGCTACAACTAATCAGAGCAACGTGGGCAAAACAGCAAATACATCCTCGTTTGAAACAAATGACTTCTACAATGACTACTCCAAATGAGGTACCTTCTCCTGCTCAACTTTCAAAGAAAAGCCTGAGTCTAACTCTCCCAAAGTCGATGCCAAAGCCCATTCAAACAACCATTATTCCTTGGCCACTTAGCCGATTTGCACCATCCTTTCACAGTCCTGTCAGTGTCGCGCTAAGCCTGCCCAGTGACTCTCTACAAAGACAGAGCGTTGTGATTGGTCCTACCAAATCTGTGTAAG
>PYXC01001445.1:892500-1052500 GCA_015244755.2 Tenualosa ilisha | reverse complement strand
TGTCTTCAGCCATGCAGCAGCCATGCCCGGTGGCATTGCTTTGAGGTCAGCCACTGCTCCTGGCATAGTGATCCCTGCCTACCAGTGGGATCCGTGAGTGTATGTGTGTGTGTGTGTGTGTGCCTGTGTGCATGCATGAGTAAGTGTGTGTGCGTTTGTATGTGCGTGTGTGCGTGCGTGTATATGTGTGTGTGTGAGTGTGTGCGCGCATGCTTGCCTAAGTGTGTGTTTGTATGTGTGAGTGTGCATGTGTGTGTGCGTGTGTGTGTGTGTTTGTATGTGTGTGTGTGTGTTTGTATGTGTTTGCATGTGTGTGTATGTGTGTGTGTGTGTGTGGGTTTGCATGCATGAGAGTCACCGCTGACCGACTGGCAAAAACATGAAATGAGTGGCCACAAACCAGCTGCTGATTAAGACATAAAAATGACCATTTTTGCCACAGGCCACAGTGCATGTGATTTTCCTCACCTCAGTTAGATGTTTGAAAATCTGGTGGGCGGCCAGAAACAGACAAAAGAAAAGCATTTCCATTTTTTTCTACCATATAAATGACCCTTATATGTGGTGAATTCATCTAGTATGTCTAATTGTCTATACATAATTGATGTTGGTGTTATAACAGCTGTGTCCTCTACACAAGTCATAGAATGCTCTGCAGCCTGCATGACATGGGACTGAAATTAAAATTGATAGTAAGCAAAAAGTTACAAAAGTAAATCACATAATTTCACTAGTTTGTTGCAAAGTAGGGTTCTTTGGACATGAATTGCATGTGACCCCCTTGCCCTACCAGTCCTCCCACACACACACGTATGCACACGCACACACACACTTTTGTACATGAATTGTTCGTGACCCCCTTTCCCTACCAGTCCTCCCACACACACACACGTATGCACACACACAAACACACACACGCACACCTTTGTACATGAATTGTACGTGACCCCCCCTGCCCTACCAGTCCTCACACACACACGTATGCACACACACACACACACACACACACACACACACACACACACACGCACGCACGCACACACACGACAGATGTCCTCTCAAACTATATTTCCTCTCCAGCATCGACAGCCAAGTCCAGGGTTCATCCAGGAGACAAGGTGCCATTACAGCACCACCTCTCTACCACTACCACTACCTCTGACTGCAGCATGCTGACACACATCGAAAAGCTTTCAATCCACTGCTCACTAGAAGAAGAGAAGCATGTATGTGTGTGTGTGTGTGTGTGTGTGTGTGTGTAAAAGAAGTGTCTTTGACGCACCAAAAGACTTTGATGCCTCCAATCCAATCTGGCGTGGCAGCTGAGGACAGACAGCCATCATTAACCTTGCTGAGGAGTTAAAGCCTCGGGAAGAGGAAGAGAACACTACCCTGTCTCACCTCGCCTCGCCTCAGCCCCAGCTCCAGCTCCAGCTCCAGCTCCAGCTCTGACTCGCCCGCTCGCTCGCTCGCTCACTCACTCCAGCAGATGGGCCAAGCACTCTCTCTCTTTCTCTCTCTCGGTGTCTCTCTTCTTCTTTTTGTAGATTACATCCTATTTTCTCTCACATCTAGTATTCTTTCTCTCACTCACTCTCTCTCTTTCTCTCACTCACTCTTTCTTTCTCTTACTCTCGCTCTCTTTCTCTCACTCACTCTCTTTCTCTCTCTCTTTCTCTCACTCTCTTTCTCTCTCTCACTCTTTCTCTCTCTGTCACAGGCGTGTATAGATAGGGGAGCATTCACACATAGTATATAGATAGCACAGAGAGAAAGAAGACGAAGAAGAAAAGAAAGAAAGAAAGAAAGAAAGAAAGAAAGAAGAGGAAGAAGAAAACACAAATGGGAAAAAAAATGTTGGAAAATGTTGTTTTGTCCATATCATGGAGCCTCATCCCAACAACTGGTGCTACTGGAGGATTCATTGATTGGCTCCCCATTCTGAGCAGAGTTTGGAGAGTGTGTTGTTTTTACTGGCAGCCCTGGTGAAGATCTTATTGCCAACTTTTAGCATTTGATCTTCGTTTACTGTAACAAGGGGAAAAAAATTAGAAAAAAAAAAACGAGTGGAAGTTGAAAGGAAGCAGATTTGCTCTGGGAACAAACCAGACACAAGCCCTGTTTTTTGAGTAAGGCCAGACAAGCACCCCCCCCCTCCACACACACACACACACACACACACACACACACACACACCTCCCCCGGCACCCCTCTCCTCCGCCCCCGAGCCCAGTGGACATGATGGCTCCTGTCATTTCATCATTCTAACCAGAGCATCTGCCTGAAGGTTTTCATAGCTTGGAGGCAAACACACACACACACACACACACACAGACACATACGTGCACATGCACACGTATCCACAGACACACACGCATACACCATACACACACATAAACACACACACACACACACACACACACACACACACACGCATACTCCATACACACATAAACACACACAAACACACACACACACACCAGCTAACTTCACACCATGGAGCTAAATTTCCTCTGAGTACATCTGAATGACACTAAATGAAAACACTTGATTTTAGAGTGTCTTTACACATTTGTTTTTGTTCAGCAAATTATGGGAAACGAGAGCCACTTTTTTAACGAGAGGTCAGTAACGAGTCCAAACAAAACACCTTGATGAGCTGGGCCTTGGATGCCAGCAGTGATTTGCGGATGCACTGTGATTTTTTTGAACGCGTGCGAGTCTTGATTAGAGTGTCTGCTCGGCATGAGGCTGTTATTTGGAAGCTTGGGGAAAAAAATAAAATAAAAAAAAGGAGGCCTGGGGAATCGCTTTTCACATTTTCAATCTAAACAGTCAGGCTATAACTAGCCTTGGCAAATATCATGAATAATGTATGGTCAATAGTGCCATCTTTGAGAGAGATGGAGTGTGTGTGTGTGTGTGTGTGTGTGTGTGTGTGTGTGTGTGTGCGTGAATGATTTTTTACGCTGGTGTGTGTGTGTTTGAGTGAATTTATACTGGTGTATGTGTGTATATGTGTGTATGTGTGTGTGTGAGTGAATTTATGCTGACGTGTGTGTGTGTGTGTGTGTGTGCACAGAGACAAAACACACATCTATTCACTCACACACACTCTCATACAGGTGGTTCCTATATGACAGCATCCATACCCTTGTGTCTTGTGCACATGAGCACTGGCATCATGACCCTGCCGTGAATGATGTGTCTGAAAACATTGTTTATTCGGCTAATAAATCACCGTTTAGCGCTCAGCCATATTGGCACAGATAACACTTGATGTATTATTGAAATGGAGCGCATGGCCACTTTCTCTCTTGCGCGCTGATAAAGCACCAACATCCGAATGGACAGGTGGAAGATGTCTTTAGCAACAAGGAGAGGGAGAGAGGGAGAGAGAGAGAGAGAGAGAAAGAGAGAGAGAAAGGAAAAAAAATATCGCAATTGATTTCTGATTCTTCAAGGAGGTTAGGAGCCAGTTACGCACAGTTAATCACTCACACACACATACACGCACACACACACACCCCCTGATGCACACACACACACCCACTGATGCACACACGCTCACAATGACGTCTAGCAGGATGCATAAGCTATCTGCCTGGAGTTGCTGCAGCATGTTCCAAAAACAGGAAAAAAGAAAAGAAAATGAAACCACTCTGTTCAGACATGACATTGACATGCTGGCTGACTGTGGGTGTGGTGGTCTTGTGGTTTCTACTTAAAACCCCACAGGTGATCAGAGACTATTCTCCCTCCTTCCCTCCAATTCAATCAAGAATGAAAAGCCGGAATCAGAGTAAACTCAAGTAACTCTTCTCTCCTCCCGCAACTACTTCTCATCAGACTTTCTTTCTTTCTCTTTTTCTCGCTCTCGCTCTCTCACACTCTTCTTCTTCTTCTTCTTCTTCTGTGTTTTGAACACTACACTACTCAATATCTTAGCTCAACTCTTCACAATGTCAGCAAGCATTCTTCCAATAAATGAAAATCTGGACTAAAATCAACCTTGTTGTGATATAAATTATTCAAGTTTACACATCCGCTGACACATCAGACACTTGCTAATGGGATAATACCAAAACTGGGACAAAACACAGACAGAGGAGGAAAGTACAAAACAGAGAAATAAAAAATTCTGGCAAGACACTCTAGGAAAATGTTTATTTTCACATCATGGAGCCTCCTCCCAACAACTGGTGCTACTAGAGGATTCATCGATTAGTTCCCCATTTCGAGTGAAGTTTGGGTAGGGGTGTATTGTTATCATTATCGCCACAGGCAAGACAGTCCACCCCCAACCCCCCCCGCACAGTATCCCCTGTGTGGCGGAACAAAGTGGTCTGCCAACATGGACAGGCTCTCATCTTCTCTCTCTCTCTCTCTCTCTGTCTTGCTCTTTCTATCTCTGTCTCTCTCTGCCTGTGTGCCTCCCACAGCCTCTTTGTTCTCATTATTCCCAATCAAAGACTTTGTGATTCTCATCGCTCGTCCGTGATTAGGGGGTGATTAAGGCAGCAGAGAGAGTGAACCGCGACGAGCTCTCACCCGGCTGGTTCAGAGGGGTTATGCGGCGGCACGTGCCAGACTGCCGCAAATACTAATACACCCTCCACCCCGCTAACCCCCCCCCCCAATAAAATACAGAGCTCATACACCCCCCCCAAAAATCACTTCCGCCGCCACCAGCCTCCAACCCACTAGGCTGGTGACCTTTTCCCAGTTAATATGCTACCGCAAAAACTCACTAACCTCATTGCCAGGTGGCTTATCAGTTGAGATGGACACGACATAAATGCGTGTATTTAATCTGTGATGAAAAAGAGCCCTAGAGACAGGATAGGTTTGAAGTGAGCCAGAGATGGGGAGGAGGGATTATTATGACAGAGTAGAATTGTAGCAAGACAGACAGACAGGGAGAGAGAGAGAGAGAGAGAGAGAGAGAGAGAGAGAAGGAGGAGGAAGAAAAAGAAGAGAGGGCGCACCATCTTCGATAGACGGCCAGGCCGTCGAGGATAAAGAGGTGTCGTTACACGTGTGAAGGAATTGCAATCAGCACGGGTCTTAACCTTGTCTCAGCTCTCCTTTAATGAGAAGATAAAAGGAAAACCCCAGAGAGTTGCACGCAGCATTTCCCTTCCTACAGTCCACCCCCACCCCCACCCCCTCTCGACAAATCCACTGCCTCTTCAACCACCTCCACAACCACTGCCTGCACTGCCCCAGAGCACAAAGTCAGCAGTGGTAATGCATATCGTGAAGAATGGCTAAGTACACTGCATGCCCATGATTCAGAAGAAATGCATAAAAGCCAACAAAAACAAAAAAAAGTATATATAAATATGAACAACTTGGCCCAGAGCGCAGTTGAGTCGGCTGTTTTTAAAATGGTGCTGTTGAGCATCCGTGCAGCATGGCGGCATGGTTTCGCTAATCTGCGCGAAGCGCCTCTCTATCCATCCAGTCGACAGTGGAGCCAACAAAAAGGTCATTGTTTCTTCGCTCATTATGACTCCCGCTTTAGTCTCTTTTTGCTGGGCAGCTTCATTAATATGGCTGCAATGTCGTTCGTGGCCAGGATCTTCTGCGTAGGATATCATTATGCACGGGACGCAGGGTGGCCCTGGCTTTTGGCAGGGACTCATGCTGGGATATACAAACAGTGACAGACTGGGAATTGTCCATATTGGGTTGGTAAAAACCCAAAAATATCCAAATAAAATCTGTCAACAACACAACATGGCCTGGGAGATACAAAAGAAAGAAAGAAAGAACTTGTGGCTTCCTTTTTATGTCTATTTTTGTAATGTTTTTGTGATTTTATGTTTGTACCACAATGGTACTGAGTTGCTGGTGATTACAATTTTCCTCTGGGATTATTAGTAAGTTCCTATCTATCTATCTATCTATCTATCTATCTATCTATCTATCTATCTATCTATCTATCTATCTATCTATCTATCTGTCTATCTATCTGTCTAGAGAAAGAAAGAAAGAAAGAAAGAGAAGGAAAAAAAACAGCAAGCAATAATAAAACAGTCCACCCCAAACATCAACAACGCACATATTACTGGGGATGGTGAGCTGTTTACATCATCATAGTCCAAGGCGCCTCTCTACGTTATCGAGTGAGTCCGCTGAAGGACGTTAACCACAGCTGGAAGTTTTTAATTTCTTTTAATTTTGATCTTTTGCTAATCATTATGTCCACATCTGTGCTCTTTTAACAAAATAGTTGCTATGAGTGATGCAGTGAGATGGAGAAACCCAGCTTGTTTTCAACACTTTAGCTCATCGAGGATGTCTGTGTAATGGCTGAGTGTCTGCTTTGAGACTCCACCATAGCACCTCTGCTAAATACTGTATTTCACAACAGTACTGCGTCAGGGAACTTTCCTAAGGCTTCTGTTTCCCAAACGATTTATTTAAACATTCAATCAGCAAACAGAGATTGAAGGAAGGATCAATAGTTTTCAAGAAAGTATCTACCCATCAGGAAGTAAATGTATGCCTATTGAGAGTGGCCAGACTCTTTACTCAAAGTGAAGGGAGGAAAAGAGTCTGGTCAGCCTGCTCTAGTTGATGACCCATGATGTGGACAACCCAGCCTTTGTACAACAGCAGGCCATATTTCAGGATCAAAAGCATAAAACAAGCGGTTGCTTTCTGTTAAATCCTTGCAAAGAAGATGATGCATCTGGCCTGATAGGTGCCAAGTCAGTATTGTAACAGGGGCCAGAGATTGATTGTTGACCCATTGCTACGGCCCTATACTGTTTTAATGGCTCGCTTCACACTATCCAATTACTTACTGTGTGATCATTTGGTCGGGTACCGATGACTGAATGCCTCTTGAGTTCTCAAGATGGAACTGAGCCAAAGCAATGCATAAAGACTCTGGAGGGGGGTCACGTACTGTGAGCAAAAATCTCCACGGCAATGAACATGTCACTGTTACTGAGGAAGCCTGTGCACTGAAAAAAAAAAAAAAATTTGGTAAAGTGAAAACAATCCACCCGGTTTAAACCTTCAACCTTAAAGCCACTACAGAGTAAAGTTATGGGTCGCCAGTTTTCTCCAGACCGACTTATTCAACCATTCCAAAGGCAACAGGGACACAAGCAGCTGTTTCAAATTCCACACAAAGCAGCCTGGGAAGGTTGGCTGAAAGTTGCTCAGCAGGCAAATTCTCAAAGGGATTTTTTTTTTTTCCAAAGAGACTTGTCGAAGTTAAAAGCAAAAGCCGACAACATTAACGTGTTAACAAATGAGCCATTACCCCAGTGGAAGTGGAATGGTGTCTTGGACAACAATGTGCTCTCTGCATTGCCTTGGTTTTCTAACAATGAAAAAGGGCCAACTATTCCTTGGAGCAGAATGCAGAATGCCATCTCACAACAAGAATAGGCTCGGTACTGCATTCTGTGCATGTGTTTGTGTGTCTATGTGTGTATGAGTGTGTGTGTGTGTTTGATGGTGTAGGTCAGCTTTTCTACTGTAGTCAGCTAAAAACAGGTGACAGGAGCATTTCCTTAGGGAAGTGGTTGTGGCGGGGAGGATACTCGACAACGAGGAATTAGCCATTGACAGACGCATAAACGACTTAAAGTTTTTATCTATTGAGTTATCGACAAAGCCTCACATAGAGGATCCATGGCAGGGGAGGATGGTGGGAGGGGCACGTTGACCCCACAGTGGTGTTACAAGATTTCCTTGTGTATGTGCAGACAGTGAGGAGAGGCATCGACTGACTGTGGCCAGAGAAAGTGCAACTCTTGGTATGAACGGCAAAGCCCACAGTGTACCATATTACCACTACGACAGCAAATAAAGCCCACCAGAATAAATATCGTTCTGTTTACAAAACAAAATCCTCCAAAAAGCCTTAACTACTGCACTAGAGCAGACAGTGTGCACAAAACAAAATCCTTCATAAGATCCTTGTATAAGTTGTTACCTCGTGAATTTGAAAGGTACCATATTTTAGATAAATCTATTTAAATATGCATGAATATATATTTAAATATATGTATATAAACAATATATTATGGTACCTTTAAGATAATTGATAGAGCCATTCTAACAAAAATGTACCTTAGGCAATAGGCTATTTGAACTGTCTTAAGAGTAACAGCTTGTGAACTGTAACCAAAATCACAATTTAATTTAATTTTACTTTCCTAAACTTCTTGTCAGTTTTGTGCTGGATAAAAAGAAAACGATGCTAAAAATCCAGGTTAGCTTTTCTGCATTGAATCTAGTATAGAATGCAAAATGTACACAATATCATTCTCATGAGACTGAAAAAGTAATTAAATATATCGTTGAGGTTGGTTTGGTTGGTGTGGGGGCGGGGGGGGGGATTATGTGTTTATTCAGTCCATACACCTGAGATTAAAGTGGACCCCCTCCATCCCTAGCACTCTACTCCCACAATGCAATTCATTTCATTTCCCCGCTGTCATCCATTGTGCTTTATCAGCACTTGGAATTAAGTTACCTCATCAATTTCACCGTCCACATATTTACCCAGAGTAATTAATAATAAGCCGGCAGAATGGACTAGCCTGGAGAGAAAGAAATAGTTTCTACCGCGAGACCTGATTAGAACCTGCCAAATGGTCTTTGCAAAATAAGTGGAAAAGCTGGAATGTTTCCAGCACCTTCTCAGGGAATTGTTCAGCCAGCTATGGGCAAGTCTACTTAGCAATGGCTTTCTGCTTTTTTTTTTCTTTCTTTTTTCAGGGACATGCAGAACTAACTCAAAATGCCAAATACCATACATGTTTCAGCAAATGGTTTGGGGGGAGGTTACTGAGGTCCAAACCAACACGTGTTCTGAGCGACAGAACCAGTAATTGAGGAAACAAAAGCAGCACCCATGGGTTCTCCGATACAAAGGGCTAAACACACAAATACTTAGAATGCATCCCCCACAGTGACACTCTGAGGAGATGTCAATCAAAAGGCTACCATTCATCGCTAATGGTCATGATCAAATTCCTGTGAATGCCAGGGTAAGAATAGGCATGTACTGTATATATAAGCCTGCTCTCTTCCAGGAAACAAACAAAGAAAGAAAAAAAAGAAAGAAAGAAAAGCAGAGATGTCGGAGACAAAAACGTGCAGTGCATTACCGTCACGCTCCACAGAGATTTAGACATCAGAGGAAGAGGAAGGGAGGGGTCTTTTAGGTAGATCTGCTCACAACACAAATGTTCCCTTGCTCTTGTGTATTTGTGTGTGTAAGTGTGTGTGTGTGTGTGAGTGTGTGTGCGTGTGTGTGGAATAAGTGTGGACTCCTTTCATTCTTTTTTTCAATCAGTGCCATCCGGTCAATGACAGGAACAGAGACAGGAGAGAAGAGAGGAGAAACATCAAAAATCACGAGTCAATCAGGTAAGAGAGAGATAGATGCACACAGAAAGATAGATGCATACACAGATGATTGGTTGATTGATAGATTGATTGTGTGAAAGAAAGCAATTGAGGGTGAGAGAGAAATTAAAAAAAAGCTAATCATTAGAGAGGGGGAGATCTAGAGAGAATATCATGCAAAAGAAAGTGTATGTGAGTGAGTGATCGAGCAAGTGTGTGTGTGTGACAGAGATAGAGAAAAAGAGAGAGAGAGAATGATGAGAAAGTAAGAGAGTGAGAGGATACAGAGCAGAGCGGATTCATATTGATGTGCAGAAATAGACAGAGAGGACAGATTTCCATGGCAAGCTGGAGGCTAGAACTAACTGGAGCAGCAAACGTCAGGAGCCATCAGCTCGGCTCCGGCTGATTGCTATGAGGATCCTAGTGCCTTGGCGCCCCTATATTTGGTGCCGAAAAGTGACGGAGAGGTGGGGGTGGTGGTGGATGTGTGTTGGTGGGAAGTAGAGGGAGGAGGTGGTGATGGGAAGCTGCCTAGTTCTTGGAACGAAGAGACTGAAGACGCCTTCTTCATTAGTGCAGTGTAAAGGGACCCAGGGATTGCTCTACATTCCCCCGAAGGAGAAGTGGAGGCTGTCTGCATGCACCAGCTGCTGGTCGGAGGGGTGGGGAGGAGGGGGAATGAGCACAGGCGGAGGTAGAGGTGGCGGTGAAGGTGGTGGTGGGTATCGAACTGCGTTGAAATCAATAGCTAAGCTTGTCTGACATTTGCTTGAAAGGTAATATGTGTATTATGGATTTCAGGAGAGGGAGGGTGGGGGTTGGGGGGGAGCCATTTAAAAAAAGTTGCAGGGTTTGGCTGACAAAAAAACAAAAAAAAAACAAAACTGAAAACGAAATTGAGCGAAACCAATTGCACTGACACCCTAATGTAGTTCTGACTGCTTTGGACACGCATACACAGTCTCTCCCAAACACACACATACACACACACGAGAATGGTGATTTATTTTAGTTACTTAAATTTCATATCACCTTTAGAACGTAATAGTCCAATGCACTGCTACTGGAGTTGCTGTTATTAGATCGCGGTGAAAGAAAGAGGCTTTTACATACTAATACAAATATGAAATAACTCTGATTTAAGCAAGAGAACGTCTCTGTCCTTGGTATGAGCTTCACGCCTAAGGACACGGCATTGTTAAAAGGAATATTCTCTACATTCCTCTGCATTTGTCAGTGCATTCACATTAACTGTGTCCTTTATTAAGTTGTGAGAGATTAAAAATGTTGGTGGACAATAGAAGAAATTGAAATCCATTTAAGAGTCATATTTTCTAATTTAGCCATATAACAACAGCAGTAGACACAGATGTGTGTCTGTGTGTTGCGGAGATCGGCACGGCCTTCGTTGAATCTGTGGGTCTCTGTGAATAAGGTACAGCTCAGAGTAGATAGGGAGACAGAATTTAAGACAAGGAATAGAGAGAGAGTGCGAGAGACGATGGTAATTAGTCGAACAAAAGATGCTAAGATATCATCTATGTTGAACAGCATGCTAATGATTCTAAGATATTAAACCAATTATCCAAGTTGCGGATCTGTTCAAGTTAATTATGTGTCAAAAAAAAAAACACATAGTTAGGCTATATCTAGCCACAGGGCAGTCTGGCTAGATTTAAATTATCGATTTACGCAAGCCGTCATGGCTGTGTCGGAGTTCATTACGAGTTGTGAGGGGTTTGATTTCATTTTGATATGGAATAATAACAGTCATGAGCCCTTGTTTCATTTGAGCTCCCAGAACTGAAGGACTTCTCTATCTCTGCTTTTCACTCTTGTTAACAGCCATGAGTAACACACATATTCTAATTAGTCACCATCTCAAGGAGGAGGAGAGAGAGAAAGTGAGAGAGAAAGAGAGAGGGATGGTGATGAAGAGAGGAAAAAGGCGTTGTGGAAAAGAGGGATGTTGACACCAGAGGAGGAGGAGACAACCTTGCCTATGTGTTAGTCATGATTTTATTTCCTCATCAACAATCTTGTTTATTTTGTTAGTTTGTTTTGTTTCTCTTTTCTGGTGTCTGTTGTTTTGACCCTCTTACACTTAAGCCATGAAAAAGGCTACATTAAAATTTGGTTCCAAGTCCATCCTTGACATTACTTAAAGGAAGAATCTGAAAGGTGTGTGTGTGTGTGAGTTTATTTTTATCTAATGTTTGTTTAACCAGGAAGGGTCCAATTGAGTTAAAGTAACTCTTTTTCCAGGGAGTTCTGACTAAGAGTGGCAGCAAAAGTTACAAGTACACTAAAGACAGTAGACATGCAACAACAAGAAAACAAATGTCTCGCATACTAAACTAGAACACATACTAGAAATGAATGACATCATATAGCCTAAGGTTAACTGGACATACTATTGAGAGGCACCAAATTAAAAGCAATGACACTGTTCTGTACTGGTTTATTTTAAAAGGTTTCTAAAAGTATTGAGATATGGAGGTGACTAGAATTAAAGCATTTTGGAGTTCATGTATGGTCTATTGATTTCGTTCTTTAGCATTTCTTACTAACTTCAATCCTATAAGGGATTTTTGAACCTGATTAAAGTCTGACTGTAGGTAGCTCGCTGCCTTTTGCAATGATGATGCAGAGATGTACAGTATTCTGTCATCTGCATAAAGATGAACTTTTATATGACTTAGATTATTTATATAAGTAGAAAATAAAACAGGGCCCAAAACTGATCCTTGGGGAATACCCATTTTTACTTCTAGTAAGGAGAGGTACAGTTGTCTATAGCCAGACACTGAGTTCTACCAATCAGGTATTGAGAGAACCAATTTAATATAGTACAGCTGAAACTTATGCTTTGCAACCTTTGCAGAAAATGATGTTCAATGGTGTCAAACGTCTTAGATAAATCAGTGAATAATGCAGCACAAGCCTTTTTATTATATAATGCAGTGATAATATCAGTTGTAACAGAGGTTACAGCCATAACTGTACTGTGTCCTTGTCTGGAAACAGACTGCATGGGACTTGAACACAGTTGTCAGCAAAAAAAAAATGTTTTAGTTGCTCATCTATAAGGGACTCAAACTGTTTAGCCATGACAGATAATCTGGAGATGGGACGATAGTAGTCTAGGGCAGGAGGGTCATCACTTTTTGGTCATGGGAGGACTAATGCAGATTTCCATGACTTGGAACCACTGCATAGATTAAGGTTAAAAATGAAAGAGACAGGTCCAGCTATCAAGTTTGCAGCAGTTTTAAGGAAATATTGCTCAATCTGGTCTGAACCACAGACTTTTTGCAGTGCAGGCTTAACAATGCCTCTTTCACTAATATAGAAAAACTTTAATTTAAATTAGCACATGGTAAGGGTCAAGGCCACTCCCCCACCCTCCATCTTGCCCCGCCTCTCTCCCCTTCATTATCATTTAAAGCTACAAACACAGAAATGGCATGTTCGAGGGGAAAGCTCTAAGTGGCTTTAATTCTGCACCAAGGCTGAATTTCTGGAAAGAGACTTCAGACACAGTATTAGGGCACCGCTAAGGCCTATAGTGAAAGCATACAAAATTAGCATGTGATAGCATCTTTAAACCAGGGGTTATTCCTAATGCCCCCTCTATATCTTAGAAGAGGGTATGTTTGTCAATTATGGATAAAAAGGACTTTGTGCAGAGAGTCAGACAGTCGGGCAGTTGCTCCAGCTCCAGCCAAAGGTGGGCAGTAACATCCTTCCACAGTGAGATCTGTGCCATTGTAGAGGTTTAATTTGATGGCACACAGTTCAAAGCACAGTTTAGCTACTCCCCCTCCTTTATTCACACCTTCAGAGATTATATCCATCAATGTGAATCATACTGTTCATGACTGATGGTTTGAGCCACATCTCTGACAGGACGATTATGTTGCTTACTGACAGTTTCACCCACAGATGAATAGCTTTGATTTTGTTGATCAGGCTGTGCACGTTGACATGAAAAGAAAAAAACTCAAGCCAGCGCTATTTTTTAAGGTCGTCAGGATTCGTAAGCTCAGTCAATTCTGGGCCTGGGTTGGGATGGATATTACCACAGGAACAGGAGTAGAATAAACCACAGGCCTGCTGACTTTGTCCGACAGGTAGTGCATGCTCTCTGCTCACACCTACAGGTGAATACGGGCTGTATCTCTGTTCAGCGGAGCAGCTGCCCATGCAGGGCCTCAATAGGACAACCAGGAGACCGTTGAAGCCAAATGGATTGATATAAGGATGTAAGCATGGGGAAGCAGCATAGTGTCAGAATTTGGGAAAACAATCTGGAAAAATGCGTTTGACTCATCACCAGATCCCAGTGCATCCACATCCGGTGAGCTCAAGACATAAGAAGCAGGTATAGTAGATCGACAGGTCTCATGTTGTTGATTTAGTCAAACCTCATCATTTGTAACAATAGGCTGCTGTTTACAGTTTCTGACACAGTTCCCAAGATTTGGGTTCAGAGTCCCACATTCAGGTAGCCCATCAAACGTAGAAACACGTGAAAACACCTGTGCCGCCATCATGTTGAGGGGGTGTATTTTGCTCTCAGAGCATCCTTTAGGATGTGGGGTTGTAAAAAGATTTGAGGGGGTCGTTCCTAAAGTTCTCTCTCCTCAGCCCTTGCTGACTCCAGAAGTGTGAAGTATGCATTTGGATTGCAATTCTGTGTGGGATCCCATTCTCTGCAGCTCCACTGAAAGGAACTATTCAAAAGGCCCCTGTGCCTGTTCTGGAGGTGAGACTACATGCATTTTGATCTATTTATTTGTTTATTTTTTTTTGGGGGGGGTGCAATTAAAGCCCTCTCTTGCAGGGGGATCAAATGTTGAGAATGTTTTTGTTGCCATGCTGACTGCCAGTAATATCAGCTTAAATCCAAGTGTAATGCATTTCTTCAGGGGCTAAAAAGGCAAACCCTCCATGAGTAGATTGGCTATTCTGCAGACAAGTGAAAAAACAAAACAAAATGCCCTTGGCCTCAGCAAAAGATGAGAGCGCATCCCTCCCGAATCTGAACATCATCATACAAACAGACACGCTTCCTCGGAAGCCCCTTCCTCAGCATAGCATTGCTTTGGCAGAGCAAAATAAAATGGAGAAAATCTCTACCTCATTTCACTCTACCCTTCATTTTGTCACAAAACACCCTACCCACCCATCCCAGCGCACACACACACACACACACACACACACACACACATACACACACACACACACACCTCTTCCTCAGAGGCTGGTAAGTGGTCTGCACCATACCGTGGTAGATTTCTCTATTTTTTCACCCGGTACAGCTGATGGTTGCCATTGAGGGCCTCTGGTTCACTAAGCCCTCAATTGTCCCCCCCCCCCACCCCCCCTTCATCTTAGTCTTTTTCTGCTCCTGTCAGGGGAATGGTATTCTGTCGGTGGGCAAAATCTCATTACCCTGAGATTCCCAGTCTAAAACAGAGGGTCAGCGCTTAGCAGATGCACCTCGCCGACCATCCACCGCTCCATTTGGATGCAATTTCCACCCCACCCCCCCAGCATGCACACACACACACACACACACACACACACACACATCCCCTAACCCCACCCCAAACTCTTCCTCGCAGATTACAGTGCGCATGTAGCTCATCAATATCAATGCCGTAGTGATCCACATCCTGACAGCTGTAGTCCTCACAGATCTCGTTTTTGCCTCAACCCCCCACCACGCCCCACCCCACCACGCCCCAGCAAATTCCATACTGTAAAGACCCATTAGTGATCGCTACCCAGCTTTGTTCGCTATGCACATTGTTTAGAGGAAAGTCCTTGAAGCAATAAATGGTAAATAAATAAATGATTAAAATAAATAAACAAGCACTTGCATAAATAACAGATGAAAGACATTGCTGAAACTGAAACACATCATGTGAAAGCAAGCCTTTACTGCACAACTGCTGAGATTATAGTTTTATTAACACTGGCATTTAAAAGGACAACAACACAGGAGAAGACTGTAGGGTAAACTAAGGACACTTGACATCATTTAACAATGTGAGAAAGACAGAGAGAGAGGGAGAAATGGAGAGAAAGAGAGAGGAGAGAGAGAGAGAGAGAAATACAGTGAGAGAGAGGGAGAGGATGGCTGTTTGCACATAAACGATGCTGAACAGATGGCATGTTTACATGAAGCCATCTCAGGAGAAACCCAAAAACATTTCTGCCTTAGTTGTGAAAATGCATTGCCTCAAAAAAAGGCAAGAGTGCTGTCACTTGAATTCTAGTTCAACCCCACCTCATGTACACATATACTCACACAGACACACACACACACACACACTCACACAGACACACACAAATACGCAAAGAAACAAATCTGACATATCAACCCAAAGATACATCTTTGCGGTTATCAACGAGATGGCTGCAATATGTCTACAATTACCTTATTGTGAGGGAGCACCTGCACTTATTTCATTACCAGAAGAAAATATACATTAACAGCAATATGTGAATTTGGAAAGCTGTGTGGCGGTCCTCTACATGTGATGTGGCTGAGTTTTATGGGTGTGAACGCAAACACCCTAGCGACACCTATCTGCTGTCCCGCGAGGTCCAAGGCACGGGCGCCAGATGGCCGATCGCCTGACAGGTGGCACACCTGACGCGGATGGCAACGTTTTAAAGGGAAATCTAAATATCAACCAGGAGAGACGTGGTGGGCACCGCTCCTAATCTCTCAATCTTTCACATCACTGAGGAGTGACGCTGTGCCACACCGCTGGTATATTTCCACCACAAACAGACAGCGGACGAATCTATTCAGCTAGAATGTTCCGTGCGTTGTTCGACAAAGTTACAATGTGCTGAACAGGCTATACTTTTGTTGTTGTTGTTTTGTTTTTTTTTAACCCCCCTCAAAAGCATTTCATTGCAAAGGCCATTCCAAATGAGCACATGCAGGATCGATCAATGCAGTCAATCATTTCCACTCAATCAGGAGCTGTTTGTCTGTTCTTCTCCACGCGTCCCTATGGCACACTGGGCCCAACAGAGACTCTCATCTCCAAAAGCAATCATACAATGAGAGGGTGACAAGCCAATAGTGCTAATCTCAGAGTTTAGTGAAAGTGATTAGTCAGGGAGTCAAGTAAAGGAAATAGGCGAGAAAGCGGAGAGAGAGTATTTAGAGGGCAGATCACTTATTAGATAGCAGCAGTGCCGTCCTGTGAATGCATAGCCTGAATGCTCATCCTACTGTAATTCAAATCGAGTCCATTGAGTAGGTTCCTTTAGAACAAAAAAAATAGCTTTTTATAAAATACAGCTACCCTCTCTGACCCTGGACAATAGTTGTGCAAGCTAGTTATTATTAAATACCAGTAAATTAATAGAGAGACGTACAAAGATGGGATGGGAGCATAAAATGGGTATCAAAATGGCTGACATAAATGTAAGGAGAAAAAGCAATCAGAGCTTGTCAGGTAACTTTTTAAATTACATACATTATGGATTGAACACAGCAGGGCCAGGAATACATTCATTCTCTTCCTGGCAGGAGTGAAGAAAAAAAAAAAAAAAAAAGATCTTGGAGAGGGGGGGTGGGGGTGGGGGTATGGTAAGGTGCTCGTCCAGACACTGCTTAGGAGTGTCACCTGTGCGCAACCCACACAGCTCTAATGAATTCAACAGGCATACTGTTTTAATAGCGTGATTAGATTATATCTCAAACGGGTCCTATAATTGGATGGGGGCCCGTGTCCCTCTGATACATCAGCTTGCCTGTCCCCTGCCTGCCAACATTGTCTACATCTCCGGGTCCTGATAGAGGAAAAAAAAGAGAAGGGGCTGTGAGTGTGTGTGTGTGTGTCCATTTATAGGTGTAGGAGTGTGAGGGAGAAAGAGATATTGTGTGTGTGTGTGTGTGTGTGTGACATGAGCAGGAATGATGCCAAAGACTTCTAAATGGAGTGAGAGTCTTCAATACTGGGGCCTAAAGCCTGATATCAGCATAAATACCCTAGAAAGGTACTTTATATTTTCATTGATTTGGGACTTGTTTTCTTTTTTGGTTCAGGATGATTGAATAAAGTCCCCCCCCCCCCCCCTCTCTCTCACACACACACACACACACACACCACACACACACACTGGTTTGTGCAGCATTGCAAGGTAGATATTAAACTGCTGCTTATTTGTTTATTTATTTGTTTTATTTATTTATTTAGTTAGTTAGTTGGTTATTCATTTATTTCTTTTTTTTGTCAGTGTATGCTGGTGTGTGTGTGTGTGTGTGTGTGTGTGTGTGTGGATGGGGTGGTTGGGTGGGGTAGTTGGGGTTGTGCCTGCCAGGCAGCTGTCAGCAATCTATAAGTGGCCGGCTGGCTGGCTTTAAAAGCTGAAGGGGCTTCTGGGGCTAACCACATTCACTGGCCCAAGACAAGTGCACAATCAAAAGAGATGGGTGGTCTGGAGCACACGCTGCTTCAAAGACCTGAAGAGGATGGTGTTAGCGGTGGCAGTGGTGTGTGTGTGTGTGTGTGTGTGTGTGTGTGTGTTTGTGTGTTAGGAGTTGGGGTGGCAATTCAATTTGGCCCCCACTTCTGGTCTGTCCAAAATAATTTCCTGTTTCTTTTTCATCTTCTTTTTCTTGTACTAATGGAGGCATGTTGTTTTGGCACAATGCTGCTTTTGAAAGTGAATGAAGCAAATGTCTTTCTAATGAGCTTTAAATTATGGGGGAAGTTAGAAAAAGACTGAAATAAACACACAACGCTAGAATAACGCCATTGAGTAAGACTATGCAGAACATGGCTACTGCAACAAGCTGATAAAATGAACTCCACTCTGCTCCACTTTAGTGCATAAATATGGCATAGTGAAACCCTTGAGAGAGAGACAGGCAGAGAGAGAGAGAGAGAGAGAGAGAGAGGCTGGCTTTCCGGCGTGGTACTGAGGCACTTAATACAGCAGTAATTTATGCCAGCCATTTTATGGTAAGCAGGGGAACGCTGACCGACCTCCGGTCTAAAACTGCAGCTGTAAGCAGCCGCGCCAACTTGGATGCAAACAAGCTGAAGTCAGAAGGGCTGAGGGGGTTGAGGGGAATGGCGTTCCACCACCAACACACACGCCAGGCCAGAGTCAGCCATCATTCTAAAACAGCCACCACCCAAGGGGCAGCGAGTTCTGGGTTGTGCTGTGTCGAGATGCCTTTTGTTTTCTTGTGTAGTCCTCTCTGTTAAGCTGAGCTATTGTTGTCTTGTCTTGTATTGTGCTTTTCTGCCGATCAGACCAAAGAAAAGCTTGGTGATGAAAAGTTTGTAAGTTTGACTTGGTGATTCAGCTGAACTTCAAGTAAGAGGGCTGTACAGAGTTATACAAATAGAAATTTAGAAATACTATTTTTGTTCTGCTTTGTTTGAGGAAAAGATGTCTTTTGGCCCTAGGTCATTTAACTACATGTTTTTACTCATTAACAATTTCATACATAGAGTGGATCACTGGGTACTAACTATAAAGGGGAAATAACATTGAAGGATTTTCAAAATTGAAACCTCTCAAGCCTGATGATTTCAGAGCTTCAGAGCAGTTCTGCACAAACTCCGAACAGGCTAGATGGAGAACGGTCATTAAATATGCAATTTAGTTTGCGATGGCTAAATGTTCTGTTCATAAACTAGCCCATTAATTATTCAAAATTCACGCCCTGTCAGAAGAACCAATTTAATTTTCAATTGCGTCTGAAATTAAAAGCAACCGTTTTCATAAATAGCGGAGGGTCAGAAAATGTGCTCACATTGGGCCCTTGATGAGAGGCCTGGACCCCACCTGACCACCTGTGCCGTGTTAACCCTCTTTCTGCCCTGCTTGGACCCCGACCATTAGATTTATTAGAGTTGCACTGCTGTTCATGAATTAAACATCCCCCAAAAATAATGTTTGAAAGGAAATTCATACATTAAAGGACTATGGCTCAGTCTTGTGCGAGTGATCTCATAAAACGGCCACTTTAAGTCCGCTGCATCAGCCAAGAAGACATGGGTCGTCCCCCTATGCCGTCAAATCCCCAGTTCTCAGATAAATGCACAATAAAGATTAATGGTTTCCATAAAAACACACTTGCATACCGACTGAGCGCACACACACACACACACACACACACACGCACACAGGGGTGCGATGTCCGTTGTGGAATTAACAACATCAGGGGAGTTTTGATTCCCCTCCCTCCTCACTGCAGGGGTTCTCCTCGTGAACTGATGACTCGACAAGTAAAGTGGAAATTACCGCTCAAGGGGTGGTGGAAGGTGGAAGATGCCCCCCCCCAACACACACACACACACACACACACACACACACACACACACACACACACATCCAACCCTATAGCCCGCCCAGGCAGTCCTTGCTTGGCCTGCATGGTGTCATATTCGCTTCAAGGGACACAATATCCCATCTTATTAAAAACAAAACAGTATCAGTGAAACTGATGGCTGTCTCTGGGCAAGGTATCCGACTCCTGTTTAGCCAAGCCAGGAGAAAAGCAAGAATCATGCACATGTACACTGTGTACTTGTACTAATATGGGCACATGTACAGTATGTAGTCAGCCACACGTACATACTGTACCCTATATGTGTTTAAAAGTATACAAAGTGCAGTATACTTCTTTCTGTGGGTGACAGCCGTTTCCCATTTGCATGATTTAAATAGATCCTGTATTTTAAATGGGATTATGAGCTATCAGTGAGAGTGTACACTCCAGATACCTGGCGTAAAGAGATGAAGCTAGCTGCTTAGCATAAAAGTGCATTCAATAAATCCTTCCCTATGTAATCAGTTTAAAGGGAGATGCCTTGTAAAGAAAAAAAAAACAAAAAAAACAAGAAAAACCAACTCCTTTTATCTGAAGCGAGGCTGGCAAGGGCACTTGGTTAGAGAGTGAAACGAGAGAGAGAGCGGGAGAGAGAGAGAGAGAGAGGACACAGTTGATGTTTCCCCCATTAACTTTCAACTTATGGATAATGTGGCACTTCTCCAAAGATATCTTGAACCCCGGCGTTATGATTGCCAAGGTCGTATCTGATGAAAACATGATGAACCAGCAGTTTATCTTTCAACTTTTTTTTCCCTCTCCCCACACGTGCCCCCTGCTAGACTCACACCACCCCCCTTTCCCCAAACACACACATGCACACACACACACACACACACATCCGAAAACACACATACGCACACACCCTTCTCCACACCCCGGCACTTACCCACAACCCTCAAACTCAAATACACACACATACACACACACCACTCCCACCTCCCCACCCCCATGGCTGCCTGCCTGCCTGCCTGCCTGATGCGGGCGGTCTTATTGAACAGTGGAGAGACGTGGGGATTTTAATTACATCCCGAACCGCGGAGTTAATTGAACATAGCAGAAGCCTAATTTCATGTTAGAGCAAATCAAGATGTTACTTATGCAAATTGGAGGATGCCCCGCTGTGAGAGGGGGTAAGGACGCTTGCTTTTCAGCGCACCAATGTCACTTTACAGAGCAGCACAATGAGAGGAGTGGAATTCAGAACTCAGACGAGAGAAGAGGGGAGAAGGAGGAGGAGGAGGAGGAGAGGAAGAGGAAGGGGAGAAAGAGTGAATGGGGAGAGAATAGGCGATAGGAGGAAATGAGGAGAAACGAAGAGAAAGTGGAACGAGAAGAGACAAGAGGAGAGGAGTACAGAAGAGACGGCCAAGAGAGGGGGAGAGGTGAGGTGGTGAGAGAGAGAGAGAGAGAGAGATAAGGGGAGTGGAGGAGAAGAAGAGCAAGGTACAAGACAGGAAATACTGGGTTTGGACTAGGGATGCAATGGCTCTTGGTTTTATATTGAACCGAACAATTCGTCTGCTATGGTTCAATATGCAGATGTGAATCGCAGTATTTTGGTATTTTATTAAAATAACCTCTTATGTAGTTTTCCAAAACTTGCTCATCATGCTGAGAGTAATCATAAATGGTCATAAAAGGTCAAGTTGGGAAATCTGGAAAAACCAATCAGTGCACTTCATGTAAAAAAGGTGTCCGGCAAGAGAAAGAGAGAGAGAGAGAAGCTCAGCTCAGCTGACAGTGGGAGAGGTAGACCTTTCGTTACCAATGATCCGGAACAATGCGCTCAGAAAGGGACTGCAGTTGCCTAGGCTGTGGAATAATTGCTGCTACAGCTACTGCTGTGAGATTTTGGTGCAAACTGAGGACTGTTTACATGAACAAAGCATCTTATGCTGCCTGCTAGAGTCAAAGGTATCTAATGACGAACATGTTTTCTGACAATGCGTTTTCTGAAGATAGTGAGAGTGAAACCATTTTGCTTCAAAATGAGCCTGAGTTTGGAAATAAGTCAATAATAAAATAGGCCTACTATGGGGTATTTACTGGCTCAGGATATTTCAGCACAGTGTGGGAAAATTAATAATCTGGTCTGTGGCAACAGAACTTTTAAATTCTATGAAATATTGAATCAAACACCTCATCCCTAACTGATAGTTGGTAATGTACTGTAGTATCTGGTTCTCAAACTGGGGTCCGGGGACCCCTAGGGGTCTGCAGCACTTGCCAGGGGGTCCGTGAAAAAAACTAGTATAAACTTGCCTTATGGGGAGAAAAACACTAGAGATGAGGATAGAGCTCAATCACATTGTGCTCATTACTCCCATCAGCATAACATTAGAGAAATTTATTACTTGAATCTGTCAAAACACTTTCCCTGGGAATTAATGTTAACTGCAAGCAAAATGAATATTAGCTAACATTAGTTATGTGACACAAACCATATTTTTTTAACACAGCAGGCCTAGATTTGACAAAAAAAGGAATCCTTTTAAAACTGCTCCTGCACTGTCAAGTTTTGTGAAACATAATAACATTCCAATTTAATGTTCAACTGTTGTTGTATAAGCAAAATATTTTTTAGAACAAGAGACAAAAGCATCTGAAAGAACAAATGGCTATAATCTTATATGGTAATTTTTTTTGTTGTTACTATGAGGGGTCCATGAGGGGTCCCTGGCCCAATAAAATGTGAGAACCTCTGCTGTGGTAGACCTACAGAGACCAGGCATAGCCATTAAAAAGCCATTTTATAATCCCCCTTTTGGGCAGGAAAATACCGAAATTGTACCATTACTGTGGCCAAAAAACTGCGATATGCACGTTTTTTTTAAAATAGATTAGGATGAGGTCCAACTTGACCATTTCTCTCTCTCTCTCTCTCTGTCTGTCTCTCTCTCTCTCTCCTTCTGTTCTCCACTCCTTCTAAGTCTCTCATTTCAACATAATTTCATCAGGCTGTCCCTCAAGCAGGACGACAGCAGGGCCTTCAGTGTGTGTGTGTGTGTGTGTGTGTGTGTGTGTGTGTGTGTGTGTGTGTGTGTGTGTCCGGTCAGAGAGGGCTTTCCCACCCATGCAGAGTTTCCCAGAGGGGCCTAGGGAGATATCGGTGGATGAAAAGGAAGAGGTCATTTAAAGCTGGACGGGATGGGTCATGACGAGAAGCCCAAAACGAGCATGAGATGAGCCACCCTGGTATCGGTTATGCTAATGTGTGGAAAATGGATTGGGGAAGAAATCCTTTTGTGCTGACGCCAGAGCACGGGAACGAAAAGACGAAGAGCCGCCGCGGTCCTTGTCCACTCAGCAGGCCATCCTCATCCTCATTCCCACCCCCCGCTCCACAAACCCAACCCAACCCCAACCCACCATCGAAACCCGCTGTGAATTTTACACAGTCCAATCGAGCATCCTCAGCAGATTGTTAATTCCTGGGGTACAATGTGAATTTGACTTCTGATTCATGACAGAGTGAAACAGAGAGAGACAGAGAGAGAGATGGGCGTTGGTAGCATAGTGGTTAAGGAACCCGGCTCGCGTGCAAGTAGCCTGAAAAAGATGTGGGTTCGAATCCAGCTACCACGTTGTGCCTTGAGCAAGCACTTAACCCTAAGTTGCTCTAGGGAGACTGGCCTGAACAATTGATAGTTGACAAAGTTGTAAGTCGCTTTGGATAAAAGCGTCTGCTAAATGCCTAAAAAATGTAAATGTAAAGAGAGAATACTTTAACACTGAATTTAGAAACTTTAAGTGTACAAAATTAAGAGTTGGGAATGGGATTAAAAAGTATTTCTCATATTCTGGCCCATAAACTAAATAAATCATTGAAAATTAAAACTTTATTAAAAAAAAGGAAAATATATTTAAAAATTCAACATCTCAGAAAATCTGCCAAGAAAATGTACGGTGATGTTGACAAGACCCCGGTGACTTGTGCCAGATGCCTGAGTTCAAAAGAGGAAGCCTACATTATGAAATATAACCCCCAAATATTTATTATTATTATTAGTAGTAGTATTATTAGTATTATTGTTAATATAATTGTTATTGTTAATAATAATAATAATAATAATCCATTGAACAAACAAAATAAAAGTGAGTGAAAAATTTCTGAAATAAGACTCTACCCCCACATCCACTTGGTTTGATTTGCCTCTTTGTAACACAAGTCTCGCTCTGCTTGACGGGAAGACAAGGGAAGAGTGAAAACTACTTCAGCTACGTACCTTATCCCCCATCTGAAACCCCCTAACCCTATCCCAAACACACACACACACAGCAGACACACACACACACACACACACACACACACCAGACACTGCTTCCCTCTGCCTTTTTCCTATATATTCTGTTTGCGCTTAACACTCGAGGGAAATCCCAACCTGCACCAGACAAGGGGAAAGAGAAAAGAGAGAGAGAGAGAGAGAGAGAGGGAGGAAAGAAGAGAGTCTTCTCTCACACCGTCTCTCCCTCTCTCCCTCTTACTCTCAGTGCATCTTGAGTCTTTTGCCTCTCTAGCCCCTATCTTTAATACCTAGTTGGCTGGTTGGTGGTGTGGGTGGAGTGTGCTGGGGGAAGCAGAGAGGCTTAGAGGAGCTGTCAGCCAAGGCCCACGAGAAGCTGCAGCCCCTGCCGAGTGGCTGAAGTGTGCCAGGCAGGCTCTGGTTCCATGTCCGTGTGTGTGTGTGTGTGTGTGTGTGTGTGAGGACAGGGAGCTGCCTATCCATGCACATCGCACTCCACTTGCTCCATTGCCGTCACTTCTGCACCTGCACACACTCTGCTGTTACACCCCCTTGTGTTTTGTTAAGGCAAGTAAACTTCAGCGCCCAGCTGCTCGGCCGCCACACCATACCGAGATCAAAGCAGGGCAGTGGACACGCCGCCAGACGAGCTGTCAGGCAACATGACTTTCTAATAACTCGAGTGGCACTGTTGGTGGTGATCGTCAAATACCCTGCCACCACACCCCCCAACACCACCCTGCCACACACACCCTGCTCCCACACACACACTCACTCACACACACACACACACACACTCTCACACTACACACTGTCCTTGTTTGCTGCGGTCTGACAGTGGCAGATTGACTTTAAGTGCGGCTTGTATTGACTAAGTCTCTAGTGCAATGCGGAGAAATGTTCTGAGGCTTTCTATAGGATCCATTCAGGCCACCCACTAAGGATCTTTTATCACTCATGCATTCAACTACAACATATTTATCTTTCTCCCTCTTTTTTCCATCTTTTAAACGCATCATAACCTTTGAAATCATCTCCTCTTCACCACCTACAGGATAAGGAGCCTACTTCTTATTTCTTTTTTTATACATGAGTGCATTCATTCAACATCGCTTCAAGTTAAACACATTACCATAGCAGCTGGAGAAACCCATAAACGTCTCCTGGCTTGAGTAATAATAAAGCATAAATCTCCATGCTACTACTCTGGCACGATACTCTGAGGATCTGATCTGAGGACAGCATGAGTAGAGCCATGCAGTTATTTGTTTTTATATGCACTTGTCTCATCTACCTGGTTTCAGACTCAGACCCTGCCCTTTGCCCAGGTGAGTGTCTAGCTCACGATCAGCATTCTAAGTCCAGCCTAAAATATCAAACATGTTTAATATCCCTGATCTCCATGACTTTGTAAGCACTTTTTTTGCAGGTACTTTATTTTTGGAAGGGCTGGGATTGTCAGGTCTGCATCGGACCTGGTCACGGCCACGCCCCCTCACTCAACGTCACAGACTCACAGCTCGTCTCCTCGTTTGCATTCACCTTCTCATGCACGATCACCTTCACCTGAGCCCTTATTGGTGTCACCTGGTCTCCACCCTATTTAAGCCTCCCTCCTGCTTCACATGGGGTCTGGCCTCGTCGATGTTTCCTTGGACTTCCTACGTGTCAGTGTGTTTTCTCCGTCTCCCGCGATCTCCCGTTGTTTGCCCCGGAGCCTAAGACTCCCCAGTCGGTATTGTCATTCCCTGTGTTTTCTAGTGGTTTGTTTAGTTCTCTTGTGTTTCGCTACCTTAATCTGCTGTGTGTTGAGTTTATACGAACTTCTGAGCTTTATACTTTAGTTTCCTCCGTTATAGTAACGGACGCGACTTTCGTTATCCCTTTGTTTGTTTGTTTAAATAAAACTCCTTGTTTACACATCTGCCTCCGCCTGTCTGTGCCTGACAGGGATCTTGTAGCCGGTCTTAAAGCTCTATGGCAGACAGGACAATCTGGGCTGATTCTCAGTCCCAGTCAAGCTGCCATAGTTATGCCACCTGCGATCGGTGCAAGGGGCGAAAACCGTACGAAAACTAAGTTTGTCTTGTAGAGTGTGGTCAGCTTTAAAGAGATTTTCGTGGTTTGCTGTAGAACTGCAGAGAGCTGCTGCTGTGTCATCAAGCGACTGTGTGCAATCATCGATCTTACGCTCGTTGAAACTGTTGGCAGGCCACTTCCTCCATTTCAGAGTGGGCCTTTTTGTCCAACCTTTGAGGTCTTTCTTACAGGGCCAAACGCATTGTACTGTCTAATAGAAGGTGCTCTTTGTAGGCGCGTAAGAACTGTCAATCAGACGCCTGGGCTTTTCTGTACCTGTAAACACTCAAACACACACACACACACACACACACACTCAAAAGCATAATGGACAGAAGGGTCTTTACATGCCTTCAGGGAAATGGCGCTGAATCATAGAAACGTCAATCTGAGTAGGTTAGTTGACCATGAAGCAATAGATTATATTGTCACTCCCTTCCTCACTTTCCATGGGGCATGATGTTTATGTTCTTCACCTCTTAATGCGTTAAGAACCACAAATAGCCCTGGTCACCTCCTATGCCATTTACTGTGCTCCTGAAGCAACCGTCAAATACTGAGACATCTTGCATGGCTGGATGTATATTGTATAATGTATATAATGGATGTATATAATAATAATAACAATAACAATAATAATAATAATAATAATAATCATTGACACCCCAATACCCCCATCCCTTGTGGCACCCCTGCCATTGAGGCATTGACATGAATCTGTTTATCTAATGTGACTGAATGGTTGGTTTGGAGAACAGCATTTCTGGGAACTGTGCTACCCCAGTGTATGTTTAATTATTCTGCAGTAAGAGCAGAAAACTAGAAATAAACTCAAATGCCTTGAACCTCCTGAGGAGGAGAACAAATAGGGAAAAAAAAAAAAAAAAACAACTCCCACATACCACATGTGGTCCTCCAGGTGTCAACTGTTACAATTAGACTGTGAGGACATGCACACGGCACATCTCTGCCTGTGTGTCTGTCCAACTTCCTGGTGTCATTTAGATGCCTGTTATGGAGACCTGAGAATAAAGACATATTGCTTTTTCGTGAGATTCGAGTCGCAGGTGTGTTATTACCCCGCACCTGCAATACCTCCTCCATCTCCAAGTGTTGTGGAGGCATTATGATATTACCTTAATCGCTGCCTTGGGGAAAGAGAGAGAGAGAGAGAGAAAACTTCACCTACAGAACCCTCTCAAATTGAAAGTGTCATCACAATTGTGCCAACCGACATTATACGGGGTCAGCAGATATGGCATTTCTTATTTGTTTTTGCATGTCTGCATAGCTGGGTGTTTGTGAGAGATAGTGAATTGGAAACTGTCAGAAGCTCAGGCAGTCGTTGCTGCAGCCTACAACATTCTCGGATTTGAAAGCGTGAGCACGTCTTGCAAATCCCATCTCTCAGTAGTTATTGTTTAATTATCAACATTGAAATCTGAGCAAACACGACTTCACAGGTATATGAACAATGCCCGGCTTTTGTTCCTTTGATTGTGTGTGGTAGAGAAGAAGCAAAAAAAAGGAGAGAGAGAGACAAAGAGAGAGAGAGAGAGAGAGAATACAGACAGAAAAGAATTGTGGAGGAAGAAATCTCTCTGTCTTCCAACTTCCTCTGTAGAGACTAATTATTTTCTCCGGTCTTCATTCTTCCTTGACGTAGATCTCTATATTTAACATGAGAGATTTATAAGGCTGCACGGAGAGGGTTTGTGAAAAATAAACCATAGAGGGGAAAAAAGCATTTTTTGATCTTTCCTCGTCATTTTATATATTTATTTAAAGTCAAACATGCGTGCTTATTCTGCCTACCCTTTTCGTCATTTTCTTCCCTTTCTTGAGCCAAGCTTTTGTGAGGACAGATATACACTGTCAAAACAACATCAATGACTCCAAAGAAGTCGATACGTCTGTTCCTAGATGTTTTTGGTCAAAGAAATGCTAAAAACGCAAGCTACAATTTGTAAGCAGATGTTTCTGCTTTTTTTCATCATCTCATTGCCTCAAAACTCACAGTATTTGTTATGGCAAGCACCTGGAGACCCCTAGACACACCCCATAAGGTATTTATGTACTCAAGTACAAAGCTCCGAGAAGCAACAGAACTGTCTTTTGTGATTAGAAGGTACACAGTGCAGTGAGCCAGGCCGATGCTACTGTACATGCTAATAGGCTAGCATAACTGAGAGCATACAAGCAACGGCTGGTGTTTTCTGGCTTAGGAGGTTTGTCTTCTTTGATCCGACCACTGTGATGTGAAAGGAATGCTACAAACTGAACACCCCGAGAGCAGAGACCTGGATCTGGGGGGTCAGTTTTACCAGAACGAAAGAATCGTCTGGAATTGGCAGCAATAGCAGCTAGGTCAAAAAACCAAGACTAATCCACCCCACCCTTGCTCAATGTCTGGCACTCACTCACTCACTTACTCACTCTCCCCACCTCACTCTCTCCACTTCTTTTGCCATCTCTTGAACTCGCTCTTTCTTTCTGTCTACTTCTCAATCTTTCCCCCACTCTCTCCTTTCTCATTGCACACTAATGATTGATAATGTTTTATTAATGCTCAGTAGTCCTCCGCCGAGGCTCAAAACAAATTGAGGAAATTTAGCGATTCCCCGGCGTGGCATCAATCATTCCGCGGCACGCAAATGATCATGCATCAGTGTCATATTTTCTCCTTCGCCGTGGCCTTTGAAGCCTAAAGCAGCTGTGTGTTTATCACACAAACAAATGAGCCGGCCATGTTTGAGGCTTCAATCCGTTCTGAGCCCGCTAGCACACATTTAAATTACACCTAAGCTAAAAATAAATAAATAAAATACACACACACACACACACACACACACACACACACAGAAAAAAAAACGACTGACAATGTTATCAGAGAGGAGTTTAATGTTATTCTCTCTGACGCAGGCAGGGGTGACGGGGAAGCAGAGGGGGTAATTTTGACAGCGAGACGAGCTCTTGCACAACATCCTCGGCTTGGATTTGCAACACATGGCATCTTGGCTTAATTCTGTTACGTCGCTGATGCGGATAGCTGATCTCTAGCTTCTGCGCGCTATCCAGCAGGCGTTGGGAACCTGATGGGTTTACTTAATCTATGTCTCATATTGCTTCCACACATGTTCCTATTAATCCCCAACCCTGCATCACGACCCCCACTGCATTGCTTAATGGATATACTGATCCTGATCTAAGATGGATATACTGATCCTGATCTAAGATGTTAATTCAGTTTCCATTGATGTTTACCATATTTTGCAATTGGTTTCACCCTCTTTTTTGGATGATTTTTTTCATCCTTTTTTTGTTTGTCTTGCTTGGCTTTTGTTTTCTTTTCTTTTACAAGTCAATCCAATCATTCATATATGAAGGTATTAGAATGCATCTCACTTGTCCAGGGCATCGATGTACTCATGCGCTCATGTTTTCAGATCAATCAAATCAATGCTTGTTATCCTCCCCTATACAGTCCACCCTTCACATTGGAACAAACAAATCAGAGGGCATTGAGGCTTCAACCTCTTCAGTTCTTGCTCACACACACAACACACACGTAGACACACACACACGTGTGCACGTATGCGGACATGCACATACAGAGATGCATGCATTGTCACAAACACACACACACACACACACACACACACACAAACACATGCATCACCAAAGTCGCTGACTCAGTCTCTCAGGGCAGTGTTGTGGCTTGTGAAGGATACTGGCAAGCCTAAGGTTGCAGAGAGCCTCCTACTAGTGAGTGGTGTCTTGCCCCTCCGTGGAAATGTCCTGCAACGGTGCTCACAGCAGCTGAGTAATTCAGCAGCACAGGACACGCACATGTGCATACACACACACATGCACACACACACACACACAAACACACACACACACACACACACCTCTGTGGCACTTAATGAACCACAATGACACACAACCACAAGGAAAATACCACTCTAGACCAAGTTATAGTGACATATAAACCCCTCAGCATGCTCATGGCACATACAGTACACTGGACCAAGACACAAACAACGCGACTCACTGACTGGGAACCACACTACTAGGCCAGCTGATACACAGCATACTAGACTCTATTCCCTTCACAGCCCTTCAGTTTCAGACCAAATGAGGCTGTAGGGCTCAAGGAAAACAAAACATACTGGAAAATATTACAAGTAATTTGGGTTCAATGATTGATTGATTGATTGATACATTCATTCATTCACTCATTCAGTGGGCATGCCATGGCCTAGTTGTTAGGGCTTCAGGCTTGTAACCAAAGGGTTGCCGGTTCGATTCCTGATCAGTGGGCCATGGCTAAAGTGCCCTTGAGCAAGGCACCTAACCCCTCACTGCTCCCCGGACATTGCTATAGCAGTACCTCACTTTAGATTATTTATTATTACTTTTATTGGTAGGTAATGGGCATTTCAATGTTATGGAGGTGACAGAGCACAAGTAAATCTGTTCTAGAATTGAAATGTTGTGCGCAATCTGTTCTACTGTGAAATGCTAAAATTCCATCTAATCATGCCTACACCAACAGCATACAGATACCATGGCATTTTATGGCCGTTTTTACTGGTGATGTGACAAAAAGTCCCCTGTCCGTGGAACTGTCCTAATCGACTGTGCAAAATATTTCAAAAAGTCAAGGCAGGTCAGACAACCCTCCAAACAGATAGACTCCAGGCTGTAGCGGATTATAAAAGCTTAAGGTATTTTGTGTGGTTTGCACCGACAAGTCAATTTTTTTGAAGTGCAGCAACTTTTCTATGATTGTATATACTTATGAATGCCTTGCCACGGTTTGTGTGTGTGTGTGTGTGTGTGTTGAGATAAAGCGGGTATCAATGAAAAGAGGATGAGAAATGATTCTTCAAGTTATTGAATTGGGCATGAAATCTTTTGCAGTCTCAGGGGGGCCACTGACATTTACACAAACACCTGCCATTGACCGATTACTTAGTCAAAGTGCTTCTGTGCATATTTATTTATTTTTGATGAATAAATTATACCATCTGCAAATATGTAATGCACAAGCTCACTGCATTGAGGATCACTGTAATTTAAGCTATACATGGGCTGGTGTCCAATGCTAAATGCTCTTTTTTAATGTGAAATCTTTGTTAAAGTTCTTTGTTAGCCTGGTACTAATCCTAGACTAATCCATGTCTGAGTGTGAGTATGTGCTGATTCAGAACACACTAATGCAACACATACTGTAGAATACATAAATATCATTCAGGATTAGTTGAGATTTTTAGTGTTTGTATAGCAAGCATGTGTGTGTTGTACTTCTGCATGCATGATACTGCTATAACCAGTATTGACTGTTGTGTGTGTCTGAGTTCAAATGGATGGCTGTCTCTATGTGGGGTGGATGGGGCATATCCTTTTTTTTTTACTCTTATTTAACTGCAGTGGCTTGTATGAGTTCTTGCCTGTCTGTCAAAGGGTGACGCCCAGAGTCAATCAGGAAGCCAGTCAGTCCATCAGTCTGTCAGTCATCCCATCGGAACGTCTGACCTTCAGCATTCCCTCGGCCACCGACTTGGCCAAAAACTTACACGCCATTCAAGAAGGGGGGGGGGGGGGCTCAATCACCCTCGACACTTCATCCCTCTCCCTGGGCCTGACAAGAACAAAGGTCCATCCACCAATCTACCCCAATATGCGTGTCCAGTTCACTCCCCCACCCTTGACATTCCAGCTAGCCCTGCCCCACATGAACGGAGGCCAAAGGTGCCTTGGTCTCCAGCCATAGAGAGGGCCGGCAGGACTGCGGGGATCAATCAGCAAAGCTGCCAGGCGCAGATGGAGGCCTGCCCACAGCCATAATTGAGCACAGAACCCAGCAATGGAGGGGGAGAGGGAGAGGGAGAGGGAGGGAGGCCAGGGGGAGACAGGGAAGGGAGGAAAACACTATTATAATAAAGCTAAGAGAGTCTAGATGGATAGATAGAGAGACAGACACACAGACGGGTGGACAGAAAGACAGAAAGATATAGAGTGAGATGGAGAGATAGATGGACAGATAGATAGATAGCTAGACAGACAGACAGACAGACAGACGGGTGGATGGGTGGACAGAGAGAGACAGAAAGATACAGAGTGAGACGGAGAGATAGACAGATAGATAGACACACAGACGGGTGGATGGATGGACAGAGAGACAGAAAGATATAGAGTGAGATGGAGAGATAGATGGACAGATAGATGGACAGAAAGATAGATAGATGGACAGACAGACAGACAGACAGATAGATAGATAGATAGATAGATAGATAGATAAATAGAAAAGATAGTAATTAAATTTATTAGATAAAGATAAATTAGATAGATCAGGTAGGGATGGGGGTCAAGTGAGGTCAAAAAAAAATCTCAGTGTTTGCTCCTCAAGAAAACACACATCAAGGTCACAAAACCGACTCCCACCCCCACAGATGATGCCGGGCTTTTTTTTTTTTTTGCTATCAACTAATTACTGCAGTCGTTCACGTAATAACCACTTAACCATGAAAGCTGCACATGCTGTTCGTCCCTAATGGTGAGCAAAAGAGGGCGCAGGTTCACCTTTCCAAAGATAATTAGCATGTAAGCATATCACCAGCAAAAAAGGACGCCATTGTGAAAATATGGTATTTGGCCAGCAACCTGCACTTCAGATGACGGATCAATGCTGGTGAGAATTAATAGCCACCTTAACAAGCAGCTTAAAACCCTCTTAATAGGCAGAATAAAAACCCATTGAACTCTGAGAGGTAATGAACATTTTTTATCGGTTGAGAACTTGCAGGGGCTTTATTGGCCACACGCAATAGAGCTGACACTTTGTCGTGACACTTCCATTGACTGCTAAATAAATGAGTTGGCCCTGTAAATATCACAGCCTTGAAATTATTTACCCCCATCCCTCCCATCACACACACACACACACACACACACACACACACACACACACAACCAAAGTGCAGCATCTCCCTCCAGGAGCCTGGTTTATGTTTGTGCTGCTGGGATGGTGATGTTATTTTAGTTCTCCATCTTTCCTTTTCTACTGCTTTTCAGTCCATCAAAAGTCTTGACAAAGGCCTCTCTGCTCTCCTCAAAGTTACACGACTGACGGCTCCATCTGGGAAGGGAGCACTAGGTGCTGCAAATGTGTGTGTGTTTGTGTGAGTGTTGTGTGTGTGTGTTCACCTGACTCCATCAGGTCCGACATCCTTCATTTGCCTAGTGAAGGTTGTAGCCCACAGTCTGTGACGGTTAGCTTTCTCTCTCTCACACACACACTCTCTCTCACACACACACTCTTTCTCTCTCTCTCTCTCTCTCTCTCTCTCTCTCAAGACTACATGAAGAAAAAAAGATCTTCAGTCTGTAGTATGTCATTAGCACTAACCTCTTTCCTATCAGCTTTCAAGAGCAGATTTGGTATTTTGGCCACGTTTTCATTGAATGCATTTTGTGTGTGTGTCTGTGTGTGTGTATGTGTGAGTGTGTGTGTGTGTGTGTTTATATGTCTGTAGGGGTAACCGTGTCTTTTTCTGGACCTCTGTTTTGTCGACACCAGATGGGAGATGCTGGGGTTGTGTAACATCACTGATACAGTTCCTGTGTGATGCCTTCTGAAGCACACTGTTCAGACAGAGAGAACTCTACAGTACACCTCTGGATGCACACCTTTCAGAGGAGGGAACACTCCTCTCCATTGTAGCTGAGCATCTTAAAATCCATCGTCCTCAACGAAGATGAATGGAGTCATTTTATCCACTGCCATTTTCTCTCTCTCTCTCACACACATACACACGAACACACACACATACACACACACACACACTGATATTACCTTCTAATGAGACGCATGCAATTCAATACCATTTTGCAATCAGGCAATCCACATGCATGGACCTGATTAATAGGTAACCTCCACTAATTAATGGGTGTCATTGTATGGGTGCGTGTGTGTGTGTGCGTGCGCGCATACATGTGTGTTAGAGAGAAAGTGGAGACACAGGCGCATATCAAAGACACACACACACACACACACACACACACGCACACACACGCATGCATGGGTATCGCTGGAGACACACACCTGCTTGCAGTCTACAGGCCCAGCAGAAGCATGTGTGCACTAGTTCCCCCTGAGCCACTCTTTCTGGATGGAGAGGCAACTTTTGTTTGGTAAATTATAGAGGACTGCTAAGGGAGCCGCCGTCCCCGAAGCAGATGGCGTCTTTCGCCATAATCAGTGCACTAAACACTGGATAATACAAACTTTGAGCTCTGCAACCAACTTTCTTCCCCTCTTCCTCTCTCTGTCTTTCTTCCACACACATGCACACTCTCACTTTCTCTGTTGCACTCTTTTCTTCATCTCTCTCTCTCTCTTTCACTCTCTCTCAGGTTGTCTGGTGCTCGTCAAGAGTGTCACCAAAGGCTTTAGGTGCTCTGGAGAAGCCATAAGCCAAACACTACCACCACCACCTCCACCTTCTCCGTCAATCATGGCGGCTAGACTGACAGTTGTTAGTTCCAAAGTTTTGACAGGGTCTGGGAGAGACCACGCATGTGTGTGTGACTGGATTGGACTGATTGAAAAAATGACATACAATTTAGGATCTCATCGATCTGTGTGTGTGTGTGTGTGTGTGTGTGTGTGTCTGTGTGTGTGTCCTGCTTCCTTTTCATGGTAAAACTGCAGTTGGAACTAAGAACTGTTTGTTGATGTCAACGTTGTCATTGATGAGCAATCCAGAATGACAACCACACACAGCAGCTCTGCATTCAGGTTCTCACATTATGGACATTAACCTCAAACAAAGCTCATTAAAATACACTCACTGCTTTTCTCTCCTTTCTGTTTGTGGTTAGACGACAAGTAAAGGTTATACCATAATTTATCCAATTATTAATCGGGGTTAATGCATTGATTTCACACAATTTCTTTGAGGTTAATACATGGGTGAGGGCTATATACAGGATTGCATTTCTTTTCATCATTCTACTTGATCTCATCTGATTGTGATTCAGTAGGTGATGTTTAGTAAACTGAGATTAATACATGGGTGAGGTTAATACAAGGGTGAGGTCAATATATGGTTTTGTTTTTTAGTTTCGATGAAACACTGACCTGAGGTTTATACACGGTGCGGCTTATACATACAGTGACTTCCCAAATATATGTTGTGGTTAGTTATGATATGTGTCAGATGTAAAATGAGTGACTTACGGATAGTTGGCTTTTAACAATAGCACAAATTAATTCTTTGAATGTTTTTATTAATGTTTATGGGGGGTCAGCCATGGCCTACTGGTTAGGGCTTCGGGCTTGAAACTGAAGGGTTGCCGAGGCACCTAACCCCTCATTGCACCGGGTTAGTATGTGCTGTGTGTATTTCACTAACTCATGATTGGGATAAATACAGAGATCAAAGATCAGAGATCAAATTTCCCTCACGGGATCAAAATAGTGTAGATTATTATGATGGGGCATAGATGGAGTAGAATTTGGCCAGTCACACCACACTATCAAATTTCATTATAGGACTATTTCTTGTCGACACAAAGATGTGTGATGTTTTGGTTGGCTGGCAGTTAATTGCTTTTCTTGTGGTAACCCACTCATAGCAATCGAGACAAGAATCTTGTTGGATAACTTGATGCCAGTCAACTGTGAACACCCTTTTGTGTGCAAAGCCATTAAGAAAATCTGTATGGATTCATTGGTATGGACAAGACAAAGATTCCTTTCTCCCCCCTCTCTGGCTGTGTGCCAGCTATCTGCTACCACAATATTAAGACTGAGAGAGAGATCATTCTTTACCACAAGGCTGTTCCACTCCACACACTTACTGCCCCAAAATGGCTGTACCTGAATGTCGGACGTGATTTTTTCTTTTTTTCTTCTTCTTCTTCCAGGGCGAATCCACATAAATCATGTAGAGTATTTTAGACGAAGCCTCACAAGAGCTCGCCAGAATCCCGGGGCCGTTCCCACTGGTCCGGAGACAGCAAATTTTAGCTCTGTCCTACTCTCTATTCTGCCATAGGGATGCCTCTACAACCACCACCACCATCCTCCTCTTCCACCATCCATCCCTCCATCTCCAGCCCCACGACCACCACTATCTCCCGGGTACCCTGCCGACAGATTTAAGGCCAACACCTGAAGATAGTGTTATCGAGTGCTTCGTATAGAACACGGGGGCTGGCCGCCAGAGGGGTGAGTTCACAGGAGTCTGGTGGGTTGTTACTCAAAGAGCTGCAAACTGGGAGACAGAGAGAGCCAAAGGGCTAACCGGAGCATGAGGAACAGCTGAGGACGTCACCTCTCACCCCACACAGCCACACACCAATAGAGATATAGGTACACACACACACACACACACACACACACACACACCTACAATACATAAACACCCTGGGCCTATGTAACATACACACAACGTACACATGCACACACACAACAAACTTCTCAGTCTCACCAAGACAAAGCCTCGTACTGACACACACACACAAAAGAAACTCCTCAATTTAACCCTTTGGTTTTTAAAGTGGGGGGCCAAAAGGGGGAGGGGGGGGGGGGGCAAGTTAGAGGGAAAAGTGAAAGTAAATAAATAATTCAATAAATAAAACTGCAAAAATATTCCCATTTGTTATAAAACTATATTATAATAATCTGTTGCATATCTGAACATTACTACTTGTATTGTTAATATTATTTTTATTATCCGTAATC
Organism: Tenualosa ilisha; assembly: GCA_015244755.2. NCBI lineage: Eukaryota > Metazoa > Chordata > Actinopteri > Clupeiformes > Clupeidae > Tenualosa > Tenualosa ilisha. The sequence goes on along the minus strand of PYXC01001445.1, from coordinate 1,015,653 downwards.
TCTTTCTGACTGACATTCAACACATCCGAACGATACAGTCTATGATCCGATTGTGATCATGTAAACAAACCAGAATGACCTCGCTGACAGAGACTTTTGCACCTGTTAGCTAGCCAGCTAGCTAGCTCTGCTAAACTGGGCAAATTTTTGAAAAGAAAGACCTGACGAGCAGCCTAATAACCCACCTGAACAAAAATCGGAAGCGACTGCACAAGTATAAGGCTGCATATATAAAATATGTATTTACAGTCATGCATAAAATGGATACGGATGCAATCCGCAATACGGATCAATCAAAAACATCCAGCAGAGGCCGAAAAGTCAGTAGGCTATTATATGGTGCCAACTGTGCATTACGTGTGGTTCAGTGTTTTAAAACTCACTTGCTTGACGCTATGGTAACTTCCTGGTCGCTTCTAGGGAAGCGCGCTCCCGTTTCGGGATGACTATATGCATGGGGGGTGTTCGCAAGTGGCGTAGTTGCACCCTTGTGAAATCAATTAAATCAATGGAGGCCTTATCGTGCATGTTTTTTAATACACTTATTTATTAATGCTATATATAAGGTCTAGTGGTGTCTACTTAGCACCAACACATATGTAATGTCTATAATGGGGTATGTTTGACTTGTAATTCGGGAACTCCCCTGTGCTTAGTAGTTTTTTGGTTTGTCCCAATTAGGGGGGAGTTCAGGTATCCATTTAAGGGGTTGCAGGTTCATTGCCAGGGAGACTTTGATAGGAGAGGAGAGTCTGCCTGTGTTCTGCTCTTTCAGTGTCCTCAGATGAGTGAGGTGCCTTAAATTACGTTATTGTTTTGTTTAAGCCTTTTGTTTGTGCTTTGTGGTGGCTGCACCAATTTGTGACTGCGCCATTTATTTTGTAAATATATTTTCCATTTTTCTTTTTCTTTTTCTTTTTCTTTGCGTTACACTTCTTTTTGAGTTGGGGATGCCTCATCACTTGCAAGTCTTGCTATTTTTGACTACCTACTGCCTCTTTGTGCCAACCCCAAAGACCCTCAACACACTACCTCGTAACAGGGGCCTTGTCATGGTAAAGTTTGGGAACCTCTGGTCTAGCCAATGCAAAGCCACATACTGACAAACACACACAAACACACACACACAAACACACACGCACACAGAGACACACTTCATCTCACCCTGGGCTCAGCCAAAGTTGCAATTTTCTGCAAACCACACACACTCCCCCTTCTTTACTACACATTCCCTTCCACTCGCTCAGCATGAATAAGCTCTTGTGTCTTTGATTATTGTTTTTGTTTGTTTGTTTATCCCTTCCTCCCACACACACACACACACACACACACACACACACACACACACTCACAAAACACAACATGTCATCCTTCAGCAACACACTGAAGCTACTTCTCATTTTCTCTTTTTCCCCCTTTTCCTTTAGAGAAGGAGCTCAGTCATCACCTGCTGCTGACGGCTGATGTATAATGTAATGGCATAAATAATACAACCTCTTCCTTAAATAAGAGCGCCCACGTGTGTGTCGAGAAGTCAAAGTGTTGCCAGAGATCACAGGGGTGCGTCAGACACCTCGCTCTGAGACGTTGTGATGCGGTTGCTATATTAAGGCCGTTTTCTGTGAGGATCCGTTATAGGAAGAAACACACAGGTGCCTTTTTTTCGTTCTCTTCCTCTCTCTCTCTCTCTCTCTCTCTCACACACACACACACACACACACACACACACACACACACACACACACACACTCCCTCTCTCTTTTCGCAGTTCATTATTTGAATCAGACCAATAACAACCATACAAAGATAGTCGATCTGGACCGGCATGGCCGTTGCGGAGAAATGTAATTTAGCTATTAAATGTCACCATGACATTCCACACAACGTGTATGTCCTGGATTTTGTTCCAGTTGGTGAAGGATTTCCTTATTTAGCTCCGAACGCCAGATCTCATTATCAACATTTGTTATGTCAAACAGTCATATTTTTGGGCACTCGTTATCATAATGTGTCTGATTCATTATCAAGTGCCTTCTGAGGACAGAGTGTCTAACATTTGGAGGAACAAATTGCTAGTTAGTGTGAGTCTATCTCCAGTTAGGTCTCACCCCTCTTGCTGTAATAAACGCTAATTAGCCAAAGTGAATTTAGCTGTCCCTTAGCCTAACAGGCTGCAAGTTGAAAAGCCTGGGCCCACCCACCGACTTCAGTCAGATGTCAGATTTTGGCATCGCCGTCTCGTCGGTGAAGTCTAACGACCGCGGAAAGGGAGAGAGGGTGGGAGAGGTGGAGAGCGGGGGTGTGATGCTTTTTGAGATTCCCTCGAGGTAACGTAAAGTTCAGCTGCGTGAATCATCACAGAGAAGAGCTATGAAATAGCACTGACATAAAGTTTGCAGATGACTCGGAAGAAAGTAAGAGCAATCTGATAAGCTCCTGGGTAAAAATGAATAATTCTTACTGAAAACAGTAATTACTTTCATATTCTGTCTAAGGGACACCAGTAACTGGGAATGTTTTTTTTCTTGAAGATTGAAAGCACAATAGCCTGCCAGACAAAAGAGATCTATTCTGCTAAAGTACAACATGTTTTGAGATTGTCAAAAATATAATAGACAACTGAGTGGTCATCATCCTAAAGAAGAAATAAACAGGTCACTTTTCCTGGTATTACCACAAAATATACTGTGCATCCACACACAAAAAAAAAAATTCAGTAAGCATGTACATATATGTGTAAGTGAATGTAGTCATGTAGTACTGTTGTTGTAAATTTGGACATACTATAACAATGACACTATGAAAACATTCGTTAACATAAATGCAGCAAATCTCAAATCTTCAGTGCTTGTAGACCTGTTATTATGATGCATTCAACGATGAGGTCTTGAGTAACTCACTCTCATATTTACTTGTGAATTTTATTCATAGACTGTTTTTGAGTTCAATTTAGAGAAGCCTCAAATAACCAATCAAATTAAACCAATGTAGCGCCTGTACAAACAAGGTTTCCAGGAAGCTAGAATGCCATGTTATATGTGTACAGGTAAGTCCATACTGAATATGTCATATGCCACTTGTTTATTGAAGATAGGCTACAAAGACTGTACAAAGTAGCATAAGTTGAAATAGCATGTTTGGGTTCTAGGTAAAGACATGTGTTGTGGTGTTTTCAGAGACACTGCATACCCATGTGTTAACTCGTTTAGCTTAGGAGTTGTTATTGTTTTTTTTTAACATTGTCTGTCATGGTTGATGTCCAAACACTTCAAGAAATAGTGTTTGTTTTAATCCAGATTTAGCCATTTAGGTTTGCATGTTGTTGGCATGTTGGCATCTGTCAACTTTGGGCCCTAGGCTATTTCAGGGGTAATTTCACGACCTGTACTTTTAAGCTCTGAGTTAAAATAAGGACCATCTACACATGCTATATCTTGTTCTTTTCAGGACAGTAGGCTATCTCAGTCTGGTAGCGTTTGATGTGATACTACTTGCATATAGCTTACATCAGCCTTGGTATCAAGAAAACATTTTCGTATTTTAAACCATGACAATCACATTGTATTTACACGCAAATTGTAAGATATTTGCATCTGCAACTGAAGGCAATCATTCAAGATGTGGTACTTATTGCGCCACCTTGTTACTGGCCATGTGTGCGGCATGTGACTAAACATATGATGATGCATGCAATTTGTTTTTATTCATTGCCAAAAAAAATGCCAAATGCATTTTTTAAAAATAGACATAGTAGTTATTTAAATATTTGAATTCATGCTTGGTCACACTGTCTGAAAGACCTCTCAATTTTTATTTGCTCTCAAGCTGAAGAGCAAGAGCAGGTTAGCTTAGAAGCATATGTTACCCCAGTAACTCAGCTGAGATTCCTGTTAGCGAGAGTAATGGAACCAGACACTCTCTAAAACTAGCAAGGCTTATCGAAGTTAGCCAGGATTTGGCTTGATGCTAGCTGGCTTGATGGAATATCCCCCAGGTCCTGCAGTTTCACATGATATGCACATGCTATCTGTGATGAAGACCAGGGTTAGGGTGATGAAGACCATAAACACATTTATAAAGGGTTAAATTGCAATAATAAAGCCTTATAACTAATGACATTAGTATGCATAGCTGTTTATACATTCTCATGAGTGTGCTCATAAGGCATTTTAATGTTATCATATAAGCCTTTACAACTTGAAGTGTCACAAAACATTGTAACATTTCCTTGGCCTTTGATACTAGGAGAACATACCACTTTACTGATTGTGTATAGTGGTGTCTCTCTTTACTTAGAGTACGCCCTGAATGATTTTAACTCTTCATTATTTGGTATGAGAAATATGACATATAACAGGACAATTAACACACTGTTATAAGACTTTGACACTTCAAGTTATTTATTAATCAGGCTTTAAGAATGCATTCTAACCCTTTTAAAATATGTTTATAAGGCTTTATGAATACTGAGTTCATAGAAACACACACACATACACACACACATACTACCCTGTCTATTAAAATGTCCTTTCCCCCCAGTGGGACAAACAATGCATCATCAGCAATTAAATCCGAGCAGTTTTATACTGACTCCAAAAAATCTCATTCACTTAAAGTGTCAGGTTCTGCTAGACCCAAGTGAGACATGAGAGATTTGATGGTTTTTATTTTGCTGGTGGGTTTCATAAAATAAAAAGACAAGATCGCAAAAAGACATGGCAGAACATAAACCCTGTGTTTTTTTTTTGTTTTGTTTTATTTTGTTTTTTTCTGAACAACGTATGGCTTTCCAGTGTGTGTGTGAAGCAAAATGTTTTACTGTATATCAAGGAACATAGGTGATGGTTGCACTCCAAAGACTTACATTTTCTATAGCTTATTTTTTACAACTTTTGCTAAACTTTTACAATTTTAGTACTTCATGGTTTTTAGAAGGCAAGGCTGGCTGACATAAATCTCACATAAAATCACATCACATAAAAAACACTATTGCTTGTCATCAAGTAACATTAGATCAGGCAAACTGCTAATTGCTAGCAACTAACATGCCATATTGCATTGCAATGCAAAATGTGGCCAACATTAGCAAGCTAACTTATATTGCTATTGCTATTTTGCCAGTGATGGATGTGTTTCAATTTATAACCGACATGCGGGGGTGCTGTGGCTCAGTGAGCTAAGGCCTCATACCATACGCCCAGGCACCCATGCTCAAGTCCAATTCTTCCTCATCTCTCTCTCCTACTCATTTCCTGTCACTTCCTACTTTCCTATCATAATAATAAAAGCAAACCCCCTCCCCCCCCAAAATATCTAAAAAAAAAACAGGTAAATACTGACACAACCAACAGTTTGCTCACCTGTTGTTAAGTTAGCTCCAAAGATCCATGATTGCTAACTTCAGCTCGGATCACTCCATATTTTGATTTTCCAGCTTTCTCACTGGTTGTCCAAACAATTGTCATGCATTACCACAGTCGAAGTTTAAACAAGTTGAACTTCAGCCATCTGCAATCCTTAGTACGGGAAGTAGGCATAGTAAGGCAAAGTTTGCTCCACTGCTCGGTGGCAGCAGCATGCCAGTCTGGTGCTTGGGAAACAATTAATGCTAGTAGCCTGAAAATTGTGGGTTCGAATACCAGCTGCCACCGTTGTGTCCTTGAGCGAAGTACTTAACTCTAAGTTGCTCTGGGGGGTGGGCCCTGATGTAATTGACAGCTGACAAATGTAAGTCGCTTTTGATAAAAGCGTCTGCTAAATGCATGAATACAAATGTAAAATGTGCTATCTGAATGCCCCTTAATGCCTGTATCCTATCTATATGGCACAGTGCAACCCTCACCTTAGCTTCAGAAAGTAGAACCTCAAAACGCACGTACTTTGGAATTATTACTAATCCCTCTCCTCCTTTCAACCTTACCCTCCAAACATGCACTTCAGGACTGCCCTGCCCAAAGTTATTCTGCCCCTTATAATGCAATCTCATCTTTTACCCTGATCACATACCTTCTTAAAACCTTTGCCACCGTCTTACGTGCAGAGGTGTTTGCAGGGGAAAGAAAGATTAAGAAATAAAAGAGAAGAGAAGACAAGGAGAGGCAAGCAAATTCCATCTAGCATTAGTTTCGGTTGTGACCACAGACATTAGGATGACAAGCCCTTCTCTCTTTCAGCAGAGGGTGTCATATAACTCTGCATAATCCTAGAGTCATTATTCAAGATATGCAGATTACCCCAACTCCCCACCCCAGCACAAAAAGCCTAATCTGGTATGCTGTTTATTTGGTCTGGAAAAAAAAAAACCCCAAACACTTTGTTCTTCTTGTCAGAGCTCTAACCCACTCAAGCATACAAGCATACTGTGGCTATGTGCTGGTGAGAGAGAAGCCCTCGTTTTGTATAACGCTCATTAGACTAGCAGGATGCATTACATGGGGTTGACGGCTGAATGTCTCCACGAGTCAAGGGGGCCTGTCACTTCTTAAACTTCTATTTTTGTTTCGTTTGTCTCATTAGTTGACTTTTTTTTTTCTTTTTTTTTTTCTCTCCTCTTCCTCTGCCTGTGGTGCAGGGTAGCTATGCTTGGAGGTCTCTTCGGAGTCAATTTAGCCCAGCTTGTCAGTGTCTCGCTATCTGACTTCTTGACACCTACTGTTCCCCCCCCTTTCAAAAAAAGGAGATAGAAAAAAAACGGTGTCGGGTTCGCCCCTATGATATGTTCCGAGTTTACTTTAATAAAAGTTGATATCTGCAGTCTTCGAAAAACCTTGGGGCTTTGCCAACTTGTCTGGCATGCGACTGGATGTCTACAGTGTAACTGGCCAGGCATGACAACGCATTACAATCTTAATATGCAATGGCATTCAGTAGCCATGTCCTTTTGTGTGTGTGTAATTAGTAATAAGAGCTATTGTTGCAAGCTGTTACACTGATTATTATAATGAAGATTATGGCTTGGGATGGGGTAAACATTAGGTTCTTAAATTAATAGCGCTTTCCAAGTGAGCCCAGTGTGATTGATTTCACTAGTAAAGCGTGTCGCAAGGCATTTTGCTCATTAAAAACTTGGATAAAAAGTGTTAATGTATGCCTGTAAACCTTTATATATATATTTTTTTTTTTTCTCTCTATGTGAGATTCAACATCCCTCTAATTGCATTGACCTGTGTTTAAAATTTTGTATTTCTGGAAAAAAAAAAGCATGCATTCAATGCATTCTTGGCTGTTAACAGCTTTGCAGGGCCACATCCCGACAAAAAAAAGCTGTTTGCCTTCAATTTTCACCCTTGCAAAGAATCTGGGCTTCAAGCATGAGGCCCTGTCGATTAAATGAAATTGCCCTTCTACCGCACAACTTTGACCACTTTAATTTCAGAGATTGCTGACAGTGCTTGTTTTGTGAGGGGGGGCCGTTCCATTTTTAAAAAGTGACAGGCTCAGTAATACACTTTATGACCATGGTTCGTCTTGCCGAGCTTTCAATCACCACTCGTATCACCAAATGGGTGCATGAGTGTTTCTTTTTTTTTCTTCTATTTTTTTACACACTCAGAACTGATGTGACCTAGGCAGTCTAATCAAGAAAGGCTAATGCAGACATTCACCACACAGACACCCCAGATCTTTTTTATTCTGTTTCGTGATTGAGTGAAGTACAGTGTAAACACACACAACACACACATACACACACACACACACAGATACTGTACACACACACACACACCATCCACAAATGCCTTTGGTCATTTTAAAGTAAGACCCCCTCTGTTAGACATTTGTTCTACTGGATAATAAAATCAGTATACTCAGTTGGTTATTATTGCGTCCATTGCACTTGGTCTGATCACCAAATGATCGGCGCATAACACAGAAATAACTCTGACTTTGAATTATTTCATCTTAGTAAATGCCCCAGTATCTCAGACTACCTTCTCATATTTGGGAAGGCGGGATTGTCTGGAATCTGGCATAAGAATCATGATGGTGGTATAGTTTAGCAATCTGAAGAAATATGTAGGCTTACTGAGACATTGAGAGGTAGATATGAAGGCCTACTGAGAAAGATTTTTCTCATGAACCATTGAAGAAAATATTGAGTAGCAGTGTTGGAAAGCTCAGATAATGCAGTTTCTCTTCATGAGATATCTGTGTGACAGGAACTACAGGGGTAATAAAGCCTTACAGAAAGGAATGTGGTGACAAGCACGCTGACGGGCTGTCGGGCCTACAGGTTCATTATACTATCGTGCTGCTTTAATTGACAGTAATGGTAACGGCGCTGTAACGATGGACAAAGTAATTAATTAGAAAAAATATCGCCGTTGGTAACGCCGTTTGTTTGTAATAGTTATTCCTATCACTGCATGTTGATGAGGTCTGTGATTGAGGTTGTTATGGACATCATTCAATTTCATGCCTACACAGTCGATCTTTTGTTGCGTCTCCTTTAATAATTCACATGATTCTGCCTGGCTGCGTAGTGCAACAGTGACAGTGTTGGCAGTAGCTGCCACCGATGTGCAGTTACATGGCACATTAACTTCTTGTAATGAGACATGCTCCTAAAACGTCTACTGAGGTGGCTTCCAGGCTCAGGATCATGAGTTCCAACAAGGCCTCCCTAACACCCAACACAGATGGAGGTCCATCAACCCCTCATCCCAATCCTGCCCACACAGGAGCACACACACACACACACACACACACACACACACAAGCACAAACACATGAGCACACGCACAAGCACACATCACACACACACACACACACACACACACTCACACACACATTTGATACTGTGAGATAGTTCTAAAGGCAACCTAATGAAATAAACAAACATGGCAAAAAAACTTTGCAGATTCAGTACTGAGGCTGATTGGAGTCCAGTGGAAGGAACAGAAACAGAGGCCTGGCCACCGAGACAAAGCCGACGCCCTCACCTTCCAAAGCAACACTGGGCCAAAGTCAATGACCAAGGCACTTAAAAGACATGTGGAGAGTCAAAGCATGGTGACGACCCCCACCCCCCACCCCCACTTACACACACACACACGCACACGCACACACACGCACACACACACACGCACACAAGTCTGGTTTTTATTCCAGTTGGCTATAACACTGTGGTGTATGTGTGTGTATGTGTGTGGTCGAGTGTGTTTGTGTGTGTGTGTGGGTGTGGGTGTGGGTGCGGGTGTGAAAGTCTGTGTACATCCTCACATTGACCGTCACGATTCCCATTTACACCTGGCACGCCTTCCTGAAAAGCTGCTGTTCACTCTCCATTTTACAGCACGTCCCACGTTGGAAGCAAGCTGTCTGCACAAGCAGGTGCAAAAACTATTATAAATAAGATGTCTGCTTCTGTAATTTGGCTGGGCAATAATGGCCCTAATACCCCCTCTAATGCATATTGTGTTTACCTCCTAAGTAAGGAGCTCAAACTCTCTGGTGTAAATGCATTACACACCAATTTGCTCTGAAGAATTGAACTGATGTAAAATCCTATATGTAATTAAGTTGTTTGAATGGAACGCCTCTTTTTTTTTTTTTTTTTTCCTTAACTCGGTCGCCCCATATTTTTTTATTGCTTCCACCCTCCTGGTAAAAACCAAAGCGTTGAGCGAGGCCATGGGAGGCTGTGATATACACGACCGAATCCGCCCCCTGACACTTCCAGCACGGCGAAATTGCTAAACAACTTCATTAGCTGGCGGCACGCGGCGGTCAAATGCGGTTCGCTCGGCTCATGTTTTATTAATCGCGTTAAAGCTGCCCAAACTGCTCGAGCTCAAATTTATGAGTCCATTTCCACCTTTTGTTGCCAGCGGTCGTTCATATTCGGCGTTAACGTCGAACGACTCGGGGACCAACATCTGTGCATGGAGGATGTTTCAGAGCATGCCGGTGGCTTTTGGTCAATGTTTATTAATAGATTAGTGGTGGTGGTGGTGCTGAACATTAGGAAACTAGGAAAGAGACAGAGAGTGTGGTTAAATCCCAATGTCCTCCCCAACCTGAAAAGACTTGTAGTCAATCATGAAGTAGTTTCATGGCGGTTAAGACTGTGGAGGTTCAGGGCTAGGGGCTTAGAGGGTACAATGGAATGCAGTCACTCTATGTTTGTGTGTGTGTGTTTGTGTGTGTGGTGTGTGTGTGTGTGTGTGTGTGTTTGTGTGTGTGTGTGTGGGGGGTACATCTGAGCTGTGAGTCATCCATAGGAAATGGGCAAAATAAACCACAGCTGGCATTAATCTTTGAAATTAACTCTTGCATGATTGATGGTTGCGAGGAGACGGCACTCACTCTCTCTCTATTCATTAGCAGGGCCCACTAACAGAGTTCAGTCTCCTTATACACACATACACACACACAGGGAGAGGAAGAGAGAACGGAAGAAAGAGAAAGACTTCAGTTATTCTGAAGGGTCACGGCAGAGGCTGCAGTGATGTCTCTAACACGCACACACACACACACACACACACACACACACACACACACACACACACACACATACATTAGTTCTGTTTATCGTGCCTCACAATCATTGTGAAGACAGTGCGCTGCTGTTCCTCAGTGGTAAAATATGCAGAGGTTCGTTTGATACTCATGGGGCTTGGCACTCCCTAAAAGGGTTGTCATGGCGATGATCCACAACAATAAAGTGAGATGAGAAAGGGGGGGGGGGCAATGGGATGAAGAATTAAACCTAACAAATGATCACTTAAATATGAGCAAACAAACCCCTAAATGAGATCAACACAAGAGATGGGGGGGGGGGGGGGGTCGCATTCACGCTTCACGTATCTAAATGTCCATTGCACGTTTGATGAAGTGCGCCATGGAACGCCAAGCTCCAGATCGCCACAGTGATTCATACCCCTCTGATGGCGAGGAAGGTAATACCCATTTGCCAGCCACCAACGACATCATTATGGTACTTCCAGAATCAAGCTCACAGCTCTGAGCGCTCCCTGATCCCCACGACTGATAATCAATTCCTCCACGTAGGCACCAATTAAACCCCTGTGATGGGCACAGAGACATGGGAAAACGGGAGACGAGTGTTGCAGACTGAGAAGAAAAAGTGAGAAGGAACAACGTCAGCAATAGACACAGACAAACAGAGAAACAACATCATGTGGAATAGACAGAATGAGAGAGAGAGAGAGTGAGAGAGAAGAGAAATGGATAAAAGAGAGGGAAAAAAAACTCAAAAACTCATAACACTGCATCAGCCCTCAATCTCTTTCATCCCCGATTTCAGGCTCATAATTTTGATTTAACTTCAGATCAATCCACCAGTGCCAGTTGCAGGGGATCAAACATGATGGGAACTAGCTGCAGGTGCAGAATGTCTCCCTCTCTCTCTCTCTTCTTGAAGGAGGCCTTGGCTGGTGGTAGCAATTCTTTCTTTCTTTTTTCCTTCTTCTTCTTCTTTTTCTTCTTCTTCTTCTACTTCAGCTGCCCAGAGGCCATGCAACAGAGGAAATCTCATTAGGAATGCAACAGAGGAAATCTCATTAGGAACAATATCATACCTTCTCGACAACGTCCTGTCACGAAGCATTGGGCTCCAAAACAGCCCTGATTCTTTCTGCCCCGTTTTTATTATTACTATTTTTTTTTTTCTTAAAGGACAGTCCTCTGATAAGAGGAAGAAGGTAGAAAGGGGCGGAAGAAGAAGTGAGTCACACACCAGCGTGTCTTCTGCATCCAAAGGCTTTTAGATGAAAACGCAAACGAGCGAGAGAGAGAGAGATGGAATGGGGAAAAGAGAAAAAAGGAGAAAAAAACCCCTGCACTCTTGCAAATTTCTTAGCCTTTAAAAGAAGTCTGATAAAAAGGAGAAAAATCTGCACCGACCAGCAATATTTAGCATTCCCAGGTGGAGCGAGTCTGTGCTTGCATACGAGGCACATATAAACAGACATTTTTACCCTAGATAAAAATAGTGGAAGAGAGAGAGAAGAGAGAAACTTCAAACAGATCCATGCTCCTTGTGAACACTTGCTGGAGGAGAATCCTACTCTGCCCTTCCCCAACCCACCACACCCCACCCAACCCAACCCCAACCCATCCCAGCCCAACCCAGTAAGTGTCAAAACCAAGGGGGGGGGGGAATAGCTTCCAGACGCACACAAAAATAACTCTCTGGGTATGAGGTGCAAATACGACTGAATGAGTAGAGGGGAAAATGCTGTGCTTTTTTCCCCTTGTAAAATCTCTGGTATGGATGAAAGATGTCTTTCGACTCGAGCGGTTACTCAGGAGATTATGGGGAAGAGCATTAAGGGCAAAAAAAAAAAAATGCTAAGCAAAAGGTTGGGTGGATAGGGAGGCAATAGCCTTGATCGATGAAAAACTCATTCTGATACATTTCCAGATACAGGAACCCTTTTCCAACCCCTGTATTTGGCTCTGTGTAAGTGCATGATATCTTCTTTTTTTTAGGGCGCTATTACGTATAGCCTATTATCAGATGCTACCGCCTAGCACTTACGTAGCTCAGCTCCACCTGTGAAAACAACTCTGAAGCAAAAAAAAATGTGTGCTTTTGTCTCAGTGAGGTGTTTCAACAGCTCTATTTCAGGCAGCCGGCGAGCCTCTGCGACAGAGAGGAGAAACGAGACAACAGAACTTAAAGGACAACTAATAATGGGGACTTTCCTTCACTTTTCCAATGCGGGTGACACTTGAGAAGAAAAAGAGAGAGCGAGAGAGAGAAAGAAAGAAGAGAAGAGAGAAAGAAAAGTGTAGCAAATGAAATAAACAAGTCCAGAACAAATGTGAAATGCATTTCCTGTCTTTGGGACGCAGGCGAGTGCCAAGTAGAACAATGGAGGCAATCCACTGCCCAAAACAGAAAAATGGCTCCTTGAATTGCACTTGTCTCAATAGAGTACACTCACGTCTTTCAGTTGCTGTTGTTGTGGTTTGCGGCTGAATTTCAAAAGCAAGCCCCAGACTTCAACAGTATAGGGCTATCTGCTTAAGGTTATGGTATCACCAAAACAGTAGTAGGCCCAACTGGTTATATATTAATCTTGGTTTGTAGGTTCTATGGAGCTTAACAGAGTTACAAAAAGTATAGTCCTTTGTTTGGGTGTGTGCGCACGCACATTTGTACACACATGCATGGCCTCACTTTACTAAGTTTTGAGTATGTGCAGGTACCAAACTCTAAATATGACAGCTCCCATACCATATTCATCCATGATTGTTTCATCTTGTCTTAATGCATGTGTATGTGTGTGTACAGCATCCGCTAACAGATGCTAATAAATCGGCTAGCTCTGAATATGTCGCGGCACCTGCATGCCAATTCGACCCTGTGTTGGCATTCTCTGTCGGTAACAACTGAGGTTTGGAGGAGTCCTCACCCACCCATGTTTACTCCAGCCCGACTTCTTCTTCTTCTTTCATGCCCCTCCAGTACTGACTTGGGCTCCTTACAGGCCCATATTAAACAGAATTTAACATTTGTGTGTCGTGTGTGAGTCTTTGTGCGTGAGTGAGTGTGTGTGTGTATGTGTGAGAGTCTGTGTGTGTCTTTGGGGGTCTGTGCGTGTGTGTAGGTTGTGAGGTACAGTGACTACATGACAATGTCAAAAGGACATGAGCAGGCATAGAGTCTCCTACTCTTCAGATTTATTGTGTGTCCCTAATGAGATGCGCAGTTGCATTTGCTGTCACTTTTGTCAGTGAGATATGATCTGGCCACCATTGTAATTTACCAATGTGGACAGGTGCTTCATTATGTATTCAAAAGAAGAACTGTGCAAGTGAAAGAATTGTCTGTGCGTGTGTGTGTGTGTGGTGTGTGCATGCATGTGTGTAGCTATGGGATGGGGAGAGTAGCTTCCACATCTCTTAATAAGGCGAGGGAAAAAAAAATAACATCTTGTTATCGTTAGCAGAATCACCCTCGTTTGTGTGAGACATTTTTTTTCTTTTTTTCGCTATCACCCACCTTCATCTCCATATGGAAACAGCACTGGGGACGAGGACAAGAACAGAAAAAAACAGGCCCATTCATTCAGTCAGTCAACCGTCCATCGCAGTATAACAAACAAGCATGAGTGTGCAGGTTTTCTGTGTCAAAAGAACTAATGCATTATAACCTGTGTGTGTCTGTGTGTGTGCGTGTGTGTGTGTGTGTGTGTGCGTACAAGTGTGTGTATGTCTTTGTGTGGACACTACTTCAGCAACCTTGAGCACCCTTTTTCATCCAGGGGCCACATCCTCCTCTCTCCCTGCCAGGAGCCAGGGGTGACTGTCCCCTAATGTGTGATTTACCGCTCAGGGCAGACCAGTAGCAAAAGGATGCTGCAGAAACAGTGAGAATGAGAGTCACAAGAGATATGGAGAGAGAGAGTGAAAGAAAGAGTCACGAGAAAGAGAGAGAGAGAGCAGGCAGACAAAAGCTTTGACACTCGCATCGGCGTATTTCAACATGGACGGCGCCGTTGTGGAGCTGAATGGTGTGGTGATAGGATGGGAGGTGTTTGGGGAGCCGGTGTTGACTCAAGGCCTACGCTGGGAAAAGGAGGTGGTGAGGGGGGCTGGGGAGTGGTAGCACAGGGTTATATTTCACGAGGACATTTTCTCCTAAACCGCGACTTGGCCCTCAACACCATTTATTGGTGTTGTAAAACAATATTACACACTAGGTGATAGGGCAACTCGAGAGGAGAGAAGGAAAGGGAAAAAGGAAGAGAGAGGGGGAGAGAGAAATATAGGAAAGAAAGAAAGACAGGGAGAGAAAGTGAAAGAGAGAACGGGAAAAAGAGTGTAAAAAAGGGAAAATTCGATAGGGAGATATCTGTATTTTTATGTGCTGCTTGTCATTCCCTAGTTGCAGCCTTCTTTAATGTGTAGCATTAAAGTAGTCCTACAACTGCTCCAGCCTACTGAGTGCTTCTATATCACAGCAAAACTGGGTTGGAAATTAAAAGAAAAAATAACAAAAAAACTAAACATAACTCACACCTTTTAAGTTTCACCTCATTCTAACTCTGACTTCAGCCCCGGGGGAGAAGACTGCTGGCATGCACTTCCAAGTGGTCCCTACTGGTCAGCTAACAGGCCGCAGGGGAGACATGCCCATCCCTCCTCCCAACCACCAGCCCATCTGGCCTTGGAAGCGAGGAGAACCTGGTCTGCCTCTCTGCAGGGGTATAGGGCGGGGGCGGGAGGGGGGTGTTGCTTCTCTGCGCGGACACTGGGCACTGGCCAAACTTGGCACAAACAGACACACACTGGCACCAAGCCAGTGGAGAGGTTTTCTTTTTTTTTTTTTTTTTTTTCCTGCTTTGGCACCGGAGCCCAGACAGAGTGAAGCAAACTGAGACTGGCAGTGCCCAGCGAGGGAGGTGCCGAGAGGTTGCAGCGCTGGATTGTCCGCAGGGAGCCGCACTGGGGTAGAGTCCCCCCCCCCGCCCCCATACCACTCCCCTGAGGAGATAACAGACTGGGCAGTCAGTGTGGCGTTTGCCCAGACGTGGCGCGTGCCTGGAATCTTAGCTACAAAGCCAGCAGATATGGAAATGGGAAAACACATAGAGTATGTGACGCCTGATCAGTAATGTTAATGAATGCACATAGAGGATCTGACCCCTAACGATAGAATACGCTCTCTAATTGGACAGAATCTTTGATTTTTATTTATTTATTTTTCCTCAAATTTGATGTCATACATATTTCTCTTTTATATGTAAAAAAACATGCATATTAAATCTAAAAGCATGACATGCAAATCAAATCTATAGGGAATATAGGGAATGGGTGATATTCATAATGGACGCATTTAGAGGCATTTCAAATTCACAGGCTACTCGCTTACTTATTCTGTCTGATATTATATATTCATTTTCATGATCAAGACTAGTTAGAGAGAATGAGAGGTGCTTTTTTTCTCCTAAAGTGTTATATTGTAAAGGTCATCTCTGCTGCAGTAATGTCCAGTCCAGCGCCTAAAACCTTTGAACAGAGGGACACCTGAGGGATAAAGAATTTATACTGATGGGGGGACACTGAGAGAGAGAGAGCAAGAGAGAGAGAGAGAGAGATGCCATTGATATGTCCTGAAATGAAGAACAGAGCTGGCTGCCATATGCTAAAGTTGAATATGTGTTCGGGACTTTAAGAATATCATGATTTTGTGGATGTAAACAATATGAATTTATAGAAAATACTCATTATGGGGCTATAGGTTCTGGTGACTGCAGAAGGATGGACAAAAGGAGGGAGTAACACTAGGTTAGACAACTGTTTTTCTTTTAATGCTGTGTTTTAGCAGAGAGAATGATAAGTACTCTCGACACCCTACATAGCCCAATTTGAAAGATGTGTACTTTAAATATTTAGACATGTTAGTCATTTAGTCATGTAATTTTATGAATGAGTAGATTTTTTGTTGTTTTGCATTATGTCTCTCTAGCCAAACTGCATACTTTTAAAATTAAGGCCTTGTGGATAATGGTGGACACACTGACATCTAATGTACTGTAAGTGACCTAAATGGGGATCATTGTCTGGTTGGGCAATTTGTATTAGCAACTCCAAACTAGTCTAAAAGCTCTTCCTTCCTAACAGTCTAATGTCCGTAATTCCCAAGTCTATTTGGAGAGGCATCCATTTAGGGGTGAAACGCTGAGAAATGGAAAAGTGGTTGTCCTCTGCATGACTGACTCTGCTCTAACAATTCTCTCTTTAAGTCATTTCTTCCAATGGTCCTTCGTGGATACACTGCTGGCAAAGGACTTTCCAGCTACTGGCACAGTAATGAAAGATCAAGTCCCAAAGGCGATGACATCTGCAAGGAGTTGAGAAGATGCAAAATCGGGCGAGAGGAGCAACGGTGTCGGCAGTCAGTAAGAAAGACCCAGAGCTGGCCATCACAAAATGATAGGACAACAAAGCAGATGCTGATGAACTCCATTGTGCACGGGATCCTGACTAGATCACACAGGTCAGAGGAGCAGCAGTGATCAGATAGCACAAAGACAACATGACTGGTGTAGATGCTAAATTGAGAGGGGCTAATGTAATTCCCCACATACAGCATACCAAAGGCTCACTGGCTGGACTTTTTAGATGTTTATACTATTCACTCAAAAGAATAACACAAGAGGGAAGATGTTGAAAAGGGGGAATCAGCCCTCAACCCATGTGATAATCCCCAATCTCTAATCTGTGCTAGGAGCCACACATATGACAGAAAACATGCAAGCATCCCACCTCTCCCAGAACGAAGTTTGTTTGGCATTTCAGTAGGTGGATGTAATAGCATGAAGCTAATAACATTATTATACGTGTAACATTATTTTTTGCTATTTTTGTGAGATATTTGCGATTATGTTTAATAATCAGACATTGGATTATTTATTTCTTGTATGGTTTTGTGTTAATGCACACCATGTTCTGTAGAATTATTAATTACATCAAATGACAAATCCAATTTCAGTTTGTTGTTGACTCTGATGGAGTCATCTCCTGGAAACCTTTTCAACACTGCATTCCTGTGAACCGCACGGGAGGGGTATAGTGGGAGAGGAAAAGTGTGGCCCCTCTCTTTTCAAACATGCAGCTCATTTAAATATCAAAAGCACCACCTGGTTTAATAAATCATGAATGAGTAATTAATCAATTAATAATGCAGCCACCCTGCCCAACAAAAAAGTCAGCGGGCAAATCCAAAGTATGGAAACTACAGAGGACCCAACAGCAGGCAAACATCTATACACACACACACACATACACAGTATGTATACCCCCCCACACACACACACACAGACACACACAGACACACACACACATACCCCACACCCCTTTGCTGAAACATCCAAAACATGTTTGCATTCTAACATCTACCACAAAGGTAATGTTAAAACAAGTGTGCTCCCCACATTCACGCAAAGATACACTCACACAAATTTGCACACACTCACACACAGACACACACGCCCAACCCCAAGTCTTTTCCAGAGAGGGTTCTTCCTCCCAACTCTATCCTGAAACTCGTGGCTTCCCTAGTTGTGTGGAGAGGTATGGGGATTCTAATACATGAAGACAGAACTCAATTGACCATGTCAGCCACTTGTATTATTTTATCTGTTATGTTCCCCATCTTTTACTTTTTCACTTTCCCTCCCTCTCTCCTTTCTTCCTTCCACCTCTTTCTTTTCTTTCTTTATCTCTTATGTGGTGGACTGCATTTTGCTCTGCACTTCTCTATTAGACTGGCGGCCCGCCTCCCCCCAAGGAAGATCTTGTTGCTGAGTGGATGAATTAATCAGCGGCCATCCTGTCCAGCCAATCGCGGAAGCTCGCACCCTAATGAGGTACGGCTGTTAGAATCAAATGCTTATCCAATCTATCATTCCAGCACCTGGACTTCCTCTGGCTATTTTACATATAAATTAAACACACACACACACACACACACATACACACAGAGACAGACAGACACACACACACACACACACATGAAAGCACCAGTTGATGCAATCTATATTCCAGAGACATTTAATACACACACAGACTTTCAGATGTGAAAATCAAACGTGATGGATACGTCGAGTGGCAAAAAGAGATCACCATGATCACTCACCGGAAGTCTGAAGACAGTCAAACAGCATGACTGAACAAATCAATGAATGAAGTAGATGCACTGGGGAACAAACATGTCTAAATGGACACACGGCAGCTGCACGAGTCAATATTGCCACACGTGTCAAATCCAGTTCCAAACACACACACACACACCAACATACCACATCTTCTTCTATAACTAATTAAGAACCCCCCGACACACACACACACACATTCTCTACCTATCCAATTACATAAGTCCTAGAGACAGCTCCAGAAAAGTTATGCCTGACTCCTTCCATGCATGCCGCTGATGGCAGTAATAGGTGACACAACCAGGGAAAGGATGAGTGTGTAGGGTGTGTAGGAGGTACGAGGTGGGGAGCGGGGGGAGCGGGGGAGTGGTTGAGAGCTGGTGATCAAAGTGTCAGTTCACAGAAGCGGCGTCAGCTCCAGCGCTGCCTGGCTGGATTGAGGTAAACACGTTTGGACACTGGCAGATGTGGCAGGTTAACGCCAGATGTCTTCATCTGCCAATCCGACAGGCTTTTCAAAGGGCTTCACCCAGTGCATACAGACAGACGGGCCCAGCCAACAGGCCACGTGGAGGACGCCATTACCACGGCACTTACCTTGTTTAGCTAGGATACAATGCTAGTTTCTTTGTTGGTAGTCGTTTGATGTCTTTACATTTGCATGCATAACATGGTACAGCATATCTGACATCTATAAATATACAAACAAGTGTCAGGTCTGACGGAAGTGTTGGGTCTGGGATTATTGCTAATAAATAAACTGCACTGCATCTGGAACAGTTGTGTGCTATTGCTGTAGCCATCGGAATATAGTTGAGGCAGAAAATTGACATTTGTGGAAGGAAATGCAAGTGAGGAGAGGGATAAAAAACGAACCATGAAACTAGTCATAATGACACCAACAGAAAGGGTGTACTGAGAAATGAAAGACAGGTCTCAGGTTTTTGGTAATGTTTTTGTCTCTGGTCGTGTGTGTGTGTGTGTGTGTGTGTGTGTGTCTGTGTGTGTGTGTGTACACACACAATCCTGCTCTTGTGTGCACGGCAGAGGAGCCGAATAAAAACGAGGGCTTTAGGACATGATTTATTTAACATATTAATTCACACCTGCCTCTGATGTGCCATGCCTTTACAAAGAGGGAGAAAGGCTGTGTGTGTGTGTGTGTGTGTGTGTGTGTGTGTCTCGGGTGCATCCGTTTGATGTTGCTTTCCAAGGATGCACTTCTTTGTCCACCTCTCCCATAAATCATCATCTAATATTAATAATGCTTTATTCAATCTGTTAATAGACTAAGATTCTCCTGACTTGAATTCTAAAACATTGCCCAAGACTTTGCTGTACTCCCTTTAAAAAAAAAAAAAAAAAAAGGAGATCTACGTTTTTTTGTTGTTGTTGCTCTAATCCAATTGTCCAGTCTTGTCCAAGCATTACACAGCATTTTATATTTGGTATTTTTAAGCATAAAAGAAAGGACAGAGTACACAAAGCAACACTGCTCACTCCTTGTCCTGGTTTAGAACTTGGCAAGTGAAAAAAACAAAACAAAACAACAGGCACAACAACAACAACAACAACAACAACAACAAGCTATATCAGTTGGATTGAAAGCCATTTGGGTCAAGCCAGCAAAGTATATACCCATTTCCCAGTTGTTTTAGGGTTGTCAGGTTCGCTCTCTACAAGCCTAGACAGTGTTGGGCTTGGGCTGAAGTGGGAGAGGCCCGATGCATGTTTAATAGCATCTAGAGGGAATGTCAATTACATGTGTAAGATTGATTGGTCTTTTCTTGGCAATCCACTGAGATCCGTCTCCTGGTCGATCTCTCTACTGTTTTCTCAGCCTTTCTCTCTACTGCTCTCTCTACTTCTCTCTCTCTCTCTCTCTCTCTCACACACACACACACACACACACACACACACACACACACAAAACCTCTCCCTGTCTTTCTCTTCGCTTTATCTCTTCTCAGAGTCTACCATACTGCAGGCTTTGAGCTAGAAAAAAAAAAATCCCTTTGTGCTTCAATAGGCGCAACCAGATCATGGGAAATATTGGATTCAGTTAATCAGCCATTACTAAAACACACACACACACACACAAACATACACACGCGTGTGTCCTCACACACACCCCAATCAGATACATACACACAGATCAGATCAGATCAGATCAGTGCTAAGTCGACAGTTTCTGCTTGGACGCCCCCTGGTTGTGTGTCCGCAGTGCTCGGTGGCTTAAGCCGCAGTTGACAACCCTTTCAGAAATCCGTAACACTCGCCAGCGACTAATGTGCTTAGGGCTTTGCATACTGTAATTCATTTACACGTACCCGGGGTTAATGGTTGCAAAGCCCTGTCTCCCACATAAGCCCTGCTAATAATGATCCAACGAAGGCAATGCCGATTTCTTTTAATACATAATGGGTCTCATCACTGCCATTTTCCTCAATCACTAAATCTTCTCAGGCAGTATTAGGTGTAATACTTTTTGGTTAAAACATACAAAAATGAGTTAGAGACAACAACTGAATGTGACAAATCAGCCATATTGATAAAATGTCATCGTGTTGTCCAGACATCCTCTTAAGTTTGCATGTGAATCAACAAACTAATAATATTACATTCTATTGTGTGTGGCCGCTGCACTGAACACAATCTGAGTGAATGTATGAAGCGGCAATCAAGACTTAAAACCTTAAGTATTCCATCAAAACACCAAATAATGGCTTTACATGGCTTAGTTCATTCATGTAGTTAGTTTAATTAGTTGTTTCGTCATGCCACGAACAATGACTCTCACATTACCCCCATCTGAGTAAACCTTAGACTATGTTTACACGTAGCCAGGTATTTAAGAAAAAGACATTTTTCAGAGATCTCCACTCCAGAGCTTTCAAAAGTAGCCATTTTCAGTGACTGAAACCTTAGTTTACGTGTAGATGATAGGCAAACACATAAATAAAATATTCATTTTTATAGATACCCAGCTACATGTAAACGGGGTCATAGTGGTCCTCTGCTTCCATCCTCTCTACCAGGGGGACTATGGTTGCCTTCACTCTTTTTTTTCAAAGGTTTGCAGATTGCCTGGGATTCAATTTGTTTCGGAGGGATGCTCTCACAATTCCGCACCTGATCAGCAGTTAGATGACGGTCCTCTCTCTCTCTTTCTCTCTCTTTCTCCTCTCTCAAACCTTCTGGCTCCATATCCTCTGTTTATATTTTCTAATATTTTTTATTTATCTGTTTATAGACTGAGAGAGTGTGGGTGAAAAGTCTCTTGTTGAAAGATGCCTGACACGTTTTGTCAGTCATGACTGTCACCGTGTCAGTCTGAGACAACCCCTCAGGGGGTTAAGCGGTGGCTGTTGCTGTGAAGCCAACCTCGGGGCCGCGGTGGAGTCGAGCTCTGACTTTTCATCAAGTCCCTGTCTCTAAGACTCACATTCCATGTTAAAGGAAAGTGTTTCTCCTCCTCCTCCAGGAACACTGTCAGGGTTCTTTTGACTACTGCTACCTCACCACAAACCAGAATGGAGAAAAAAACTCTCCATGTTGTCACATGAGCTGATCTAAAAATCACTTGCCTCCCATGGCCACAAATACACACACAGACACACACACACACACACACACACACACACACACACTGTGCTGTCGGGAAAAAAAGGATAAATTTAAATACTCACAGGGAAAATAACATTGGCAGATTTGTTTTCCACCAAAACTGGTAGAGCACCATCACAACTCTTGGTTAGATGTATGTCTCGCTAATGTTAATCAGGAGAGCTAATCAATCTTAAGCATTTCCAGGGATGCACCCTGGAATATTATGAGTCCGAAGAACAGCAGAGACTGAACCGAAGACTCCCATGAACCTCCACGGCCAATTTCTCTTTCCATACAACCAGACACATCGTACCCTGCAAGAAATTCTCTACTATTTCCCACACAGACAGACAACAGAACCAAAGAACTGCCAATGAGGGGACGGAACTGGGCTGTGAGCGGGAAGTGGGAGGCCTGAGACCTGAACTGAAATGACGCGTGAAGCTTTTTGGCCTGTTTGTTCGTTTTTCTTTTTTTTCTGAGCAATGTTGTAATCATTATAATCACTCTTGCCTCTCAGCCAATTATTCAGAAGCCTGAGAGGGAAATCGATTCTTCAGCACTCAAATAAAGAACAGATTGTGCAAATTGCCTGTCTGGCATGTTTTTTGTTTTTACATTTTAACATGCCTGTGTGTGTATGTGTATGTGTGTGTCTGTGTCTGTGTTTGGCAACGAAGGGGTTCCATCATTATCACAGATACATCGTTCTTATTCTCGTAATTGTTCTCATCGTACATGATAAACAATGAGGTCTTACTGAACAATGTACTCCTATGACAACCATATTTACATAATGACATTACCCGTTGCCAAATTAGGCTCTTTTTCTCAAATGCCATGTTGTTATTTAATAATCGATAACAAGAGTGCAGCGATGAAGACACTAATGACTGTTTCTATTGGGAAAAAAAACAACAACAAAAAAAAAAACACTTGATGTGTAGAATGCCTTTCTCTTTCTCATTTGGGATTGCAACATAGTGCTGATATGCTCCCCTGCCAACAAAACACACACACACAACACACACACACACACCCCACCCCCACCTCCAGTGGACCTCGCCCTGGCCATCGTGCCCTCGCTCTTCTCCCACACGGCAATTTCTCTCAATCACCATCACATCACCATCATGTCCGCTGCCTGCCTTCCTTCTCCTGGCCGAGGCACGAGTCGTTCTGGGGGTACGGAATAATGGCCCTGTTCAACCAAGGGCTGCCGTGGGCGTTGGGAGGCAGATTCCTGAGCTCCCACTCCGCTGGGTCACGGGATGCGACAGAGAGGCAGACAATAAACAGTGTCTCAGTGTGCAAGATTAACAAGCGTCAGCGTGCGGGGAGATCGGTTGTTTGGGGACGCTGGTGTCGTCCAGCAGGCAGGTGACTAGATTGTCTGTTTTTTTTTTTATTTTGTTGTAGTTTTGGTTTTCGTTTCTGTGTTCTTGCCTTTCCCCAGGAGCTGTGCAAAAAGGCAGGCTTTTAAAGAGAAAATGCTCTCGGCGGATGAGACATATGCTCTTTGTGGACTGCTGTTCTCACCTGTCAGCCGACGTTAGCGTTAGCCTTCACTTCAGCCCAAAAAGCTGGCAGTCGGCATGGAAGATGGAGCGCGAACAAATCCTCCGGTGGAGAAACCCAAGATGTGAGCTACGTCGGCCTTGCATTTCCCTCACCTCACCTTCTTATCTTCCCTCTCTCTCCTTCTTTCCCTCGCTTTCTCTTTCTCTCCACCCAATTCAATTCGCACCTCAAAGTCACCAATCCCGGGCAATCTTGTCGAAGACTTTCACCTTTGATCCCGACTGCGGTGTCCCATATCCACGGCCATGGCCCCGGTAATGGCTTTTGCGGGCCGGCGTCATAAAAAAATATGTTACTGCCTCTTGCTTGTCACTTAAGACTCCTGTCAAAATATTGGATGAGAATGACCTCAATAAACAAGTGGCAGGAGAAGCTGAGGGTTCACATCATTAAATAAATGTACAGGTTGCGCTTGAAAGATTAAAATGCTACGGGGGAGAAAAAGAGGTGGCGTTGTTAATTTCATTCCCCATGTTAAGAGCTATGAAAATGTACCACACTTCCACAAACCCTGGGGTGGATTTGCCATATCTCTCTGCTCTTCTGCACTGTTACTGAAGTGACAAAATCTCTCTCTCTCGCTCGCTCTGTCTCTCTCTCTCTCTCTCTCTCTCTGATTTTTTCTCTCTCTCTCTCTTTCAAGGCACTCAAGGTCTTGTTGCCATATGAACTGCACATACTCACTAACACACACACACACACAAACACGCACACACACATACACACAAGCACACACATGCTTAAACTTTCTCTCTATTAACTAGGTAAAAACATGACAGGCCCTGTGCGCATTAACAGGAGAAATAGATTAAAGCTCAAACACATTTGCTGGAATGAGGTACAGGCACCTGGGCCTTCGCTCATTGAATTAAAGTCCCACTGTGGTTTCTGTTTAGTCTCTTCTGCTGCAGAAACCTGCTCTAACTCACCGACCACACACACACACATTAGAAGCTCCAGTTTGTTCCTCCTAATCACTTAGAGTTTACTGTATATTCCTCTACAGCAAACATGCAAGAGGAAGCGAAGCATCATCTGGAGATTTTCACCCGGAACAAAAGCTCTTCAGCACAGCAGACTGGAACTGACTACAACCACCGGACTGGACCATTATTTTAGTAAGTAAAACCACCAGCAACAAAAAAAGCCACAATTTGACCCAATTTGACATAGACTCTCGTACATTCTGGCACAGTACAAACAACAGCCCCGGTTTTGAGCTTTTTTTTTCAACGAACTCGCCATACAACACTACCTGCCATGGAAGGTTGACTGCAGGTCTTGCCGTCCTCCTAATAAGGTAGAGACCACAGGTCGCTTTCATGAGCAACTACAGTAAAGTGTCGCCACATGTGCAAATAACATGTCATGTTCAGTGATATATGTTTTCATTGCAAGCGACATGGCACAACAATAAATTTTGGAGTCTATTAATTTATTGTTTTTTTGTTTTTTTTTTTCCTGTCAAGGGGAAATCACTTATCCTGAAACATTGCCACCACTTTGCTAAAATGCTGCTTTGACAAATCTAATATATAAGATAAATATTGCTGATCAGTCAGACTGTTATTAGAACACAGAAAACCAGGCCACTTACATGGATACAAGCATGTCTACATACTCAAGGCCTGACAGAGAGCAGATGTTATGGTCAACTATTGACAACAATGGTCAATAGAATGGAATAGTGATATAATGATATACAGTACGTGGGTAAGATGCTTTAGGTCATATGGTTCTTTAAAAAGCCCTCATTTACACAGCAATCAGTGCATTTGTGTTGCGGTGGGTTTGTGATGCATAACTGCTTACAAAGCGGTTGCTGCGAGCTCTTGTTTAAATCTATATAGAGCATATATATACCATGCGCAGCCCGTGTGAAAAAAAAAATTACAACTCTCGTTCTATTTCTAGCTGACAATGCGGCCACAGTGCAGTGTGGAACACAAGCTGGCAGTGTGCGTGTTCCAATTTGTTAGCATGCATTCTAAATGACAACAGACCAAAAACATGTCCGCACTGCGAATACTCTAACTGCGGTGTAAATAAGGACAAAGACTGGGCTACATGGGTGCGATAGTGCTGGGCCTCATACTGTGAATTAGAATGCTAAAGCTGTCATACAACATGCTTGAAGCCCAAGACGTGGAAAAAAACATAATGATGACTCAAAATATATCCAGTTATAGGGACTTTGTGAGAGGGGCAGATGACTGATATAATATTTTGTGAGAATTAGTTGTTTCTTTTTACTGGTAGGGAGGTAGGGAAGAAATTTTAAACTTTTTTTTGCAGTGAGTTACAGCGAGTCTAGGAATAGACTTCAACGCATAGCAGTGTGAGACTACAGTTGGTGACAGCTGGTGTGAGTGTGTGTCTGTTTTTTTTTTTTTCTCTCGGCCTTACGTGAGACTTTGTGTGATAAACTCCACGCTAATTGGCAACAGGGAAAAAAATTGACTTTCTTCTCTCCCATTCGGCACATGAATCCCCTCAAAAGCACTTTTTTCCCCCCTTTTTTTGGGATGGGTTTTTGTCTTCCAAACATCCTTGATCACCTCATTCAAAGAGACATCGTTGCTCTTTTAAGCCTGAATTTGTCACACGTCTTTGAAGACGCCCTGTTCCGGGGGCCTGAATTAAGTGAATTAATCATTTGGCTTTAATAGAACAGTGTTGAGAGCTGATTTATTTCTGTTAGGACCACACACACACACACACACACACACACGCACAGACACACACACACACACGCACACAGAGGGCCATATGCACTAGGGCAGATTGGTGACTGATCTAACATCCAATTAACATCTCCGGCCCTGTTTTTTGCAGAAGCCTTTCCAGAAGACTACAGTGCTTTCCCTGATCAAAAATTCTTGTAGTCAGCTACCAAAATAGCTTTTTTCTGCCTTTTTTGAACACATTACTAACTGGCAAAGTTGGATCTTTCCAGATGACAGCATTTGTTTCACCACAATTCTCATAAGTCCCTGAATCCATACAACTAGGTCCAACTCGTTTGAGTCATCTCCACCTGTTCTCTTTTTCTACCTTCATTTTTTTGGTTTTATCTTTCCCCCTATAATGTATACCCACCACCCATAAGCCTTAAGCTGAGCTCTGCATCTGCTGTTGTTCAACTGAAGGGGTTATTTATTTTTCGTGCCACCATTGGTGCCATGTGCTCCTTCTTAAGGCTATGTAAACAACCATAACTCCCTGGCACTCGTAGAGCATAAACAACTCAATTTGCAGACTGAATCTGTGAAAGCAGAAAATACTGGTTAGGGGTATCTGAACAAGAACATCAGAGAAATGATCTGACATCATCAGCGGGCGACGTGAGATCAAGCTAATGATTGGCTGTGCTGAACGCATAGCCATGCTTAGGGGTCTCACTGTGTTACTGGGAGGGTAAGTAACAGATGCAAGTATTCCTTATGTGCATCAGATGGTGGTGCAATGCCTAAACACACACACACACACACACAGACACACACATACACAGAGTGAGGGAGAGAGACAGAAAGAGAGAGAGAGAGAGAGAGAGAGAGAGAGGGAGAGAGTAAATAACCAACCCCCATATAAATGCAAACAAAAATTTGCACAAGCCAAAAACCATTCATCATCTCAACTTTCTGAAAGAAAAAAACAAAAAAAAACATACAGCCCCATATTTTGCATGCAAATGCCCCTCCATATTTCACAGAGAATATACTCATTTTTTTCCATCCTTCTCTCTCACTCTCTCCCTCTTTCTCTCTCTCTCATGTTTCCTTTTTTCTTTGGAAATGAACCATTCCACGGTGCAGAACAAAGTTTTCTGTGCTTTTGTCATGACTCGGAGACCAGACGCAAATGTATTCCTAGCCATCAGTCTGTGAATCCCATTGAAGTCGAGGCGTAACACAGAGAAATTCAATTAAGCTCCTGATAATGGCCAGGGGCGGTGAAGACACACAGGCGACCAGGCTTGGCTCACATTTACCTGGGAGAGAGCCCAAATACACACACACACACACACACACACACACACACACACACACACACCACACACACACACACACACACACACACACACACACACACACACACAGTTTCTACTCTTAGTGTTTCCTTGGCATGACTGTTCCTCACCTCCACTGGCTGATTTTTAAGGACACATTTATTATTATATAGTGTTGTGCTGTATTTGAGGTACTGGGGTATTGATGTAAAGAATGGAATGGAAGGACACTAATTTTTATCTGCACTCACTGCCTTGAAAGATTCATTTGCATGACTCTTGTCCTACTGTTCAGAGGCACTTTTTTGGTGTAGTTTGTTTGATTGTTTAGGACAACAGGGGTGTCCCCCAGGTCAGCTTTTATAAAGCACTTGTCTAAGTCTAGATACTGCAGCTTTACTCAAACTCAATAACATCCAACAGATAGATTTATTCTCTTCTTCTGAGGACACTTTCAGTTGTTTTTGTGCTGTGTTTTTTTAAAAGAACTGAACTGAGTGCAGTGATAATGAAATCAGGGAGGAGGAGGAGGTGGCAAAGGTAGCAACGGTTGCCACCAGATGATCAGAGAGGGCTGCAGAGGCCCCGGCAGCAGAACCTTATTCTGCCAGAGGTCCTGGCAGGTAAAAACAAAAAAAAAAACGTTGTGTTCAAAACAGTCACCTCGGCAGACAGACCAAACAGAACGAGGGGGGGATACTATAAAGCTTTGTCTGGAAGATTCTTTTCTTCTTTAGCAGTCTATGGAACACTTATTGAAAGGTGATGGACAGAGCAAAAGAGTGAGTGAGAGAGAGAGAGAGAGAGCAGAAAGTTCCTTTCCCAACAAAGCATCGGAGAACAGTAACAAACACCGCACAGATATTATCCACATGTTCCTTCCAATGTTGCAAGGGCCCTGTAGCAATCACACCTGTGCAAGTTAGGAGAGGGAGTGGAAATAAAGCTGTGTTTAACCATCACACTTTTCCTTGCCTCACAACAAACTAGTCACAGAACAGATGGCCAAAGCCCACTGCCAATGCACACGAGCAACAAAACAATTTGAAACACTCCCCTCCTCCCGTGTCCTCAGAGATATTAGATGTAATAAAACAACTTTATAGGTGACTTTGTAGGGCACATATGTGCAGTCTCACCCATAGCAGGCGGCTTAGTACCCCAACCTATTGACTTTCAGTACAGTGTTCTTCAAAGGGTTTTTTTTGTGTGTGTGTGCTCACCTCGGAAATCTCTGCAATAGTTTGAAATGGGGGACATGACACTGACAGTGCAGTCAGGTGTACTCTACGTCTTGGCCAAGGTATCAGGAACTTTGTGATAAAAGTTCTGTTTAACAACCTTTGTTGTTTAAGGGCTTCTTATTTCCCTACTAAGCTACCCAGCTGGAGTGATTGACATGTGAGACGTCTTAACAGTGTGTAAGGCTAAACATAAAGAGCTGTTGCTTGCCAAAATATATATGTGCATCTCTTAGTCCGACAAATACATTATCTATGTCAGTAATGGGTTATGCAGCGCTACTGACAACATCGATTAATGTTATCAAATGTCATGTTTCACCGGGAGAACACTGTAACGATGAGCATGACCAGCAGCAGAAGCAGTGGAAAGCGCAGATACGCTCTCTACATGAGATCTTATAAAAACGCCAACGCCAGTTCAGCTACCCTTTCAACATCCCCCATCAGACCGCTCATGCACAGCACAACAGATTGCAAGTAAAAACGCATCACACAATAGTGTCAGTGTTTGCTTGTAACACATTGAAGTGGGCGAGGGTTATTTGTTAACAAAGTGTCTGTGTGACTTACACTGCTGTTCTGTCCAGACCAGTGTACCATGGCTTGGTTGTGGGCAGAGTCTCCGGTCAATGCAAAGGTTGAGCTGGTAAGTTTCAGCTCGTCCTGCTTTGAATTGGCGGTTCTCCGGTCCTCCCCTCTCCATCGCGACTCAGAGCGGCGGACCCGGCGCACAGCCTGCCCGCCGGTGCCCTCAAGCTGGACGTTGCCTGCGTGCGTCTCAGTGTAAAACACTGAGGCAGGTGACTTTTCACGTATTTCTCTGATCTCCTTTATCTGGGTGCTCCTACGAAATCTTCGAGTGTATAATTTATCGGGGGCAGTGGGGGTTGTGTTAGTGTGTACTCTCCCGACACCTGCTACCTTGCGACCGTTGAACGGGGGCTGTGTAACTTTATGCTGGCTTCTGCCTGATTCTCCTCCTTGATTAGGCACGCTTCCACGGACGGATTTCTTCTGCAAATAGTGCCTGTCAATATTCCGCTTTCGCCTGGAGTATTTCCCTTGACCCGCACCGCATTCAGATGACTTAGCTGCGCAATCAGACTGGCGAGTTTCAGCACTCTCAGAATTAAAACCTGCCACCCCGTCTCCATATTTGATAACTTCCCCTCCGGACTCAGTTGCAAATTCTAGCGTGTCCAGTTTCAGCAGTAATTCCCGTGAACTCGTCTTGTCCAGGGGCTGGCATGATCTGCAAGTTATCTCCGTTTCGGCCAACGGAACGAAAAAGCAAAGAATCAAAGATAGGAAACAGGCAGCGCGGCGCCAATTTGGGCAGAATCTGATCCCTCTCTCCATCTCTGATAGCCCCGGAAAGATGCTCTGGGTACAGTCCTTTTTCTCTCGCCTCTCTCTACCCTTTTAACGCTCGGCTATTGATGTGCGGCAACGGAACTCCTCGCAAGTTGTAGCTATAGCCTTGTTTCTGTAACAAAAAGTGCTATTCGGCGAAGCGGTCTAAGTTGAAGGATTTGATCAAATGAAGCTCCACGCGGGGGAGGAGCCCGACTGAACAGAAGATAGGGGCGAAGTCTTGCTCCTTCGCTTTTTTGCCCCTCTCGCTGCATTCATCTGTACATCACAAAGACCACATGCGAAGACGTTTCATTAATATCCAATAATATATTAGGCTGAATGCCAGTGATTGAAGAGGTTGATGAGTATATTTTACTTTTAAAACAGATTATATTCATAGGAACTATGATTTGTTTATTGTATATTATATTTTTATTCGTCTCCGGGCTGTGTAAAATTACCTAGAAAAGTTGGTTATGCAACAAGCAGCACTAGACGTTTTTTCTTCTTCTTCTTTTTTTTTTTTTTACACAGGTGGAGAAAATGGAATTTCGATAATAACTCCAATCACTCCATTCTCCATTATAGTTATATTTTTTGGATAAACACCTCTTAAAATGTCTCCGGCTATTTCTCTCTGTTTAATGCACTCAGCTTTGGGCGTTTCATCATCCTTCTCCCGAGTGTGCCACTGCACGCCGAGCAACACGGTCTCTTTCTCTCTCTCTCTCTCTCTCTCTCTCTCTCTAACATACACACATACACCCACTCACGGACGGTTTAATCTTTATTGCGGGACTATTAATTTCCTCCGATCCCCATTGTGATTGCGCTCATGGCCCATGAATTGTGTTTGTCTAGTCCGGTCCACCGCTTGCTCTCGCCCAGAGTGGGGCAAAGCAAGAATGACACATTAGGCGGTCTGTAGGCCAATCCAGAAAACAACTCCAAGCTATTACAGAAACATCTGAGATCTCAATCCCCAACCCGCCCGTCTCCACCCCCATCCCCATCTTTTCCAAGGCAACATCTAAAAGTGCCAGAGGAGTCTGTACATCAGTCATTCTACCTTACTTAATTTCAAAGATTTTAATTAGTATAGTAAAACTTTGATGTTTTGCTATGAAACAGTGATGAATTTTAATGTGTTAAAAACACGAATTGATTATAGTAGGTTTTATTTCTATTTATACATTTGTTACACATCTTTTTTACATTTTCATAGTAAGTCTACTCAAGGACCATCTAAAGAGTTAATATCATACGAGTTAACATGATACTCTTGCACCTTCATATTATGCATTTAAAAGGACCCCTAACTGGTAAGACACGTTGACCTTATAAGACAGACTTTGGTGTCAGCTATGTTTAACAGGACTGAAAAACACTCAATATGCTTTCTTTTTTATTAAGATTTTTAGAAAATCTCATTTGCAGAGCTTGTAAGCTGACATTGCATTTACGTCTCATTGCATTCTGGGTAAAAAGTGACATCACCTGGTTGGTGTTGATGGTGTCAATGTACAGCAACAGCTTGATTGCTGCACCTTGATTGGACCTTGATTAGATTCAACCAGGTGATGTCACTTTTTAAAACAATGGCGGTTTACGAGTAAAATGATTTTCTAAATTTTTAAATAAAACCAGAAACATTTTGAGTGTTTTAAAATCACATTTATTTAGCTGAGACCAACGTCAGTCTAATGAGGCCAACTTGTTTTACTTGCCAGGGTTGTTTTATAAATATTCCCTTTAAATAACATTCTAGTTTTTCCACATATTTAATATCCCTGAAAAGATAAATTGTTGGCCAAAAGTGCATTTACTATAAATATATCACAGATAAAAAAAGCGAAACACAAAAGACTATTAACTATATCTCTTCCAACTGAAAGTCATTACAACTTCGAACTTCCACAGAAGAAAGTTGGAGATTTAATTTGCCAGGTGGTTTAAAGGGTGAATTCTGATATGAATTCCCTACTTGTTCCAGCTCTATGTTTTAAGAATTCTGCAAAGTTGCTCTGGCTCTTAATTAAGGAATGACCTCCAGGTGTGGCGAGGAATGAGTTTCCTGGCATTAAATGAATAGCAATGATAAGGCACATTATAATAATGTAGCCTATTATCATATTGTTGGAGAGAAATTAGCCAAGGAGTTGGGTCAGTGTCTGTCTCTGTATCTCTCCTTCTGTCCCCCCCCTCCTCCCCCCCACACACACCCATACCCACACCTCTTTTCTTTCTCTCCATCGTCCCTCTGCTCCTCTTTCTTTCTCTGTAATCACCTTCTTCGTATCATCTTGCAACACCTCCCTCATCACATGCACTCCCACTCGCCTCTCCTCCTTTACCTCTCTTTTCCCTCACCTCTTTCTATCTCTGTCTCTCTATCTCTCTCTATACTCCCTGCCACCCCCCCCAAAGGCTCCCCACCTCCCTCACTCCCATCATGCCTCTGTGTGGTTCTGGTGAGTTAAACCCCTGGCCATGTCATACCAGAGACATTAAGAATGATTAGCACAGCCTTTTCCCCAGACGCACTGCATTAAATGGGCATCTGAGGGCAGGATTGATGGCCCTGCACTGGACAGGCATCTTGCGCCGTGGAACACACTCATCACTTGGGGTCTCCTTCGCCCAAGAGGACCGCAAATGATTGGTCACTGTCTCTGTCCCCCATGCCTTTCTCTCACTCCCCCTCTTTTTCTCTTTCTCTCTTCAACCTCACACAGAGGGCATTCACTCTCATGGAATCGTGACCAACATGTGTAATAATACAACTATTACTACATTGAAGCAAGATGCATTACAACCAATAACAAAGCAGTCTCTGTGGATAGCACACCAGGTCAGGCCTCTTTGAGTCACCACTGTGTGTCAGGCAAGTTCAGGGACCAATGAAAGTAGTGTATATATACACGAGATATGGGAATTAACACATATAACTTGGACAGCGGTGAACACACTAAAAGTATACCATGACTGAATCTGGCATGAATCAGCTGAACTGAGAAACAGATTTATGCCAATTCAGTCATGAAGGTTCAGGGACTTAGGCCTCAGGATAAGGATTTAGCCCATGTCTTGTATATCACTGAGCAGTTGTATAGTTTTTATTGGCTAGAAATGTATCATCTGCCTCCGATCATTAAAGATCAACATGTCAGAAGCATGTGCAGTGAAGTCGAGTGGAAAAAGGAGGGGCGTGGGGGGCGTGGGGGGGCGGGGGATGATGCCAGGAAGGCTTTGATGTCAGTATGCTAGTGTCAGAGTGGTAATGATCACAGCAAGTGAGTGCCACTGCATCCACAGGAAAAGGTAGGGAAATCCTAGTCTTATTCATGACAAGCTGTGCGCCCTTAAAGTGTGCCTTTCACACGTAATCACACACACACACACACACCCCTGCCAACAATGTCCCATATGTGCTCATTTAAGTAGTCTCGTGGGAGACTCAGTGGGAACAGAGGAGAGAGACAATCGTGTCAGTCATGTCAAGTGCTGGGCCAAGATGGCCAACACCAAACAAAGTGGCAGGATATGGTAGAGGGCTGGACAGGCTGAATAGAAAGAATGTGTCTGTTTTTTGTGCGCGTGTGTGTGTGTGTGTGTGTGGGTGAGAGGGAGGGTGTGTGTGTGTGTGGGCTATGGACATGGGAGCAAAACATCAACAAAAAAAAACAAGGGACAGGAAACCAAGCCAAATAAAGAGTGGGAGGAGTAGAGGAAGTCTGTGTGTGTGTGAGAAGAAATATATAAATAAGTGTGGACTTTGGGGGGGTTATGTGACCTCAGCCAAAACCAGACTGGCTGTAAAAAGGGTGGCCAGAAGAAAAGGGCTCAAATAAAAGGCTTTGGTTGGAGAAGAAAAAAAAACAGTGGCTGCTAAAATCAAAAATCCTAAAGAAATATTTTTGAATCGCTTTCCTTTTAGTCTGTGAAGAAATTAACTCTTGTGTGGTGTTCGGGTAAAATGGACCTGTTTTGAATTTTTAGATAAAGAAGAAAATATGGAAGTAAACATTTTAGGCTTGATACTCTATGGTCCTTCAGAAGGTATTAAAACACAGAAAGGTACCCAGAAATATATCAGAGAAAGCTGAAGGAACCTATTAGCAAGACAGTAGAAGAGCCTTATTACAAGCAGGTAGAGCAACACCATAGCAATCCATTAGAATAAGCTCACAGCAAGTTGGTTAAAGAGCCCCACAGTGATCTACTGGAGCTTGCTGGAGACACTGAGGGATCTCCACAGTGGGTTCATCTGCCCTATTTCAAAGCTGAGCTATCGTTATGTGCATTTTCATTTTGATTTTCTATGATTTTGGCCATCCAAGTCATTATTAGACTGGATTTTTGTAGAAATTGTTTTTTTTTTTCCAAAAAAAGGCAAATGTGTAGAGAACAGTTAACACTGACGATCTGATATTGCATCTGAATTTGTTTGGGTCAATATAAGGACAATACACGTTGAATTGGTTTTATGTAAATGTTCAAATTTCTATTGTTTTTATATGCCAAAATAATCATCTGGGTCGATTTGAACTCAACACCACGAAAGGGTGCAAAACCAGAACATAATACAAGGCTTAAGAGGGCAATAACAAAGACGATAAACATTAAACATTTGCCTCCTAAAAACTCTCCCATCACTGAAAAGTTCTGCCTTTGTTTGATACGGGCGCCTGCTGAATCACACTTCTACTTTTTTCTTTTCTTTTGTTGTTTTGTTTGCAATTTTTTTTGTTTCTTGGAACAGTGTCTTCTTTTTGACTAGTGTGGTATAGTGTCCTGCGTTATAATATAAGCTTTATTGGTATTCTCTCGCTGTAGGGATCGCTTTGGGGTCAGGAGCAATCAGTTTGCCTGCCTGGGCCCTATTGAAAGCAGTTCCCAGGCAGAGTTCAGCAGCCCTCATTCTCTACCTGTCTCCCCAGTGCATGGCTTTTCTGTTGGCTGTTAATTGTGCTTCCGTCTGCCCATATCAATCGCACTTATGTTCTCTCTCTCTGTCCTTTTCATAAGATACACTAGCGAAGGTCTTAAAAGTTTAGCTTTTCAGGTAAAGAAGTGAAATAGATTCCCGCCCACCCCTCCCAGCTTATGTGATTCCTTACCTATTGTGTTGCTATAATTCTAATCACCCTCTTTTCGCAGGTCAAGGCCATACTGAGTGTGTATACAACGATAAAATGAAATTTGGCGGCTTGACTTTGCTTACACCGGGCTGTTATTGATTGAATTAAATGCAGAATCCAATCAATCAATTCATTGGTCCGTGTGCCCACTTTCATTGCATGTTCAGTAGAGTGCGAAGCTTGATGATGAATGTGTTCCAGGTACCAACATTAATGGTACTCCATGTCAAGTCTCCAGATGTGTACCAATGTCAGTATCTGTGTATAGAGGGTGCTTAAACATACCTGTGTTCAATACCCATTCAACTGAACAGCCCTCATTGTCTCTTTGTATTGCTTCCCTCTGACATTCACATGATTCTCAGATCTCTTTCTCTCATTTAGCTTAAATATTGTATGAATCCATCGTCTCCTTTCAAATCATCCTTGGGAAGTTCTCACATGAGTGTCTCTCTATGAGAGCCTTTCCACAATGGATATTTTGTCCATTCTGTTTCAGTCTTTGTGTGTGTGTGTGTCTGTGTATGTGTGTGTACGTTTTAGTAATTCATGTCTCATAATGTTGCTTAACCTTACCAGCAGAACATGCTGTTTTTTTGTTTTGTTTTTTTATATTCTAACTCAGGTTGTTTTCTGTCTGTGCGCACACACACACACACACACACATAGACACACACACACGCACAGAGCGAGTGGTGATAAATAGCTGTGAGGTTAGGCTCTCCAGTGGCTCACCTCTTCACTGTAGTGTATGCTAATATCTTGTCTGCTCTGGCCCATTTTTGTTGTCGTTTGTTTGATTGTTTGTTTTGTGGGGTTGTTGTAGGAGTACAGTAAGACAAGGCAAACATATCATTCTTAATCTACTTGAAGGATTAGAAGAGTGGCAATTCAGAAAGCATATCCGGTTCCTGCTATTATACTTTTTTTTTAGCACTGTAGCAATAAAAGCAACAGCAGCAAGTAGTAGTAGGGTCCTAACCAATGAATTTAAAATTCCTTCCATCAAGATCAAAACACGCTGTACTTCTCTGGAAGTGCCCAGTGTGGCAGACAATACAACAAAACAAAACAACAACTACAACAACAACAACATAAAAACTCCAAGTCAACCAAGTAGAACTCTCTTGGACGCTTTTCTCACGTTGTTTACGTTCACCTTCTAAGTTCGACCTGACTGCTCTTCAAACCATTTTTCTTTATGGTCCCCTTGACACAATGCCTCCTGCCAAAAACTATGATTTGTTTCAAATCGTTCTCTTCGTCTTGCCCCACTCTGAGTAACTCTACATAGTTATATATTCATTCACTTGCGTGGTAGTAGGGTTCATTTCATTCCCTTCGGTGGTTTTGCAATTGTTGTGGGTTTCGAACGTGGATAGCAAGCAACCCTACCCATACATACACACCCAGCCACCCACACACCACCCCCTACAGACACACAGACACACACACACATTCTTTTATGTGAAAAGTGGTGGTTGTGTCCTGGCCAGAGCTCTTCCAGCCATGAGGGAGCCACCAAAGAATCTTTGGCTAATGACCTCCCAGATGCCTCTGTCTTCCTCCATTCACACAGAACAGAGAAAGCGAGAGAGAGAGAAAGCGAGAGAGAGAGAGAGAGAGAGAGAGAGAGCTCCTTTCATTCATGCCTTTTGGAGGGGCAGCAGGGAAGCAACAGCTCTTCTACTACAAGGAACACACACACATACGAACATCCACATGCACTCACCCATCCACACACACACACAGACACACACACACACGGACATCCATATGCACTCACCCATCCACACACACATACACACATACAAACATCCATATGCACTCACCCATCCACACTCACCCACACACACACACACATACAAACATCCACATGCACTCACCCATCCACACTCACACACACACACACACACACATACAAACATCCATATGCACTCACCCATCCACACTCACACACACACATACAAACATCCATATGCACTCACCCATCCACACTCACACACACACACACACATAGAAACATCCACATGCACTCACCCATCCACACTCACACACACACACACACATACAGACATCCACATGCACTTACCCATACACACACACACACACACACACACACACACATACAAACATCCACATGCACTCACCCATCCACACACACACACACACACACGTTGGGCCACCTCATTAATGAATGAGCATGAGCACTAAACACAGCCCTTTTAAAAGAGTGTAGGCGGTGGTGGCGTAGTGGTTAAGGAACCTGGCTAGCATGCTAGTAGCGTGGAAAATTGTCTCTCTAAGGGAGACTGGCCCTGCTGTAATTGACAGTTGACAAATGTAAGGCGCTTTGGATAAAAGCGTCTGCTAAATGCATAAATGTAAATGTAAGAAAAGTCTTCTGAATCCCAGTGGCCCTTCTAACCCTGAGCCCTAGACCTAACTGGTGTGAATCAGCTTATCGTGAAACCAGGGGAACAATGGGACTCTGTTTTGCTCAGTTTATTCACCGCACAGACTGTGAAATGATGGTGAAAGGTCGAACGACTAAAAACATCAGGTATGCAGTCAACACAGCACGATAGCTCAAAATCAATCTTAATCTTATCTAAACCTGATTTAATACAGTGACATTTCTCCCTTTTTTTTCTTTTCCCGTGTTTTCCATCATATTATAGCATCAAATACCAAAACAATTGCATTTTTTAATTCCACACAACACGACACCAGCCCGTCTTTACAGTGCGGATGATTGCAGACTCCCTGTCGTCTCATTTGCATATATGCAGACAAAAACAAGCGTACCCATGATTGACCCTGCATCTTAATTGGACCAGCAGTGTAAGTGCATAATGATGAACCACAGAGGTATAATGTCATCTTTAAATTGCCTGACCTTCCATGCCATCTTTCCATTTCCGACTTATGCACGAAAGCAGTAAATGAGAACATTACATTTTGGCACAGAAGAATATGAAGATGAAAAGTTTAAATTCAACTTATGGATTATGGAGGTGTAGGGCAAAATACCACCCCCATCCACACACAAGTTGAAAACTCGCAAGCGTTTGAATGGAAGGTAAGTGATGAAGCTGAGTAAGTTAAGCTAGAAGAAGTGGTAAACCTCCTAATAGAGTTGCCTGCTTGCTTTGTTTAGTGAAGAGAATGATGACTCCAGACTCTTCTATTATCAGGTTTACCACTACTTCCATCTTAACTTAGGTACGTTTGTCATTTAGCCACCTACATTTGAATACTCCCCTTGGTGTGCTGACTTGTCCTAGTTTTATTAAGTTAGTTGCTCCCAAATGCTCCCATAACATTTCATGAGTGTTAAAAAAAGAATACTAACTTCAGAAAGCAAAGTCAGCACACCAGATGACGTTCCCAAAACATTCAATGACTGCCTTTGTGTATTTCAGGCCCATATGAAAGCCCCTGGAGCTCAAAACGGTACACTACCAAAGAAGTAACTAAATGTTTTGGGGTTATTATCTGGTCAAGCAACAGCAGCCTCTGTCTTCACACTGCACACTGCAACAAAAACAAACGTGAGAGAAAAAAGGTCCAATTCTTGTCAGTACTAGATAAAAGGCATTTAGTGATGTTTTTCCTCCATTTTGCTGAAGGCAGAACATCTGAGCGTCTTCTAAAAGACATGTATTGGATAGTAAGTGAGGAGGTGAGTCATGCCTCACAGCAAGGCCCGACTTGGCATTCAGGACCACCGCAATTAATTTGCCTAATGAAGGATATTTAATTTGGGGCGCACGCACGTACGTTGACATAATCTATGCAAACACTGCGGGCGTTTTGTCACGGCCATTTGCAACCCTTGTGCTTTGTCATTGTTATCTCCAATGAGCTTGCAGTTCACATTAAGGCGCTGTCCAAATACTACATCATGTGAGAAGTTACCGTCATTAGGAAAAGCTGGCTCTCAAGCTTAACCATTTGCAGTGACCAGGCACTTGTTATTGGATGTTATAGGGGGGGGGCATGTTTGACATTATGTGAAGTGATGAGTTTGCATTGCTCATAGCCAATATGGAAGAGTGAATTATGTTTATCTTTACTTATCAATTATAATGCAAACGACATCAGAGTGCCTGTGACAAACACTTTATGAATGCATTATGTTTTTTGCATGTGAGTTAGGTCACGAGAGTAAATGCTGTGGGTCAGACTAAGGGCTGTGATTGCTGCTGTGGTAGCCCACTAACTGTTTGTTAACACTGGCACCGCCTCGCTCAATCTTTCCCCCTTGTGCTGTTTTGCCCGATTAGGATGCAAGGCCACCTGAGCGAGTGGCCTCGGTGCTCCACTTTACATTCCGCAAACAACGGCATAAACAAATAAATAAATATAGACTTGTCTACGAAAAAAACAAACAAAACAAAACAAAACAAAATCCGCTGACCGGTCCTTTCCATTGCTTCCACCTGAGCTAAATAAATAACAGTGTTGCGCAATGGCCAAACAGGGCCTAGAGAGAGAGAGAGAGAGAGAGAGAGAGAGAAAGTTGCTGAGACCTGGGGGACAGCTGACTTGCTGTGTAATTGAATCAGTCATGCATATTTATGGTGAAATAGTCATCCTAGTTGGCTCAGGGATTTATTAGCCAGAAACATGGTTCTGGCTCAGGAAGCTGGATGCACAATCTATGGCTTTATAAAAGGGCTTTGAGTAAAACGGTAAATCACGAGTTCCATTTGGGGGTTGTGTATATCATTGCGCTGGGATTCGGTCGAGTCGGCGGCAGTCATGCCTCTCGAGTGTTTTTATTGGGGGAAGGTGACTCATAATGCACTGGAGTCAATCATTTGTCATTAGCGATTCACAAAAATATCACTTTCGCTGTCAGATTTATGGCAAGGCCTGCACAACCTACATTCACTTTTTTATTAACAAAAAACATGATGTAGACTTTTTCCTTTTACTTGAACAGCAGCACTCCTTTTTTCTTTTCCTTTCTGAGGGACAGCACATTGTAGCATATCAATTGGAGAAATATCTTCTAAAAAGACTCTTTTCTACTCTTTTATAAATGACTCTTTTTGATCTCTGAGAAGTCACTCTACAACACAAACATGATATTTATGCATGCTGTTAAGCTTGTCAGACTTTGATTTCTGTGACAGACACAAACAAGATAGAACCTCAAACCTCTCTTCGCTAGCCACAGACCAGTTTTCTTATAGCCTAGCTTTTGCAACTGACTTGCTTAATCTGTGGCTGAGTTTGGTCTGGATACGTTGCTGCTTCCTGACACTTCTCTCAGGCGGAATCAATGGATGTAGCTCAAAATGATTCTATTGGCTAGCAGTGATGCATGGGGTGATGCAAATTGAGTGGTCCACCATGGTCACCTGTGGTTTATGAAAGTTCATAATATAAATAAAAATAATGAGAAGCATAAAGTAGATAATTGAAGAAAGAAAAACACATAGAAAAAGAAAAAGCAAAACTTGAAAAACATTTGAGGAAATAGTACATGAAGATGATGACAGGTAACAGGTTTAGTTTTATGTAGCCTACATACTGTGAGACCATCTACAGCCGCAAAACAGGCAGACGAACATGGCTTACCAGAAATACGGCATGGGTAAGCTTTGCATCCCCATAGGCTAACGTCCAGACCAAGACTAAACCTCACGGCAACTGTAGCCCCGGGAAACAGCATTTTAATACTTATAACATAATAAAGCAATGGCTCAAGATCAAGATCAAAAATTAAGAGCTTTTTTACTTATATTACTTATTATAAGTATATTTTTACTTATATAGTTATATTTTTGAAGGAAAAAAATCACGGTTTATTTCTAAACTTACCCACACATTGCTGTTGGCTACTGGACAGACCTACAACCAATCAGGCCAATGACGATTCTGAAGATGTTTGCAGAGACAGATAAAGGTGGCAAGTCTGGTTAACGCCCCTCTAACACCCCAAAAGCAAAAAAAACAAGGTAATAGGCTCAAGGTAGAATAGGCTTAATTAGGCAATGGTGGTGCACAGTTGCAGGTCCGAGTTCCTGCTCCTTTCTCCTCCTGACCCCATCGAAGTGTCCTTAAGCAAGATACTGAACCCCAAATCTGTTCCTGGTCAGGAGGTTGGTACCTTATAATGGCAGCCTCTGCCACTGATGTGTGAATGGGTGAACATGAGGAAAATTGTAAAGCACTCCACTGAGTGATCAATGGAGTAGAAAAGCGCTATAAATATTTTTTTTGAAAAGTAAATATAAAGTGTATTTACTATTACATTAATGACAATGCAGAGCTGCAGAGCAAAATAAAAAAGCTCGCACATCAGTAGGTGTCAACAAGTCTAGTTTTCTCATGCACCTTATGCTACAATGAAGAGCCACCATGTGATTGAGACAAGACAGGAGAACCCTCATATACTGTACGTTGAGGTAACGTTCAGGTTCAGTTTCTATTAATATGCTCAGAGTGGAAAGTAATACAGCGGCTCATTTAGCTTTCATGTTGTGTGTGTGTGTATGTGTGTGTGTGTGTGTGTTTTTTATTATTATTATTATTCTCTTTTCATTTTTGTCATTTGATTTTGGACTCAAGTCTCTCTGTTTATGTATTCCACTGATCACGTTAAGTGTCCCACATTGACTTCATCGTCGGTGATGGATGTGGCGTGCATCAGGAGGGCGAATGCAAAAATGAAAGATCACCTTTTCCCCACGATCGTTTCCCATGGTAACTTCGCAGACAGGCCTGTGAGGGTAAATTCTGATCATGTATCACATGAATGAAATCCTATGGGACAACCATGCAAAGCGGCCCATATTCAGGTGTGAGACACACACACACACACACCACACACTCTCACACACAAACACACACACAGAGGCAAGGCAATGAGACTGTTTGTGTTTCCTACTGAAAAATAAAATTGCTTTGCCCCCTACCCATCCACAACACACACACCAACACACAGTTAATGTTCTTCCCTCGTTACCCTCTTTGCATGCAAACGTAGGACGTTTTGTGGATTTTTACCATGAAATATTGTCAATTATGGGCAATTTATTCCCTTTATCCATCCAGTGTGATATTAAAGTGTGTTTGGAGACAGTGTCTGGGGGGAGCAAAGCTTTTAACAAGGCCAGAGAGATGGATGGGGACTCATAACATGTTGGTTCAGCTCATATATTGTGCTGGAAATGGCTCATCATAAAGACTTCTGAATAGGACATACATCACCCGGGGGGTCATTGTTTGAATGGAATATGCCCACCATAATATTTCAGGTGTCTTATTATCATAAAAAAGATGAATTAATTAAAACATGTAAATGTGTGTGTGTGGAAGAAGGAGGAGAGTGTGTGGTGTGAGAGATGAGATCACGGTTGATGGGCATTTTTTTTTTTTTCCTGGCAGACAGCTCAGCAGTGCATATCTTGAGACCTCAAGATTATAAAAGCCTCGTGAAAAAAGATTCAGAGGCTTTTGGAGATGGGTACAGTGTGTGTGTGTGTGTGTGTGTGTGTGTGTGTGTGTGTGTGTGTGTGAATGGTTGTTATTGTTTGGGGAGTGCCCACTAAGCTGGAGGGTGTCAAGCTTTGAAGAAGACAACAATGTCACAGGTGTTACAGCCAAGCAGCGCTTCAAACGCAGTCAACAGTTCAACGCTGCCAGAGAGGGCACCTGTCTTCATTCCTAAAGAGAGATTCTTCATCTAAGAAAGCATTTTTTTTTGTTTTGTTTTGTTTTTTTTTTTCTTTTTCTGTTGTGGCATATGTTCGAATCTAAGATGCGACTGTGTTTTCTCAAACAACTTTGCTAATGAATTGGTGTCGAACTGCAAGGAAAATAATGAGACATTTCATTGTCTGGTTTCACTCAAAGCCATCAAAGAAATGTTTCTGCAGAAATCTGGCTCCTATTCAGAACAATTACTGGAATTTGTTGTCAGTACTACTGAATAGTTCTGATTACCT
Source organism: Tenualosa ilisha (assembly GCA_015244755.2). Classification (NCBI taxonomy): domain Eukaryota; kingdom Metazoa; phylum Chordata; class Actinopteri; order Clupeiformes; family Clupeidae; genus Tenualosa; species Tenualosa ilisha. The sequence continues at coordinate 972,120 of PYXC01001445.1, read as the reverse complement.
TGAACAGCACTGAAAAAAACAAAAACAAAAAGGATCCTGGAGGAGTCCTTGAGCTATAACTAGCTTTACTTTCTTGCGATGGTGAAAAACAGTTTTTTTTCCCTTTATTCAAAACTAACAGTGAAATATCTGGGGATTTCCTGTGTGCAGTAATGAACCAAACATGCTTGTTTTTCCTATCTAAGTGTTATCACTACAAATCAAATATAATACGTTAAAAAATGTAAGTGTATATACTCTTTTGATCCAGTCTGCATTTATCCCGTCTGTGAGTGAGTGAGACACACACACACACACACACACACACACACACACACACGGCACACAGTGAAGTGAAGTGAAGTGAAGTACACACTAACCCTGAGCAGTGGGCTGCCTGCTGCAGCGGTGTCCTGGGAGCAGAGAGGGGTTAGGTACCTTGCTCAAGGGCACCTCTGTATGAGGATGTGGGCATGGGAGAGCAGTGAGACGTAAACGCAATGGCAGTGTACAAGCTCTGCAAATGAAAGTTTTCATGAAAAAAGAAAGCATTTTCATTGTTTACAAATCCAGTTAAACACTGCTGATATAAACATCAGTCTTATAAGGTCAACATGTCTTACTAGCCAGAGATCCTTTAAGTAATGGCCAGTTGAGATGCCCTCTGTCATAGGAGTAAATGACGAACAATAACTCTGTCAGAGGAGTCATCCCTCTTGAGTGCCAAAGGCTGTATTAGTCACACGTCTGTGTTATGTGCTGTCACAACAACTCCACCAGATGAGTACTTCAGCGGAGAAGAAAATATGGAGCTGAATGCTGTTTGGATCAACTGTGGTCACAACACTCATACTTCATTCTATTCATAATTGCAAACCGATTGTGTGGACTGTTGGTGTGATACATTGTAATTGTGAGTGAGTTATTGTGCTTTAGAATGGATAGCAATTGGAATGTATTGTACTTGTTTGATGTAGGGTGTTTCTGTAAATATAAGCAACCGCAAAATCTGTGGAATCTGCCGCAGAACATTTCATACTGGTGTGGAAGTACGCATGGAAGTGTACAGTGTTTTTGTTTAAATTTGCAAACAGCCAATTATGTAGCATCCATGTGTGGCTACAATGCATTTTCAGACAAACCAATTGTATATAAAATTATGTAGTCCTCAACCTGTTGACAACCTTTTCCTGTTGACATGTCACAGATATCTGAAGATGAGGGCTGGTAAAGACATTTAACAAGTTGTTGTTTCTGTAACCATAGCTACTGTATATCTAAATTTTCGTTTTGCCTTATATTAACTTGCGCTATAATAAATCAGGTGGCTTGGCTTCTATCTCTCTTGTTCAGGCCTAAAAATAAGTGTGTGCAGTCGATGAAACTTTTCCTCAGTGCTTCATAAAGCCGTTTTCAGTCGATGCAGCTCATGTTTGAATATTTCTTTCTCCATCTCATTGAATAGACCTCTGCGATGGAGCTAGGAGTCTCCTCAGAGAGTTTTGAAAATGTACAGCAGCCTGTTCACCGTCACTGACAGTAGTAGACCAACATTTACTTCTGAAGCAGGAGAACTGTCTGTTCAAACATTGCCTTCGTTTAGCTTACAACAGCTAAGATTAAACTGAGCTCTGTTTCATCCAACTATTTACATTAATTCGTTGTTTCACTAATTAATTTTCTGCCCACCCCCCCAAAAAAAACATTATTGCCTGTGCGGCTGCCTAATCTCTTAAAATCTAATTAAATTAAAAGTCATGAGGTCTGTTGAAATCAAGACTTACAACAGATGGAGGATCACACTGTTAAATAAGCTTTATTAAGCTCTCGTGGGAATAGTGTCTTGGGCAAAGACAATGGAGCTCACAGTGGCTTGCCAGACAATCTGTGAGCGAATAAATATATAGACAGATTGTGTGTGGAACAGCAGTCAGATTGGATGATAGTATAGTGATGTTGGACTGGTGTTTGACACTCATCATGTCAGGTAAATAACATTCAAGTCTCAAAGGAAACCCCCACTGGGTCTAGCTGGTTGTTTCACGTACAGGCAAGACAGCTTCTGGGGGATTTGAAATAAAATAGAGAGTTCAAACGTCTCACGTCACATATTCAGAGCCACAACACTCATTCAGAACACATTTGCTGTTTCCGCAGGTACTTAGTCAGATCAAAAGAAATGAAAGCTGGCTAATGTGCCACTCACAGGTAATTATCAGCAGGTCTATGGATGCAATAGGAAACTCAATAAACAAAAATGTTACAATACAATGCATCAGCCATGGCTTAGTCAGAACTGTAAGGGAACATGTTCCTCTTCTTCCCCTTCTTTTTCTTCTCGGAGCTCAAATAGCTTTAATTAACTCTGTTGTCAACATGGTCATTCAATTCAATGGCAATTGCCATGCCGTGATATAGCGACTGCTCACCCTACGAGAATGGGATCATTACTTTCTTAGCGGCTATGCCACATTATGGCAGGCATAAAAACGACAAAGAGAATGAAACTTTTACTCAGCGCTTCATAAAGCGGCTTTCAGTCGACAGGCTCCACTTGCTTTTCCCCCCACACCTCCATCACCAAACCACACCCACCTCCCACTACCGCTGAGCGTATGTTGTACATTAATGGCCGCTGGTAATCTCACCGGCTCAAACGACTACTAAGGTAAAAGATGGAGATAGAAAAGAGAGAGAGAAAGAGAGGGGAGGGGAGGGGGAGCTCTCACCAGGTATTAATGAACTGCACTCTCTCAACGGCAGCTAAAGGCAGGTCAAGGATGTGTCATTTTACACTTGGCGTAGTCGGCGGGAATACTGGGCTGCGACCCACCATAGCCATTTCATCACCTGCATTAGTGCTTTTTTTCTGGCTGAAGTGTGTGTGTGTGTGTGTGTGTGTGTGTGTGTGCGTGCACGCGTGTGGTAATTTCAGACATAAAAATCTCATTTTCATTTCAGCCCAAATGCCACCCTTATGCCTCCCAAATTTCTTCCCATTCACTCCTGCTGCTAGGCCCTGCAGCCCTTAGCAGTGTCAAGTAACAGCCCCAGTAACAAGGAGTCAAGAGAAGGTCCGACACCATCCAGTAAAAAAATGATGGATCACAAATCTTGCTCTTTCCTGTGTTCCCTCCTGCCTTTCGTCTTGTTTCATTTATTGGTTTCGCTGATGATGGCGACATTGGTCCTGATTATAGCAGCCAGTCAAACACACACACACACACACACACACACACACACACACAGTCACATACACACACAACTCGGGATGCACGCCGTCTAAATTATTCACCCTTCTGTCTGCAATATTCATGCAATGGGTGATTATGTGTGGAAGTGCTTCTGCAGGCAACTGCAACTGGTAAGACAGACCAGAGAATTATACATATATAAGTCTGAAAGTTCTCAGCAACAGCTAGGCTTTGAGGCCTACACAGACAGCAGAGATGTCAATCCAGGGCTGTTGTAATGGGGGTTATGACCTCTTTTGGCTTGACGCATAGAAAGGAATCGCTCTGTTATAGTTCTCCATGAATTATGCATGACTGTTTTCTTCTTCTTCTTTTTAATACATTTTAGTTACTAGACACAGTGTGGAGCAACGACAGTGAAACCCTTTTGTCAGATAATTCAATAGCATGGCCGCCATTTCATGCTTATTATACAGGTTCATTATTATGTATGTAACATTTTCTACTTGTGTTATTGTGAGATGTACACATGGGTCATGAAAAGAGAAGGGTAAGGGAAAGGGTGAATAAGGTTTTTCTTGTAGTCCAGAAAAGATAAGAAGGCTTAGCGGAGTTGCTAATAAACTGGGATCTAATGAGGGAGGGCCGCTAACCATACTGTGAGCGGCTTATCTTGAGTCTATCTATGACAGCTTTTTTTTTCCTGTCCTCCACCTCCTCCTCTTCTCTTCCACTCATCTGACCCTTCATTTATTCTCCACTACATCACTGGAGGCAACAGAGAGAGAGAGAGAGCGAGAGAGACTGAACAGGTTGTTAATTCAAAGTACCTCACGGGGAAAAAAAGTTAAACCCTGCCTTCCAATCCACCTATATTTCAAACTGCTGAAGGCAAGTGTGTGTGTCTGTGTGCATGTGTGTGTGTGTCTGTGCATGTGCGTGTGTGCACGTGCGTGTGTGCACAAGAGGAAAAGAAAAGAAAGATTGCATTATTAAAGAGACCCTCAGAAAATGAAAGGCAGAGTGGGGGGAAGGTGAGAGAGAGAGAGAGAGAGAGAGAGAAAAGCAGTGCAGGTAATGAACATCGCTTAGCATTTAGAAGAATTAGGAACTGTCAACCTTGTTCTGGCAGGCTGAGTGGGGGGAGAGTCCTTAAATCTCCAGCCCCTGGTCATCCATCTCGGTCCCCGTCCCGAGCTGGACGGCAAAAGATAGATGCACCCAATAAAACCTGGTCTTGAGGAATTTGCTGCAAATGATTAAGAATGATAAATGGTGACAGTTTTTTTTTTTTTTTTTTTTTGCAAGTCTGAGTCTTCCGTGTGACATCCATTATATTGCTGATGTCAGAGATGCTCTCTTCCACCCACAGCTCTTACCAGTATGGAGGTAGTGACAGTGACAGGCCTCAGAGGTTGGCATTTGTGACTGCTGATGCATTCTTGCCAAAAACTAGAACAGTAGTAATGATGACTGGAAAGATAGAGGGACAGAAATATAGAGGGAGAGGCAGAGACAGAGTGTTTGTTGTCTAATTCTCTCTCTGTGTGTGTGTATGTGTGTGTGTGTGTGTGTGAGCGAGAGAGAGAGAAAGAGAGAGAGAAGTGTGCCCTATTTATTACTTTATCACATGACTTGGGAGCCTGTACTGAGATATTATAATTTTGTCAAAAATAATCACTGAGAGTAAAGACAGTACTGGAAAACTGTGTCTAATACACACACACACACACACACACACACACACACACACACACACACACACACACAACAAACCACACTGTCTCTCACGCCCTCCCCCCCAACACACACACACACGCACACAAACCACACTTGCCATCTGTCTCTCTATTTCATACACATACAGTACATCCTCTTTCCATTTCACACACACAAACACACACACACTCACACACAGTTCCACTTCCGCTTTCTAATGTGGCATTCCAAGAGTCTCCTAGGCTGGATTATGACCTTCAAAACCTCCTTTGTGATACAGTGGTTCTTTGTGCAGTCGGTTTGCTGCTTTCTGCTTCAAAAACAAAAAAGAAAAGATGTTTCTGTGCTTCACTTTTTTTTTTTTCCCAAGATGGTCCTTTGAAACTTGAACTCCCTTCCTCAAGCCTTCACACAGCATGCTCGCTCAAAAGTCACTTTCCCCCCCCCCTGAGTTTGTGGATTATTGACTTGAGATATTGACTAATAGATCCCTTTGTGAGTACTGCTGGGGTTTTATATTATGAGTTGCTTTTAAAAAAAATAGAACCTTCTGGCCTTACACCAGTGATCCCACATTTAGATTCGAAGTGTGATGCTGGCAAGTTGTTGAATGGCGTGTCTGAGAAAACCAGTGGAACTCATTGTGAATGAGCACCCGGTTGTTGAGTCAGTTGTATTTAGGAAAGAGGAAGGAGCATGGCTCAGAAAAGAAATGTCTGCCTCTGCTGTGTCTGTGTATGGGGAGAGGTTTGGCCGGTGAGAGTGCTGGCCTCGACTTTTCAGAGACGTATTAATTCTGTGCGGCGACAGCTATATGTGATTGATTCAAAGTCTATTCTTAGTTGGCATTTAGCTTAAATGATTTCAGCTCTCATTCCCTCGCCCTTTCTCACTCTCATGCTTGCTGACTTGCTTGCTCTGCCTTTCTCTCTCTCTCTCTCGTTCTCTCTCTCTTTTTCCATCCCTTCGATGTTTCTGTCTCTTACAACTTGCACTCAAGTCTTCCTCTCATCTGCTCTCTGAGTCTACTCCCTCACCTTCCCTGTAGGACAGTCTCACCACAGAGGCTAGTGCTGCTTTGCCACAACAGCAGACAAATCTTCCCAATCCAGTCAAGCACCCAGAGCCCATTCATCTTTCCTGTTTGAGTGATGCGATGTGATGCTCGATGTCTTAAATCTGATTCTCAGTAAGGGACAGTGCATGTCCAGAAGCTCAAGTTTGGCATGGGGTGGATAAGAGATAGAGTGGGGTTTTTCAACCACAACTTCTTTTCGGCTTGTTTCTCATTGAGCATACAGCTACTTTCAGACTCATACTCACAACATAACGGAGTATGTTTATGTTTATGCATTTAGCAGACGCTTTTATCCAAAGCGACTTACAATTTCAACTATCAATTGTTCAGGGCCAGTCTCCCCTAGAGAAACTTAGGGTTAAGTGCCTTGCTCGAGGCACAGGAGTGGCAGCTGGGATTTGAACCCACAACTTTTCAGGCTACTTGCACACTAGCCAGGTTCCTTAACCACTACGCTACCACCGCCCCCCCAGTGAAAGGCACATACTGAGACAGAGAGGTGTGACAGGAGAGTCTGGCTGCCTTGCTGGCTGTCTGGGTGTCTCTCTTACCCTGACCTCCTTGGGAAATGAGGCATGCTAGTGGGAGATGCACAGAGGGCCCTGTGCAGAGTGACGTTTCGAGGCCTTAGCTCTGTCTGTCTGCCTGCCTGCCTGCCTGCCGTCTGTCTGTCCGTCCTCCACACTGTACCTCAGTCAGCACTACAGCTGTAACCAATCATCAAGGCACTGTCGGAGGACCTCTATCAGGCCAACCTCGCCAGTGACATTCCACCATCCTCCGAGACATGTGCTTTGTCATCTGATTGAGGAACATTGTCTTATTTGCTGGCAGCTGCAAGTCAAGTGCATTTTATCACATAACAAGGCCAGAGAGTAAGCAGGTCGAAAGGCATTGAAAGAGAGTATCCAAACAATCATACTTCATATACGGCTATAGTATACTTTATATTTTATACTAAAGGCAAGTTTTTTACTTTTTTTTTTAATTTTCAACTCAAGCTAGTTGAATGTCCATGGGCATAGGCCTCTGTGTTCCCCTAAGCAGACATTACATCCAAGGCTATGAAAGTATTAGTCAGTCTTGAGGTCTTGAACAATTTTTCTCAGCAGATGCTGGAAAGACGACATGCAGACCAGCTGCTTAATGGACAGATCTTTAATTAGAGCTATGGTACAATGCAAGTCAATGCATGATATCAGTTTGCTCTATCTTGTCATGGGAAACGTCACAGTCTCTGAATACAACCTTGGTTGCCTGAAGGTGAATGCGAGACATAAGCACTTCTGCGATAACGTATTCCATGTGCGCATTCAAAGCGTTTCGACTGAAATAGAACTTCACTGCAGTAGGCTACACCATGGAACCAGGAGCTGGTCACAGGGTTTTTCTAACCATCAGGGTTTTTCTAACCATCCTTCCTCTGAGGAGCTCAAATGGGAGGTGGAGAAATCACTAACAGGTTTCTATTTATCCTGCCTGCAGCAAGATGCTCTGGTGTAACTCAATGACACCATGGGAAAAGATATGGGCAGAAAGAGAAAGTGAGTCTGAATTTGCAAGCTACTCTTTTAGTTCCTTTACTTTTTCATCACTGTAGTGTTTCACCATATGGAAAAGGTCATATTAGGCAGAGATGGAACGGATGGCATCTTGTGGGTTTTTATGGTCATTTTTAACCATCCTTTGGGAATGTGAGCCAAAAGCCATATCTGTACGTTCAGCTTTAAGAACAAGAGCATTTGGTCTGGATGTTTATCGCCGTTCGCTTTCTAGAGCCTCGTGTGAAAGCCTGGGTATTCAAAGAAACAGCAATACCCCAATTTGCATCAGTGATTTCATGCAACTGATTTGCCTGACAGAATAGAACAGGGTAGAAAAAACACACTACCTATTTCAGTTCCACACACAGACTATTTATATTTACCATCAGGTTAACTCAGATCATCTTACAAGAATCAAATGGAAACTCTGCTTGACAGCAAGACTTATAGACTATGTAAAGGTTGCAATAAAACAGGATATATGATGCTAGCAATGATTTATTGTAAGTAACAGTTGTGGTTGCATTGGTAATTATTATAAACCTTTCAGTGGCTCTAGTTTGCTCTCTCAAGAAGTCCTTATGTTTGCTTTACATGAGCAGCATCCAAGAGTGAACATCAAAAACCAACTCAACTCATTAATTAATTAATTTCATTATTTTGAAATGTGATCAATGTTTAATCACATCTTGACTCTCAAATACAGTGCCTTAAAAATAATCTAATTTGCCAAATGTTTCAAATGTAAATAATTTATGACAGTTTAATTGCAACAGTCAAGGACACAGACAAGAGCCCATTCCTCCTGCTTTTTTCTGTTGATCTGGTGCACTTCCAATTGTAATAAATTGAGTTTTTTAATGAATATAATGCAAGCGCTATGGTATGTTAAATGTTTTAATGATTAAACCTAATCAAGACTAAACACTTCAGCTGAAAGACTGGAGATCTTCACTGAAATTCTATTTCAGAATACACTCGCAGTAAATCTGCTCGGCATATAACTACAGGCTATGTAGCTCTACCTAATCAAAGTATTGGAAACAGGCCCTTGATGAACAACAGTAGCATGAATGTAGCCACTGACGGTGATGGTGGCAGTGATTATGCTAACCCAGAGAGACAACTTTGCAGCCATACCTTCCAATTTATCAGTTATTCTATACAGTTGTAAAGAGGACTTTGCCAAATACCTGACAATAAACAAGATCAAATACCGGTAATATTCATCTCCTCCCTTCCCACGGAAAACACCCCTTCATCATGGCTCACTCAGCACCGTAACATAAAGCAGCAATCTTGTCATTCAATCTTATTAGATCTTTTACGACGTGGGAAGATGAGGCTTTAAAAACCCAGGGAACGTATGCAAGGCATATATACAGTATACAGCCGCATTGTAATAGAATATTAAATATATGATACGTATTCAAGGTGTCCGCTAGGCTAGGCCCACTAGTGTAATCATCACACCGGTATCACTTCCTCCTGATGTGTCGACCATTAGTAATTAATGCAATTCTGTCACAGTCATTCAAGTTTTATATAGGTCATTCTGAGCACCTGATTTATGGAGGCTCCTGGCCAAATTTCTTATCGGTCTTACTTTATTCCCCTCAGTAGAACACTTCTGAAAGGCTTCTGATGGGTTTCAGCTGGCATATATATCATTTATGGACGTGATTTGGATGCCTGGGATCTATAGCCGTTTCAGGTCCTAAGTTCATCTCATTCTACACACACAGTGGTATTAAATATGAATGTGGGATACAGCCCCTAAGCCCACCAGAACCTACACATGTACGCACACACGCACACAGACTTGCAGACACACTCTCTCTCTCTCACACACACACACATATACATCTGTATCTGTACCCCCCCAACACACACACACACACACACACACACACACACACACACACAAATGATGTGTGCTTGAAATCAGTCATATTGTGGGAGTGAATTGAAGTGATGGCGTAGTGTTTTGATTTTAAAGTGATTCACTTTGATATCTGAAGGATATGAGAGGAAATGAATGATTATCTGAGTCTGGCAGAATTCAGAGACAGTGTTCAGCTCCTCCTTTTATGTACTTTTGGTGATCTCATGTCAGTTAGGGGTTATGAAAATGTCCAACTCTAGACTTCACAATGGTCAAACTTAGTAAAGTAAAAAGTCTTAACTGGTTGTTTCTCTCCATCCATCCATCCATCTCCTTCTCTCTCCCTCTCTCTCTCTCTTCCCTCTCTTCTCTCAGCCATGTCCAGTGACCAGCTGTTTCTCTCTTTTTATCTCTCGCCTGACAAGGGGTCTGACACTGTTAACAATTAGCTTGTCAATGAGAAGATCCTTAACACAGAAATTGCCTTCGGCGATACAAGAAGCTGGCCTTGTGCTTGGCAAGCTTTGAAAAACATGTCTCTGACTGCACTGAACTGAAGGCACCAAGGTTGCCTCAGCTTTAATTGTGAGAGGCTCTCCATCTGCCGCAAGGCATTTATTTTCATTATGGTTTGAAAGTATTCTGGGCTTTTGTTACACTGGCATGTTTAGGCTATTAGAATACTGTGTGTAGTTGTGTGTGTGTGTGTGTGTGTGTGTGTGTGTTTCATCTGATAGTGTTTCCAGGAATACTAGTTCCTTCGAACAGCACAACAGTGCTTTTATTATTATTATCTAATACACAGGTTGCTATACACACATTTTAATTGGATTTATTTATTTTTTGAAGCACTTGGATGTGGGGGGAAATATAATCAACTTGGAGGAATGCACTGCATGTCCTCATTGTGTGTTGAACATACAGCTAACCATTAAAGCAGGGTTTATTTATTTATTTATCAACTCGTGTTCTGTGTATGTGTTTAGTGGTGCGTGTGTGTTTGAATATCGTATATAAAAAATATGATCATCGGCTAGTAAGAGCATGCTTTCAAGTACTGAGTAGGCTTGAACTGCATATTACATATTGGCTGCAATCACAAGAACACCTTCTCAGCGCCTCCACTTAATTACACGTTTACACACACACACACACACACACACACACACACACACACACACACACACACACAAACTAATCACACAATCAGAGATATGTCAACTACATGAGAGGGCAGTATAGCCCACACACCTAACTACACCGAACCTAAGTGGAACGAAACGCAGCTTTGAATCAGGCTTCTCATCTCTGCATGAGTGTGAAGCACTTAGCATAGAGTGTAGTGGCTGCAGCAGGGCCTCAGCTATGCCTGGCTGTTTCTGCTCTCAATTAATCACATGAGCAACTGCAAAGTGCTGCATGCAGGGAGCTTAAGCGAGGTGTGTGTGAGTGTGTGTTTGTGTGTGTGCACGCATGTGTGTGTGTGTGGTTGGAGGATGCTGGGGCACAGCCGACACAGCAAATGTGAGAGCATTTGTCTTTCCCTCCATGGTTAGAAGAAGTAAGTTTGTCCCTCCGCTGTCGAGAAACCAATCCATACCTAGAGAACCTCTTACGAAGTTCAAAATATGCCCAGGAGCTGATAATCCCACTGGTCCAAGTCACATCAGGAGCGTTCTGATATGCTTAACTGCCAGCTTGTGATGGAGTCATATCAGAGGCGTTCTGATAAGTTTAACCCAAGTGAGAGATATGATGGAGTGATTTGTCCCTGTAGTAACTGTCGCGCGCCAAGAGACAAGTGATGTAGAACTGAAAGAAGTTCTAATCAGGCACAAAAGGTTTCTTTAAAAACAGTATTTGCTCTAACCTGATATCATCAGACTCCCTTTTCTCACTGACACCGGAAATTATTTTCAGCTCTAACACAGCCAGAAAACTTTCGATTCACTTCTGAAAACATAGTTTCGGCCAATCATCAGCCATTCGTCAGAGACCACACACATCATCTATTTTTGTCTAGCCCTTACAAACTAAAATAAACCACATTGGCAGTCAGGAAACAATAATATTTACTTTTACTGTATACTTGCATGTATAATTCATTTTAAGTCTGCAGGTCTGTAGGTCTGTTTCTTCCACATTTGCCACTACCGGTTTCAATTTCAAAACTTCTTGTTGCTGATTTGTCCACCCTTTTTTTGGTGTGCATGGCAATGCTTGTGCCCTGTATGAGGCCAGACTAGTATTTCAACAGAATAGAAAAGAGATAAGATAAATGCAGGTGAAGCCAGGCTACATTTATTCTAAATTTATATATTCATGAAATAGACAATGCAAATTTAAGGTCTATTGTCATTGTCTAACCCCATCATGCAATGTTTTCTAAGTTTTTTAAAAGTGTAAAACTATTTTCTAAGCTTTCTGAAGTGTTTTTGATAGTCTGGCAATGTTGCTATCTGAGGCTTTGGTCCAGCTCTGCAGTTGAACATGTAAACTGAAAAGATCTAACCCTATGTGACCCTGCTCTTCAACACGAGAAGGCCAGAAAATGTTAAGAAGATGTTTTTTAATAGCGATCAGGTCCATTTTTTTTTTTTTTTTTAAATTGGGTTGTCAAAAACTTGTATTTTAAAGGCTCCCCCACAGTTTGGATGGAACAACTTGGATAACCTCCCAGTGATTCCTGCCTCCTCCTATCTGACAGAATCTGATTAGTACTGAAAGCCCTAAAAGCGTTAAAATATGCAGTGGACGAAGATCACAGCGGATATCCTCTTGTAAGCCCACGGCTAGACTTTGTTGTGCCTCGAGTCTCCTTGCTGGCATGCTCGCTTAGAGAGTAGAGCACAGTGGAGTCATATTCCAGGTTTTTTTTTTTTTTTTTTTTTTTTTTTTTCTTAGTCTTGCATAAGCAGTTTTACAGGCATGCTATGTGATCGTGTGCAGATATGGTCAGATATGGGTGTTAAAAAATGATGTGGTTTCATGTCAAGCTCAGAACTAGGGATGCATTGAACATGTGGCTAAATGTGAGTCAGAAACTAGTGCAGAAATTGTCAGAATAGAACACTTCAGACTAGACGATTGTTTTTTTAAGTCTTCATTCGGAGAAAAAGCTCCCTCGACTTGAGTCTAAAAAAAAATAATTAAACATAAGTTGTCGCGTATCGTCAATGTTGCTCCACATTTTCCCTGTGACTAGAGCCAGCCCATCTATTTTGGTTTGTACACATTTTACTGTTCACATTCAGTAATTCTTGCCTGTCTTTGTTGAAGTGAATCCATCATATTACTGTCTTCCTGGTATCTTGAATGTATGCATTATACTATACATGTTTGTCATGAATATTGGTATCTTCCCTCAAGAAGGAAGACATAGTCCCTTTCCATTTCAGCCCAAAATGATCAATAACCTGTACATGCTATTTAACTATCTTTTGACATGTATTTGGCCAAATAATTTGATCTCAGCTGAAAATACTGATCAGGAAACTATCAATGTTTTTCAAAATGAACGCAGCGTTTCTAGACACAGTAAAATAGATGACTCAGACAGAGAGGAAAAAAAAAAAAACAGAATGTGGCTGACTCCTGAATTCAGACGTAGCGCGCTAAAACCTCCCCTATCCTCCTGTAAAAGATTTCTCCTCTGAAAGGAAGCCACAGCCATTCATCGTGTCTGTAATGGACACTAAAGATTTTCTCGCCGGGATAATTGAATGCTTCTGTCGGCCTCCTGTTGCAGTTCAGGGTCCCAAGATAGCGCCGCGATATGAATTTACAGCTCCTCTAAGGTGCAGGCCGAGAATGAGATTGGAAATGGCGACTGCTAAGAGATACTGCCCTTAGAAAAAGAGAGGCTTCATGTTGCCACACAAACTCGGGGTGCGGTGGGGTGGTAGGTCGAGGTGGTAGTGTGTGTGTGTGTGTGTGTGTGTGTGGGTGTGTGGGTGGGTGAGTGAGTGAGAAGGGTGGGGGTGAAGATAGGATGGATGAAATAGGCTGGAAATTGAAGCACACATGTACACACATACACATACACACACACTCACACAGACACACACAATGAGATGAGACTAATACAGTAATCTCATATCCAGTGCATATCTAACATAGCAGAGAAAGGTAATGCTAAAGTAGCTAATCTAAGCCTTGTAGAGAGCCTGCTGTCATCACACATAGTTGGGAGGAGTTGCTTATCAGAGGACTGTCACATTCTATAGAACCCTGGAGCAATGTGGTCATGTGAGGGACTGATATACTCATGGATTGTTCCCACTTGTCATCCAGGAGATGCACAGTGTACCTCCATGTAGTTCTGTCCCCGCGCACAAATGTAGAAATGTACACAAATGTGTTTCTCAGTGCATCACTGCCAGCATCACATAAAGAAGGCAGGCTGAGCTGACTTTTAACAGTGACACCTAGCCTGATCATGATATTCTCAAGGTTGAGCAAGTCAACCAAGGAGGTTTAGCTGCTAGTGCCAGAACAGAACTCCTTACTTCTGCTTTTTAATGGGAAAGAGATGGATTTTTCCATTCATTTTAGTAATTTTTTTTTCTTTACAACCTCGACAACTCTCTGAATTGAAAGTGTGGCTCAGATTGCCGTGGAGTCCCAGAGCCCACATTTGGACACACAGCAGTATTATTACGTAATTAAACCCTGATTTCACATCGACAGATTCGACCTCTGATACATGCTCTGAGAGAACCTAGGCTTCACCCATTTATAACCATATCATATCGTAATTAGACCATAACGGATATCATATTGTGTGGTTATGACTGGTGGTTATGCATTATAAAACAATAATAATTAGCCTGTTATGTTGTTATAACACAGCTCATTAGCATGATGTCATTCTTGTGATGTTTAGATGTGTGTGAGTTGTTATAGCAGTACATATAATCTTGATGAAGTCAAATTATTAAACATTAACAGCTGTTAGTTGAAAAACAAAGGTAAACATTGTTATAACATATAATGACTTGCATATATCAGCGTTATGACACAGGACTCAAACACAGTCCTCTGACAAAGGTATAAGTATAGTCACAGTACTGCAATAGAATTTGTTTGGACATCACATCTCAATTCATCTATGATGAATATTTTAAGTATTTAAGGCACCGAAATCTAAAATAAAGTCATCAAAAACTTTTCTTATTATCTCCTCGGCTGATCTAGTTGTGAACAAAGCCTTTTAAATGAAGACACTATCTTAAAAAGCTGACAAAAATGTCCAATTAAAAATGCAGAAAAGTTGCAGAAAGGTTTCTTGTGAAGAAACAAAAGCACTAAGCATTTCTTTTCCAAAGCAACATGATTATTATCTCCTACTCAGAGGCATATGCTCTTTATTCATTCCGGATGGTCATACAAAGCTAAGCTTAATATGTGTCTGTCTTTGTTGTTGTGTTTTTTTGTTGTTATTGAAAGGAAAAATCATGGCTGCTCCCAAGAATGAATCCAAAGAGATAAAAGCACGGATGCCATTTTACAGCATATTGTGTGAGTCAACGCACATCCATTATGCATGACCTCGGCATCCATGTGAATACTTTTAACATTGCATAATAAAGGGCATATCCATAGCACGGATTGGGTACATTTTAATGCAGAGTGGGTGATGGGTGGGGGTGGGGCTGAGGAGTGAAAGGAGTTGGTACCCACTGCAGCAGCAGCAGGCACGGTTGGCAGCTGCAGGGAGCCAGTGCTTGCCGGAGGGATGGCACACAGCTGGATTTATTTATTCGTCCCCCGGGGGGCAATTTTTTCGGGGAAGGTGGTCTCAGCCCACTCGGAGACGAGCCAGGAAATGTGAGGCAGTGGGCAGGCTGCACTGTAGTCACTTGAACAGAGCGGGGCACTAATTGTTGGATTTGTTAGCGTGTCAGCGTTATTTTTAAATAGACACACAGAAAAAAGGAGAGAAAGGAAGAGAGAGGGGGAAAGAGAGGAAGGGAAGAAAGACAGGGTAACAACCATTAAGTACAACTATTACTGTGATTTTTTCTATTAGATATCTATTGATATTCACTACCTGTTCCTCTGGAAGAAAGACAGAAAGAAAGAGTGAATGAGTGAATGAATAAATAAATGAATGAATGAATGAATGAATGAATGAATGAAAGGAATAATAAATAGGTAGTTATGAAATTGCTATAAAAGGAATAAAAATTAAACATGGCCATATTGAAAAACCTGATGCACATAAATAACAAGTAATTGAGGATTTCAGATAGAGGAAATCTTTCAGTCGAAAAAAGAGAGAAAAGACAAAAAAATAGATTTAACAAGCTGGTGAAGAGAGAAGAGCAAAAGGGTAAGACAAAAGGTGAGAGAGAGAGAGAGAGAGAGAGAGAAAGAGAGAGGGAGGGCTGATTGGCAGAAAGATGTAGAGATTGAGAGACAAAAAGACAAAGACCAAGAAGATTGGTAATTGGTAGTTGTATTCTTCTAGATGTACACTTGTCCTCCCTTAAGGAATGAAACTTGTACCCATTTTTATGTCGTGAACTTGTTAAAGGAACATGGTTTAGTGAAGCGGAATCAGACACAGCAAGAGAGTGAGAGAGTGAGAGAGGGATTGAGAGGAAGAAAGAGACAAAGAGGGCAGGGAACCAGACAGAGTAAGAAAGAGAAAGAGGGAGAGAGAGAGAGAGGACAGGGTACCAGACAAAGATCGAGAGAAAAAGAGGGAGAGAGTGGGAGAGAGAGAGAGAGAGAGAGAGAGAGGACAGGGAACCAGGCAGAGTGAGAGAGAGAGAGAGAGAGAGAAAGAAAGGGGTCTGCAGCTCCAGTCATCAGGCTTTGCTGCTGTCCACAACCTCTGAATGCCACTGTGCTGAGAGATCTCTTGATGGAAGGAGGCAAAGGAAAGGAAAAGAGACAGGCTTCCAGATTGAAGTGGTTTGTGTGTGTGTGTGTGTGCAACACACACCTATTTTTTAATGTTTAAGAGAGATTGGCAGAATGGGCCTCTTTTAGATGGGGAGAATATAAGCAGGAAAATAAAGGCACCTCCATCCTCTGTGAAAATCCAATAAGAGACACTGCAGATACACCAGCGGATTAATGCCCAGTGTCATCATTTCTCCCCAGAAGTTCAACTGAGTGTTTTCTTCTCCAGACAGATATTTATGAGCAAGAGGGGAATATAGCATCTTCTTGGTGGAACTGACTTGGTTTGACATCTGGCTTTCAGGGCCCATTTGAAAGTTACACAGGGAAAAGTCAGGGTGGATGTCAATTACTGGTCCTTAGACCTGATTAGGCCTATGAGAAGACTATTGAGAAAAACAAAAAAACAAAAACATAATTATCTGATGATGTGTTTCTCTCTTTTTCTCTGTGTGTGTGTATGTGTGTGTTGGTCTGTTTACCGGCCTCACAGTTTACTCAAGATCCCAATAAGGGTAGGCACAGCTTAGCCCATCCGCAGGGACTTCCTCCTACTTTGTTTTTAATAAGACAAGAAGGTTGCCCATTATAAGCTCTCTGTTCCACCCTCCATCACAAGCTCTGTCTCTTTAAATTGGATTGTGCTTAGTTGCTCTCAGCACCAAAATCTCTTTGACAGAAAACCCCCCTGCTGTTCCCCCTTTTTTGGGCTATTGCAGTGTTGAAAAGAAGGGAGGAATGTTGTGATTGTTTACTCTAAGCTTAGACTTTAGACCTAGACATTAGAGTAATTTTTTTTTTTTTTTGCGGGGGTGGGGAACAATGGGGATGGGTCTGAAATAAGGGAGTGTTGGCAGCTATGTTTCAGACAATTTGTGTATGAGGTTGCGTTCATAACGCATGCTGTGACCACACTGTTTGTTCTATATCAGCTCTTAACAGCAATAACATATGATAACTAGCAGTTCTGGAACTGGAAACAGGGTGCCTTGCACTCATCACAAAAGTCCCAGTGCTGGTGAGTGCAATTGAGAACATCATCATCATCATTGCTGGTGTCATCCTAAGCCTTAGAGTCCCTTCTGTCTTTGAAAGCACAGCAGGCCCTTGAAACGATTAATATTCCAGCATTCTTCACCTCCTTTTATTCACTCTCTCTTCTTTTTTTCTCTTTCCATAGCTGGCTTTATTCAGTGCCTCCACACAGATAGGGTGGAGGTGTAGGTGGAGGTAAGGGTGAGGGTGGGGGTGTTAGGTTATGCACCCGTGGGATGTGGAGGAGGTGAAGGGGTTCCGCCTGCGTGGCACTGCGAAGGGTGACTGATAAACAGGTGCTTAATCCTCTGTGTCGCCCAGGCGCACGTTCGTCTCCGCACAGGTGAGTAAACACATACAACACCACGGCAGATAATGGAAACCATGTTGCCGCTGCCGCCGCCACGATTACCGCCGCCGTGTTCTTGGAAGACAGCGAGGAGACGCTCACTCCTGCTCTGACAGTTCCTGGATACTTTTTTTTTTTCTTAAACTCACACTAAGACAAAGGAACTGGAGCGTAACCCTTCTACACACACACACATTCAGCACACACGCATACACACACTCACACACTGATGCACGCACACACACACACACACACACACACACAAGGGCACACATAAATAAAAACAAACATACATCAGAGATGGACAGATAGATAGATGCTACATGTAAAATGAGCTCTCAATAAACTGCATGGATGGGTAAACTGCAAAGTCTATCTAGTGGAGGAAATAAAGCTATAGTGTAGTCTGATTGAGCATTGAGAACAGACTCAGCATTATTTTAGCACAAGATCTTACCCATGGTATTACATTTGCCTGGTGAATAAATAAGCTTTACTTGTCCTTCCCCATTATTCAAATTAAGTCAGTGCATGATAAGTTTGCAAAGCCAGTTCTGGGCACTGTGGCCCTTTGTTTGTTTGTTTGTTTGTTTGTTAAAGTGACATAATAATTGGCAGCAGTAAAATGTGGGTGGAATCCAACATGGCACCACACTCTGTCTCATAAACCCGAATTCATTTAAATGAGATGTGTTGAGATTTTATCAGATTTGACAACAAAGTCAGATAGACTAGAGCAACGTTAGAGTAAGCGGTTTGGACCGTGGGAAGGTGTTCTTTTTAGGTCTTTCAAATGAAATATTCACTTCAATATAAATGTAATTTCTGTTTTTAAGTGGTCGTTTGTTTGACCAATGGCCTTGGGAAATAGAGACGTATAACAATTTCTCAAAAAAAATACTCAAAAAAAGATTTTGAAAAACTGTTGTCTTAATGTGTCCTGTTGCTGTTGTGGTGTCATAGATATTGTTAACATCTATTAATGTGTCTTGTTGTGGTGTCATAGGTGTTGTTAACATCTATTAATGTGTCTTGTTGTGGTGTCATAGGTGTTGTTAACATCTATTAATGTGTCTTGTTGTGGTGTCATAGGTGTTGTTAACATCTATTAATGTGTCTTGTTGTGGTGTCATAGGTGTTGTTAACATCTATTAATGTAACATATTTTGACACTGATAAAACAGTCGATTGCAAAGATTTGTAAAGGTTTGTTCTGACCTGTTTGCAAAATAGTAACTCAAATTGCCAAAGGAACTGTAATTATATTGTGATGATTGGACAGGTAGTCTACTTTCTTAAATCACCTACAACAATTCCTAGTGTCATCATTATTATTGATGCTATTGACCACTCAACTGTCTTTGGTTTGTGTTTTGTTCACAGTGATGTTGTGTGATGGCTGACCTGGACATTTTGTAATTTCACCAGTGTTTCTGTCTGCCCATAGTGGCTTCTTGACTTGGTGAGCGAGCATCAGGCCTAACATTATTATTGCAGCATTTGGACGTGGTGGAGCAGCGGTTGTATTGCTCAGGTGTCAGTCAGGTGACCCGGATTCGATTCCCGAACCCCACGTTGAACTGTAGTGACTTTACTTTTCGTTTACTTTGTTATAATATTTCTTTTATAGCGCTGTAATTATTTCATCTGACATTTAATACTCGGCGACTCTTGATATTCTTTCTAAATACATTAATGTAACAGGCCATTATGCAGTATTTATCTTAGCTGTTAAGAGTACACTATAGACACCTCTCCTATGCAGTTTTATCAAACATTCTGTCATGAATATGAAATGCCCCGCACTATTATACTACATTAACAAAAGCAAACAGAAAAGTTCTGTTAGATTTTTGCAAACAGATGCAAGACCTTAAATATTCATGTATTCTAAATACTACCCTTGACCTTCTCATTATAAAAGCTTAGACTCAAAATGAGAGTGTTAAAGCTTTTTGACTTATAATTCAACTCTCCTCGCATTTCACGTTTCAGGCTCTCTCTCTCTCTTCAAGCGAGGCCTTAAGCACGATGCTCACACGCGGCAGCAACAGTAATACCTTTGCCGTTGATAGTCAGACATTAATCCCTGCTCTTAAGGCAGATGACCTTGTTTAGCCTTTCATGTTTGCCAAGAGCTTTCCTTGTTGTTATTTTTTTTCTTGATACACAGTCAGTTGTAGTCTCTCCCGTGGGAGTGCTTGGCTTTGTGGTCAGCTAACACAGTGTTATTGCTTATCAGCTGAGTTATAAAAAAAAAAGAGTGGAAATACACACACTCGAAAAAATGCTAATCAGGACTTCAGAAAAAAATTAACACGGAATGAACATCCTGGATCTAGTTATCTGAACTAGTTTGTTGAAGTGATGTAACGATTAAGGGTGAAATTGTCAGAGTAAACCAATCCTGATTTTTGACTTTCGCAGAGGTCAAAACTGTTCACACCCACACTACTCATTAACACAGCAGTTAAAACTGTGGACACTGTCAAATTCCTGGGCACAGCAATAAGCAGGGACCTCATGATTTTCATCATCAAGCGTGCCAACCAGAGAATGTTTTTCTTGAGGCTCGTGAGAAAACTGAACACATCCGTCTATATTCAAGCTCAGTTCTACAGAGCCACCATAGAAAGCCTTCTCACATCTCCCATCACTGTGTGGGACCCATCTTCCTCTGCTGCAATAAAACACAAACTGGTCCGCATTGTAAGGACAGCCGGAGAGGTCATTGGTCAGGGGCAGCTGTCCATAAGCACCCTGCACAATGACAGAGCCAGGAAGTGAGCCAGCCTGATCGTTTCTGACTCCTCTCAGGCAACTCGCTCTCTCCTCAGCTTACTCCCTTCTGGCTGCAGGTTCCGGGCAATTAGCACCAGGACAACCAGGCACCTGAACGGTTTTCCATTCCGTTTCTTCACTGAATGTAACCGATTGACTTTACAACCTTTTATATTTGTGTATGTGTATATGTGAGTGCATGTGTCATATGTGTGCATGTATATATGTGCATGTGTATGTGTGTATGTATGTACGTATATGCATGTGTAGGTATATGCACAGCTCTACATGTACTGTATATTGAGTGCACGGACCTATTTCTTGCTCTGTGTCTGTCATAACTTGTATTGTAATGTTTGTCTCTTTACTCTTTTAACTGACCTTATTCTGTGCTACATCACCAAGTCAAATTCCTGAGTACTGTGTACATTTGGCGAATAAAGTGATTCTGATTCAGATTCTAATTAGCCTGAATCGCTGACAATTATGTGAAAAGATCAATGTTTTGTGAGGCATTTGCATTTTCTCTTTTGAGCATAACTGATAACTTGGCCTAATGAATTTCACAACAACATGTACAGTTGAATAATTACAACAGGACGCTTCCCTATCCAAACAGCCATGTCAATGCAGAGGGCATCATGGATTTGAATATATTAATTGCCAAAGCAAACAAGCTGAAGCAGTATTGAGAAACAGCTTAGCTTCATTTGCTATATGCTAATTTTAAACAGATCAGAGCAACAACAGCCACAAGAATTCTGGAACACTCTCCATCAGTCTGGTGCTCCAGGCTCTGTAGACCAGCTAGTAGTAGACGCTTGACGGGTTCCGAGTACGAGCGTGCAGAAAAATTTAACACTGTCTGTGGCCGCGGGAAAAAGGATTGTGTTTCGGGAGCTGTCACGTAGGCCAGCTCTCCCGCTGCTACAATGAGGTGTTGCTCAGGCAAAGCTGGTGCGGGCGGGCAGGCGCCATGATTAGGAGTCCGCAGGGGTCTCGTCTCCTATCTGTGCCATCTGCACTGGGGGCAAAGATGTGATTAAACATGCCTTGCCTGCCCTCTCTCTCTCTCTCTCTCTGTCATTCGTCTTTTGAACTTGCTACTCTCTCGTATCCTCTTTCGCCACTCACTCGTTCTATCCACTCCTGTTCCACTCTCTTGCTCTCTTGTTCTCCGACACACTCATTCCCATTTCACTCTCTCTCTTTCTCTTCATTTTCCTCTTACCCTTTCAGGCTGTGTACCCCCTTCTTTCTCCTCTATTCTAGTTGTATTAAGAGCTCTGTTTTTCATCGTCACCCACCCCACACTCCCTGTGAGAGTCTCTCTAACTCCCCGTGTGCAACACTGTCTCTATAAATACCCCAGCCAAAAAAGACCCAGTGATTTGAAACAGGATGGATCCTATTAATGTAACAGTTCTGAAGGTCATTGCCGTACTGTTGCCTCTGGAGAGGACAACTGCATTTGGAATAGTTACTGTCATTATAATCGCATAATGGTTCGGTGGGGTGCACAAACATAACATGCTCTTAACGCTACTAAGCAGTAAAGACAAAATAGCTTTTAAATATTACTTTTTAAAATAATTTGAATTTATTGCCCTTTTTTGTAAGGCAAACTAATGTTGAGTGAATGTGTGCTAATGCTCCTTCACTTATGCTTTAGTGTTTTGCCATCATATCTCTTCTCCTGACTCCTGTCTCATCTCATGCCCTCTCCCAGCCTCATCTCCCTTCCACACCAATGCTAAAGCTCAATTTCACAAAAGTATGAGCTATTGATTCGGTGCGCGTGGAGTCGTGTTGGCACTGTTACATTACGCGCCGCCTAATCTCAATGGTGCTGAAGATGTGCAGAATGTGACCAGCCTATTTGCTGCTGTAAATCTAGGCTGTCTGGATCCACCAGGAATACCCCCCCCCCCCCCCCTCCACCCCCAACCCCCATTTCAGACTTAACCTGCCATGAGTTTGTCTCAGTGGCTCGCTGGGCCATCACTTTAAGTCTACTGCCCAACAGCAATTTGCACTTTAGCTATCCGTCAAATGTGTCTGTTGTGCAGTCTATGACAGAACTGTAATGTAGAAAACTGTGTGATTTGGATTTATCAGGTACTTGCACCTACACTAGGCCCTCACATGCAGTACATATTTAGATTATAATGCTATGGAATGAACTATTCATATAAAGCATTTTTCCTTTTTTTCAGCCCACAGATTATTTTGAGAGTTGAAAAAAGTTCAACTTTTCAGGTCAAAAACAGCCAACTTGCATTGCTTTTTGACAGCTAGCTAATTAGAAGCTGAGTAGTGAGACATCTGTATCTAGTAACATTAGAAAGGGCCACAGTGGCCGTGGAGAAACCTAATATAATCACTTTTGAGCACAGTGAGCTGTATGACTTGACAGTTTAACTGTATCACTGCCTTCATTAAAAAAGTCCCAAAGTTTCTGGCCAGTGTATTAGCTAAGCATGTTAGCTAATGTTAACACTAGATTAGTGCACTTTGCAAGTTGTATTTTCGAGGGGTAAATTTGTAATAATTTGTACAACAGCATTGAAGGTGCACCCTTACCTGTGTTTCCTTATCTGATGTGGCCATCTCCAGAGCCACTGGCATTGTGTGTCCATTCTGGGATACCATAGAAACATGGAAATAGAATATGGTGGACAGTTTTGAACATTCAGATCACTCACTTTTCAGGTTTTCCTTTTCGCAAGCTTTTTCTGGATCAGTCAAATATTCTCTACATAAGTAAGATATGAGCTTTTTCTAGATCAGTAAGACATTTTCTAGAACAGTAAGATATGAGCTTTTTCTTGATCATTAAGACATTTTCTAGAACGTTAAGATATGAGCTTTTTCTTGATCAGTAAGACATAGAAAAACTTACAGATAGCTATAGGCAATTTCTCCACCAAGGGAACACAATCTCTTTCTCTGGAGAGAGGGCAAAGACAAGCATCATTATTCCTTTGAGGAACAAAGTGTTTGCAAGTGAGCGTGGAGCAGTAGAGCAGTCATACAAATTAAAACTATTAATAATATTAATTAATGCAATTAATTAATAGTTAATTAACTGACACAGTTGCTCTAGTAGGAGCACAAGGCTGAAAACTACTAGCTTCATATAATTTACTTATGCAAGGCATTCATATGGCTGTTTACTTTGCAGATGCGCTCTCTCTCTCTCTCTCGCTCGCTCTAAAGTTTACTCTCTCAGAATACAAAGCTCCATGCTGGTAGGGCTTGATAAACACTATCTGGGTGCATCTGTATTCACACCAGGCACTACTTTAAGACTCCCTGCTGGCAACCAATTCAAGGGCTATTGCCGTGTACATCGCAGAGAAGTAGCTTTCATGCAATCAGAAATGAAATGACACTGGCCAGCATGACACTACAGCAAAATCACTCCACTCCCATGCCAACCTTTATAACTTTATCACCCTCTTGTTTGTGGCACACATTTTTTTTTACCATGTTTGTCACCGATGACTGCAGGATCCTTTTAAAAGCAAAAACAAAAGCAAAAAGTGATGTTTAGTGTAGTGAGGGGGAGCCTCATGTTGTAGGTGAGTCAGGGCCAGATGCAGGGAAGGCTTTGTCTGGGTACGCACACACGCACACACATGTACATACACTCACACACACCATACACACACACACACATAGATATGCGCATACACATACACACACGCAGTATGCATACACACACACGCACACACATACACACACACAGCATCTCCTTTCAAAGAACAAGATTAGAGTCCCTGTAATCCCCTATGCTGAATACTAACCTCTCGTCTTGGCGCACAGCTCTCGGGGACTCAGACACCTCCCCTGTTGGATAAGAGGAAGAGGCTTGAGAGGCATAGTGTTCCACTGCAATATAACACACTTATTTGTCTCTTTGTTTACATGTTTGCTTGTTTATCCCTTAAAGCTATTGAGAATAGTAGGCTACATGACATAAATAAATGGTATCTGTTTTCCTACCTGTCTGTCAAGCAGTTGACTATCTACACTCTCTGACTATCTATCTATCTATCTATCTATCTATCTATCTATCTATCTATCTGATAGATATATTGATTATACTAAGCAATATAACACGAGTGGGAATGGAGTTGTTAGCCGTTGTTATGCCCACAGCTGTGGTTCGGCTGTAGGCACAAAGCTGAAGGCTGTACTATTTTATATAGTGTCTTTTTGTCTGTCTACTTATCTGTATTGATTTTAACTGGTTGTTAAACTTGTTTGTGTGTTTTTTTCCCTTTACTTTCCTCTGATTTTACTAGAACTTGCCTACAAAAAACCAGCTGACATGGATTTGCCTAAAGGTTTCTTTCAGTAAGAGCAGGCCCACTCAGTTCCTCCACAGTCAAGCTCACTCCTCTTCTAATAATGAATAATGTCTGAAAAGAAAGATGAGAAACAAGTGGCCCATATTAACCAGTCAAACTTTTTTTTCAGGCTGCAGTGACTATATTTTTTTTTTCCTTCTTTTTTTCTTCGAGTATAAGAATCTCCAGCTGCTCTGGTCTTTTTTTTTTTTTTTTTAACACTAAACTCTCATATAAAATAGTGATTTTTAAATTTTTATTTAAAAACAGCCCAAACACATGAACGTACTCTTGTCTGAATCAGACCCTGTTTAAATCTGTGAGCTGCACCCACATATGATACACACACACAACCAAACACACACACACACACACCAATTAGTGTCTCAAGCCTCATTTATTCCAGCCTGGCTCACTGAGATTCTTGTAAATGACAATAATGCCTCTGTTTTAGATGTATCGCTTGACAAAAGCATTAGTCTGAAGCTTAAGTGCTCCCTTCACTCACAGTGTCAAGCCCATTTCTAGAAGTCAATTAGACCTTAACTGGCCATGACGTGAAGGGGCTTCTTGCATGGTATTACACAGAATAATGGCGGTGGCTACATATTCTTCATCTATGTACTTGCCCCTCCTTCTGTTTCCTCTCAGGTTGGACGCGTATTGGTGAAGAATGTCTCCATAAAGGCTTCTCAGCAAATGTGCTTGCTTATGTTCAGTAGGACCATTGTGCTGAATGTAATACCCTGTAGAGCAGCACGGGCGGGAAATAACCATCATTTTTCTATCATTTTCAATGAATGTACCATGCAGTCACTATGTAATAGTACTTTTTAGGCTGACTATGATAAACTGATAGACATATAATAGAAATAAAGTAACAGTATAGAAGCACACACACACACACACACACACACACACACACACACACACACTGGCATGATAGCATGTGTCATATGTGCAAATTCTTGTAGATGTATGGACTCTGTATTGACTATGAACCAACAGCTAACACCTATAAAGCCCCCCTATAATAATACTTCCCTAGCTTGGACTGGACTGGACTGGCTATACCAGCTCCTTGCACAGAACCCCACCCCCAGTCTTGATAAGTATCTAAACAGCTTTGTCTTAATGGACAGTATACAAACTATACATATACACAAGTCGACTGTACTGTTTTTATCCGTGAGGACTGGAATATATATCCGCACAGCTTCTCAAACGTCTTATTGCTATTGGGTATATTGCGTTGTCTACTTACACTATGTGTTACATACAGAATCTACACTGGCAAGGCAAGGCACTTCTACACATAACGTAGTACCCTCTCCCTTCCTCCATAATCTCAACTGGTGGGAGAATAAATTCAACTTGACCCTAAATTTCACACAATTTTTCTATATTCTCTGTATGTGTATGGCATGATATGAATGCTACCTGATACCTGAATTTTCTATGATAATCTGTCTGCCTGTTTATCTTTCTGTCTATCTATCTATCTATCTATCTATCTAATTCTGTCTCAAAAGACACACGTAAGGATAAGTTTCTACGCACCCTCTGGAGTGTAAGGTGCTGTGGGATGTTTATCTTTTAAAGATAAAAGTTGAAATGCAGAGCTTCAGAAAGTTCTCACAGATTCCATCTCGTTAAAAGGAATGCTACTATTAACTCATACCACCAGCTCACAGGAAAACAACCACTCGCTGTGATCGTGTTTGTTTTGGTGCTGGAAGCAAAGAGACAAAAAGAAAAGATGGGAAGAGAGAGAGAGAGAAGTAGGGAGAGAGAGAGGAGGAGGAAGAGAGTGAGAGAGAGATGCGAAGGTGAGCAGCGGAATCAATAAACTAATTTTAAAGTTCCAACAAAGTTCATAACTTGTAAACATCTGAGGCAATAGGCATTTAGTCCTTTAATTGCCTTACTGCAGAAAGCCAGACCTGGCAGTGCAGAAATGCACAGAAATGTGGAGATACACCTCACGCTGCACAGGTCTCCCCCAACACACACACACACACACACACACACACACACACACACACACACACACACACACACCATCCCCACATCACCGATGCTCCTCCACCCTTTCACCACGTCCCGAAAATGAGGAGCCAGTTCATTTACACTGACCCACTAAAAATCAGTAGTACTAAGTAGTAGAGAGTGAGTAAGTAGAGAGAGAGAGAGAGAAAGAGAGAGAGAGAGATGGATGGATGGAGCAGCTGAACAACTGGTGTTATCTCTGGACATCTGTGCTGGATGAAGGCTGAAAAAGGTGCCTCTGGCTTTCACTGTGTAGCGTGATGTCAGATCAGACTGAATCAGAGTGTGTGTGTGCATGAGTTTGGGTGTGCTCAGGTATTGTACAAGCAAGTCGCTTCACATCCGACACAATTGCCTATTGCATCAGGCTAACCTTTCATCACCATCTCATCCTTCAAGTTCGAGTGAGAGGGAGAGAAGCGAATGGGCAGAGAGAGAGAGTGAATGAGAGAGACAGTGAGAGAGGGGAACAAAGGGAGAGTTGTGGAAAGTAGGAGGAGAGAGAAGTGTGTGAGTGTGAGTGTGTGTGTGTGTGTGTGTGTGTGTGTAGCAGGGGGGGGCGGTTGTTGAAATTGACAGTTCCACAAGCCAAAACCTGTCCATCGTGAGGGCTATCCAATAGCGGCCGTTACCCATCTCGCCGGTGGCGCGCTGGACGCTGACCTTTGGAAGCATATATCGCCGCGTTCGTTTGTAACCTTATTAACGGCTCTGCACAGAAGCCTCCCACTCCTCCTTCCCTGTCTTCCCTATTTCCCAGGACCCAATGAGAATGTGCTAGAAACAGGACGGTAATCAGATTTCAGCACTGACACTGCCCCGGCAGCAATCAAATGGAATGGAACAAGCAGAGGATCGATAGCGAGCAGTGATTTCAGACTGACAAAGGTTGTTTAGTAGTGGGCAGTGCTAATTGAAATCAATGGATAATCTGATGATAGATCTTAACCTTTTTGCACAGAGGAGAATTCATAAGCGAGGGAATATCGTGCGGAGGGGCGGCGTGGCAGTGATTGGTTCTGCTTGCCGCCTCTGTTTCACAATTCCGAGCTCTAATTCCCCCCAGGCGCGGTTAAAAATTACCACAATCAATGGCCATGACAATGCAAAATGTGACGGTGATTTTCAGGTTAAGCAGCCCGCCTTTGTCAATATGTGTAAACTCTGGTGTGTTGATGGGGTAATTTCATAGCACTGTAGTTACAATGTAAACAATGATTGAATTGCTTAAGATTGTAATGTATTTGCAGTGGATGTTTATTAGGCACTTAGAATGGGATCAGATATTTGGAGAATGATCTTTAGAAGACATATGCTATCTGTTTAGCATTAGCATAATGAACACATTCCAGAGTGAATGTGTGTGACCGAAATGACTGTCCATGATGGTGGTAGAAGTATGGCAGTGAAGGAACCAAAGTGGTTGTGTGGTTTCTTCCTTTCTCTTTTTTTTTTTTTTGTTAAATGAGTTACATTTTACATCTGGGATTTTCAATAAAAATGAATCATTCCAATCAGGCACAATCAGTTGTCCAAGTGTGTGAGTCTAAAAGCAATTTCAGACTTGGTGGATACATCTATTATAATGGTTCTAATAGAGATACAACTTCTCCTATTTGTTCACAATCACTGTTTTAGATGAACACCACACAGATGTACACATTAAAGAGGACCTGTGGCATGAGTGGCAGCACCAGTACCACAATCAGGGTTTACTGCCCATGGAATCTGGGTCATGATTCCAGACCCACCTGCTGTCACGGCATGCCTGTCTCTCTTTAACTCCTCTCTCTTCCAATACTGGCCCTAACGGAAATTGAATTTGTTTTTGAACATACCTACCTATGACCTATGTGCGAGGATTCTGCTCATGACATTACCTTAGCAAAATTTATTTTGCCTTAGTATTTAATTAAGACTATTTTGGGATCGACTTTAAATGGCCTCTGAGCAATTTCTCCCAGTGCAGGAAAATAACATAATTCAGTTTAAAACTTGGTAGTGTCATTACACAGCGCTATTATTGTCAGGAACTTATCACAATTTATTTACTGAACTATCTGACACTGTCCACATGCCCTGAGAGTTAATGCTAACATTGACTATGTTTACATACATTTAAGTCTTCCAAATATGATCGGGATATTAAGTCTCCCGGCTATACATTTGCGCTTGTAAACCAATTTTCCCAAATACCATATCCCGAATAAGCTCTTATCCCAGAGTCTTAGAAATCGGGGTATGGTAGGTGGAGTACTCCAAAAGAAACCGGGATACTGTAGCACGTACCTTGCATCATGTACCATGAGAGTGGGATGTGCGGGATGGAATTCTGATAAACGGCGCTCTTTAGAATTCTCAGTGAGAACACCGCAACGAGCGCAATAATCAGTCACTGGAATAGTAGTACGTATCATGTAAACAAGGATATTAATAACTGCCCGATTTCTCTGCATTCATGTCAAAGCTTTATCCTGAATATGATCAAAACTGGGATAAGCCTCATATTCGGGATCCTGAAGTGCATGTAAACGTAGCCATTCAACAGTGACTATGTTTATTCTATACGAGAGCGGGAGAAAGGAAGAGAAAGAGTAAGAAATTGATGAATGTCACTGCACAGCCTTGTCTTTTATGGTTTCCATCCTCAACAGCAGAGCAGAAATGGCGCTGCAGCCGGACAAAGTTATCCCCCTCAAGCTCAGGCTTGAGTTTGGAGGCCCACAACAAACATGAGTGTCAGAGTGATGTGGCCTGAGTGGTTGTGCCATTAGTGCTTTGAGTAGGGCTCTCCAAGCCCAACAGTTGACCAAAGATAACTGAGTGGTACTGGGACTGATTGCGCCTGTGGAAAAAAAGAAAAAAAACATCATGAAGGAAAAAAGAAACGGAGAAAAGAAAAAACATAATTTTCAGTTGATTTTTTCTTTAATTCAGTTCAACCGTGCTATTGGCTTTACTTCCAACTAAGGTTTTCAGTTTATTTTCACAGAATTTTTAATCACAGCACAGACTGTGTTGGTTGGACATACGCCTGGGCCTTTCTGTGCAAGAGATGGAAGAGATAAATGTTGGTGTCATAACTTGGAAAAAGATTCTGGATTGCTGGAGAGCAGCGGAAAGGGGATGCACTCAAGGGTTTACCACTGCTACCTGATGACATTTACTTTCTTGGAAGGTCCTTGAATGCAAAGTTTGGGCGGTGTGTGTGTGTGTGTGTGTTGGGGGTGTATGTGGGTGGGACGGTGGGAGAGCACGCATTAGTGATGCCGCTCCTCATTTGAAATCCTTGCGGAGCATCTGTATTTGAACAAGGCTTTGATTCATGCAAGCACACACTTCTTGATCCTGCAGCTTAAGCCCTCAATTGGTTGGGACAAGGACACTTTGACAATTTAAGACCTCCGATCCCCATGCTTCTATTTGAGCCTTCGCTTTGACCTATTCAGGCTGCAGACACTATGGTCTAAAAAAAATGCTCTCAATTAATCAAGTTTGTTATTTGGAGTCCCGTATAATTGCACATCTAACACGGTTTGGAAGGAAGGAATTTTTGCGCTCAAATGTCACGCTATACAAATGAATCCATCAAAGGCATGTTGTGCCAATGGGCTTTTCAGACGCACAGCTTTTGTCCAGGGAACTTGAATCCAATGCTCACACACCAGCCAAGTCTTTTTCTTGTGTGAGCAAATGCAACTGAAAAGCTGACGATAACTTTATAATGGGCTCTTCTGATGAAAATGCATTATAATTGTAATCATCTAGCCTCAATCGATTTGCACTCGAACTCACTGCTTCAGTTAGCAAATTCAAACAAACCCTATTTGAACTAAAAGAGTTCTTTAAGGCAACACACAAGAATTCAAGTTTAGCAGTGATATATAAAGCTTCAGTCTCTTGGTGTAAATTGTGTGACATGCCATTGGGTCTTAATCGATAACTGTCCCGAATGTTGCCTGACTGGTGGATGCTGTAAATGTCAGTCATTATGTGTAAACACTTACAATCATGACTGTTACTGATCATGATACATGACATCATCGTATCACAATGAATTGACTTGATCACACTGGGCTGTCCTGGGAACCCATAATCCAGCTTGGTTCTATGACAGGTCAGTCACATGAGGTCAGACACAGGTCAGTTTCCAGTGATGAGATTCCATAGACACAGTACAGTTCCGGCTGGGAATGGTTTATCTTTCAGTGTTTACTGCACTGGTGTTTAGACAGCTGAAAACAGTTTCTGTTTTCTTCTGCCTAGATGTGCTTCTCCTGGCATTTGGAATGACGCAGTCTCGGAAGACAGACTATTTATAATCCATAAAGATGGATCCGTGGAGATGAAACTTTATCAGCCACTACTATTAAGACTTTATCAATCAGACTTTATCAAACAGACTTAAGCATTGTTTTTTTTAAATAATGCATACTTTGGTTTGGTATAAAGTATCTTGAATTCTGATGGATTTGGGGTTTTTTTTTTAGTTTTTTTTTTTTTTTTTTTTTTAAAACACTGAGTCATTTAAAGCTTCTCCCGTCACCTTTGAACATTAATTCCCCTGATGAAGCAAACAGAGTTATTTAATCTTTAAGACAACTTGGTGGGGAAGAATATAAGCTCAGTTTAAAAGTGGGGGAAAAATTAACACCAAATGAAAAGACAGATTTACGCTAAACCAGAGTTTTAAAGCGGAGGACTGATTTTTGTTTTGTAAGATAGGCTGTTTTGAAAAGATAAGACTTCATTTCACTCAGACTGGATAGATTCCCTGTGGTGCAACAGAGCAGGCTCTGAAAAAATATATATATTTAATTAATTTTTTTTTGAGCTGCTCATTATTCAGTGGCAGCTCTCGTTTCGATTTGTCCTTGGCCCTTCATGTGATCTGCTGCTGGTTTAGTCTTGCCCACATGATGTTCAAGTTTCTCCTCAAACCCTCTTCCCTCATCTGATTGCCATGGCATGAATCAATCAATCATTTTCTCCCCTCTAGGGGCATCTGTAATTGGTCAAACAGGTATGCTTTCACTTTTTCTTCCAACTTTTTTTTTTTTTTTTTAGGACTTCTTTTTTTTGGTCAGATGACATTACCTAATCCTCTGTCATTCTGTCAAGTGTTCCGGAAAAGTCTCACCACATCCGCTGTCAGCTTTTGTGGAATATTCACCACTTTCTCATAAGCCCTGTTACCTTGGACATAGTATTTTAAGCACGCACCCAGATATGTATTAGGTGCAGGTCTAGTGAGTCTGGTGGTTTGTCAAATGAATGTAAATGGTGAGGTAATGCTTTTTAGATTGGTAATGACTTGGACAGGGGGCCCCTTGGCTTACTTCCACTGCGACGTTTGGGTAAACCGTAAGAAAATATTGAACGTGCTCAGATGTGTCGCGAATACCCTCGCTGATTATGACATCCAATTACGGATGATGCCTGTTGCTACGGCTCTGGACACTTTAATTATCCTCTCGTTCTCCCTTGTTGGGCGACGGATCGTCGGATAGAGATTGGTATAGTGACTCTGAATGCCAATGATTTTTTGTGGTTGGAGGGAAAAAGAGCTCACAATGTGCAAACAGAGAGATGTCTGTCGACTATTTTTTTTTTTTTTTTCTGTAATGTGCTTTCTGGAACTTTTCTTTTCGAGGCTGTCATTTCCCAGTTGAGTGATTTCTTTATATCTTTCCCTCTCTCTCTCTCTCTCTTTTGCCATTGACACTAGGAGAATTGGGCATCTCGCCATGGAGGAAGGATGCTGACCTCACTGACCTGGGCAAATGGATGCCGCCAAACGATGACCAACGTTTAGCACCCACACTGGACTGTTTGCTCATGGGTGATGTGTGAACCATGTGAAGCATGGAGCATCAGCATCAATAAGAAAGGATGGTGCCCAGAAGAGATGGGTGGGGATTTGGGGGGGTTGGTGCCTGAGGTGTAAAGTTGTTGTAAGTAACCCCATCACCTTATCTTCCCATCAAACAGCTATTGCACAGAGGAAAAGAGACTCGCTTATACACCAAATCATGGGCCTGGTGGATAAGTATGGGTTATGACACTGCAGCCATACAACTGACAGCATAAAGGTAACTCTCTCAAAGTTTGAGCTTATTTGATTTTGAATGGTCAAGACTTGTTAGATATGAACCATTCAGATGTGTGTGTTGTTTTGCCCTTGTGGATGTGCGTGTCTTACTGTCTGTCTGTCTGATCTGCATCTAATTTTAAGTCTCATTTCACAGTAAAAAGAAACAAACAAAATCTGATGGGCATCTGCCAGGATAGAAATTCATCTTTTCAAAGTCGTGTCAGTTGTCTTCGATCAGGACCATCGGCTAAGCACAAATATAACGTGTCGACGTGACAAGTCATTTCAAACATGCAAAATTGGTGCGTTGATCAAACACTGTCATTCACTCTTGTGGTAATTTGCCACTCCGGATATGTCTTCATTTAACACCCCTTAATTGTATCATAGAGTGGATTTGTAAATGAGCCATGAATTGCCTTTAGCTGTGCTTTGAAAAACATTTATTTCTACAGCGACTCTTTCCCTCAGCATGTAAACAAGTTTTCCCCCCTCTAAACCCATTACGTCCAATTATTTTGAGGACTTTTGAGAGTGTTTGTTTGTTTTCTGTCATTTCATTTCATTTTTGTCAGATGAGGGTTTGTGTGTGTGTGTGTGTGTGTGTGTGGTGGTGGCGGTGGTGGTGGTGGGGGGGGGTATCTGTGGTCTGTGATGCCACGGCAACAACAATCTGATGTGGAACAAACAAAAACGAAGTCGTTGTCAACTGGCGCAGTTTTTTTTTTTTTTTTTAAAGCCGTCTCCACAGTCTGCCTTTGTTCTTTCCCTTCTCCCTTGTCTCTCATTTGGTTACATTTCCTAGCAGTTCCATACAACTTCCTCCATGTGGTATCCATGGGCTTAAACATCTTTCAGAGCATTGCAGCAGAGTTTAGTGCTCGTAAGGCGAAACCTGCTACGGGTCAGTGGCGTTATTGGATGAGGTGTCGTGATGCAGAACCAGACAGGCCCGTGGGTGCCATCTGGCTTGGTAGGGACGGGTAGAGAGAGCAACAAACGGAGCAACAGGGTGTTGGGGTGATGGTGTTAATGGGGTTGTCCCCTGAGGTGCGCAGTAGGCCTGTGAACTGCAGAGAGGAGCGGCGCCCACTGAGACACAGGCGGCGAGGGACGCAGGGAGCACTTGATATGCAGCAGAGCGACGGATTCAGAAGAAGAGAGTGCCATAGAGCAGGAAGATCAGAAGACCTCGGTGTGTGTGTGTGTGTGTGTGTACACACGCACGTGCATATGTGTGTGTGTGTGTGTGTGTCAGACATAGTATGTATGTACTGTGCATAAGCGTGCGTGTTTGTTTGTGTGCATATATGAGGGTTTGTCTATGCATGCGTGCCATCTTTCTCTTTCTCCCTCTCTCTGTGTGCTTGCTTCAAAAAGGCATATCTCTAACAAAGAGAAGAGTAGGGAGAGGGGAAGGGAGGTAGCCCCTCTCCTCAGGGGGTGTTGCACACAGCCTCTCACTCTCTCATGTGATGTAAGCAATCTGCCTCCACCAAGACTCCGCGCTGAACCCTGCACAAACCTGATGCAATGACTAATTCATCCCCTCCTTAAGCTGCCTTATAGTCTCCATGCATCCCGGGTGCCTCTCACAAACATTCACAAGCATTCGGTACACTACACAAAGGTCCAGCAGCTGCTTTATGGTTCTATTTTATTTTATATTATTGTATTTTTTTTTTTTTCCTTGTCAGTCACACGACATCAAGACTGAGATTGCCTCAGTGTCTGTGTCAAGGCAGCAAGAAAAACATCAGGTGCAACCACAACAAACAAAATGGAGTATTGAGGGGAACAAAAAGACAAAACATGACCATACAGTAATACATCCTTATCATAAGCATTACTCCATGGACACTCCAATGTCATTTATCCTGTTATATGATATGGTCTGGTTTAGCTTGAGTGAACCTGGGTGAAATGGCAAGCAGTTTTGAAATTGTTCTGTAGGACTGTTTGGAGTTGAGCTCAGTGTAGCCTAGTTTTAAAACACCACACACCACTGCTTGTGGAACACAGGGGCGCACCCACCCAACCCACCCCACCCCCAGCGGTACCCCTGATGGAGCAACTGATGACAGACCGAGCAAGGCAATCAGCACAAACAACATTCATGCAATGCGCGTTAAACCATTTGGACAGATGCGTGTTTTCTCCCTATTTGAGGGAACAGCTGGATTTAAAACCTAACAGTGTTTAAAAGAAAGATGTAAATGAGCTAACACCTGGATTTAAAACCAAACAGGTGTTTCAAAAACATGAAAGTGAGTTGGATTTCAAATGTAACTTTTTATGCATGTACTGCACTTCCAAAAAGATTTCATGCACCCATAGTTTATATAGTTTAACGCACTAATTTAACTTAAGTTAAATGAAGGTTTCTCCATTTAAAGGTGAAATGGACCAACAGTGTACTGAAACAAGATAAAAAGTCAAGGATCATGTTTTTGCCATCACCCCATACTTTTTTGTTTGTTTGTTTTACTAGACTGCATTAAGCCTATGTTTGCAAAAGGCTCTCAGTGCTAGTGTTAGGGGCATTATGCTAGGTGCAGCAGATCAATGTTTTAAAACCATAGACAAGGCTTAAAGTAGTCCCACACTTTGCTGGTCCTATCATTTAAAGCAAGGCATTGAGAACTTTGTAAGAGTACAGATAGGTTATTAAAGAACCTTGACTTTCCGGTAGGGTGACTTGATGTTGCTATTGCCTTCATCTTCAGTGGTTTGAAAAGTTTGTCAGGCAGGCTGAAAGCTGTCTAGCTTTCAGGTTGTCAGCTAGCAACAGAGCTGTTATCCAAGTTCAATTTGTCATAGGCTAGGCTACTAGGCTATGTTTCATTGCATGCTTGACAGGTCAGAGGCACATCACATACACACAGCAAAGTTACTAACTGTCATCATGTCTCAAGTTAAGTCTCTCAGTCCAGACCAGGTCATGGCAGCAGGTAGGCTTAGTCAGAATCTTCAGTATGTTGATGTTGTAGCTCAATTCAACCAACTGTAAAAAAAGAATCTAGATGAGGACATACCTTTCCAGTGTATCTGGATCCCAGCAATCAGGTCCCCCTACTGGAGAAGTCAAGGTACTGTCTGTTTAAACAGTTTTTTTAATAAACTATCGTTACACAAGCTTGTTTTAAATGTTCGGACCCGCATTACACTATCATCGAAGTGTGGGGCTACTTTGAGCTTTTACTGATTTATTGCACCTAGCATGATGCCCCTAACACTACTACTGAGAGCCTTTTGCAAATGTAAGGTTAATGCGGTCTGATAAAAAAAGGCAACATGTTTCAATATACTTTTGGTCCATTTCACACCAGATTTCTCCTTTAACTGACCTCATTTTCACACCAGTGATGCTCCTGGAAAAGAGGAGGTGAATGAGTCAACTCCAAGCCCCATTTCAATCTCAACAGGAGATTTGAGAAACAGTCTGGGCTCTGCAAGGCCAACAGCTGAAACAGATCCATCCAGAAAAGTACAGTTAGAAACTATGTTGTCTAAGGATCAGATCACAGTACTGACATCTATGCTTAAATGTAATGATTTGAATTGCATTTGTTGTTTCACTAGATTGTGTCCTAAACAACAATCCCAGCCATTCCATGTCTTTTCCAGATTACTGGCTGGTTTTTGCTCAGTTCATTCCTGGCTTTGTAGCCCTTTATTTTTTGTTGCTAAAAGTGCAACAGGTTTATGATTATAGTTCTGGATGTTTCTACCCATTATCCCTTAAGACCACTTGAAAGCTTTAACAGAACAAAATTGGTGGATGGTGTCAGTCTCTCAGATGTAATTTAGCGACGGACGTCACATTGACAGCAAAGACTGTTTTAAGACGGTTGCATTTGTCAGTGGTTAAGAGCAGATCTTGGCGGGGGGGGGGGGGGGGGGGGGGGGGAGTGGGGGACTCAAGTGAAGTGGATGAGTGGATAGCACAGAGAGCACTGGTAAGTACTCTGGAAAAAGAAGATATCTAAAAAAAAAAAACAGGCATATTGGTCAGGGTGGCAATGGTGTGAGCTGTATTTTATATGCGTCCCACGCACCAATTCATATGGATGTGTCAACCTCCTCTGACCTTTACATGGCTTATTATGTCTTCAAGGGAGCTCTCAATGTCTTCCTCATTCTCTGGTGATGGCCATCCCTGCTGTGGAGGGAAATGTGTGTGTGTGTGTGTGTGTGTGTGCTGCTCCCCTGCTGTAGGTGGACTTGTCCCTTTGGCTCGGTCTTCTTCCACTGCCACCCTGGCCAACTCCTCCCAATACAAACACACACACACACACACACACACACACACACACACACACACACATACACACCGCGGTGAGAGTGGCCGTTGGTGTGATTACTGCTGCTCTCAAGGTTACCGCGGCACGAAGCGACCCTGTGGCAATTGCTGTCCACTGAAGTGAAAGTTTTATCCTCTCACTCTCTCTCTTTCTCTCCATTTCTCTCGTCATCATTGCTCACCACCCTCCCTCCCTGTCTCCCTCTCCTCCACAGTCTCTCCTTCTGTGGCTTTGTAGCTCAGCCTGCGGCTTAGAGGAGTAGCCTGAGGATTTCTCTCCTTTTTTCTTTCTTCCTTTCTTTTGCCCTCTTTCTCTCTCTCTCTCTCTCTTCTCTTTCAGTGCACCAGTATAACACAGTACAACCCAGTTCATCAATTACCATCTTCCATATGGGCCTGGCTACCCTCATGCCTCTGCATGCATTGTCAGTGGTCACAGTATTTGTCCATGTGTGTGTGTGTGTGTGTGTGTGTGTGTGTGTACGTGTGTATGTGTGGTAGTGCTTGGTGCTGGTGTGTGTCCTATGTGTCTGTGATAGAAAATGTAAGAAATGCTGTGTGTGCATGTGTGTTTATTGAATACATTTGTGTGTGTTTAATGCTGTTTAGCTGGTTCATTCCCCAGACAGCCAGATTAAGGCCCTGGGCCACTCCTGTGCTCCACTCCTGGTCAAACGTGCACCCAAGCATGCTAGTCAGATGTGAATGTTTATGAGTGGAAATGTTGTGTCTCTGTGTGTGTGTTAGTCGGATGCTAATCCGTGGCTCTGATTTGGTGAGTCATCTACAGATTTATCTGAGGACACAAAGAGCCTCACGCTATTGACGACCCCTACGCGTGAATTAATTATTGTGTTACCTTCGGTGTGTGTGTGTGTGTGTGTGTGTGTGTGTGTGTGTGTGTGCTTGTGTATGTGTTGGGGGGTCTGTTTTTAATGTCAGGCTAATGTTAGTTATCCTCCATCTTCATTTTTTCCACAGGCATACCTGAAAACACAATAGGCTTCATCCTATTGATGACTGCTATGTAAGAATTATTGCATTACTTGGTGTGTGTGTGTGTGTGTGTGTGTGTGTGTGTGTTGCTGGGGATGAGGGGGGGTCTGAGTGTAGGACACAATGTGTGCGTATTGACCACAGTAAGAGATTAAAGCTGGCAATGAATCCTTGTGGCGATTTGCATTCTCTAAACTAGATCAGAGAGCTGGTCTTGCCAAAGAAAAAACAAACAAAAAAAATCTGCCTCAGAAAGTAATTAAATATGGCTTCCTCATCAATCTCACAAACATGCCTTATGCCAAGAGGGTCTGGGTGGTGAATTAAAACTGTGTGTGTGTGTGTGCGTGTGTGTGTATGTTGGCAGCTGGGGAGGTCAACAGTTTTGCTTCACAAACCTTTTCCTTCTTTGTCTCCAAACCAAAATAAAGGCAAAACCAAAACATGGGGTTTGTTTTCAGCTGACAGGAGCATTGTGATCATTATTCAAGCCGTGAGCGCTACATCTGTTACAGGACACACACTCTGAGCCCCGTCAACACTGGCTTAAATGCTACCAACATCCAGGAAGAGGATTTGATAGCCGGACATAAGGGTGAGAATCTGATTGGATGACAGTTCAAGCAACGATTTGTATAAGAACTAAGTGTGATCCTATCAGGGACTCAGACAAAGCATATAAAAAGGCAAAAAATATACATATATTTGAAAAATTAATCATTATTAGCTCAGAGGCATCATAATTTCACTATTCTATATATGTATTTTTGTTTTTGTTCACTCTCCCTCTCCAGTCTTTAATAGTCTTCGTATTGCAGGTATAATAACAGAACTCAAACCTTGTTTTTAATGAGGCAGAATTCAAGGCTCAAGACTGTCAGAAAAAAATTTGTGTACTTTGTGTCTGTGTCTGTCCTTAAGCAAGCTTTGAGCAATTTAATAACGAAGCTCAAACAACAGGGGAAAAACAAGGATGGTCGTGTGTTCTCTTGGGGCAGGGTGGGGGTGAGTCACACTTCAGAAAGGGGGGGGAATGAGGGGTGGGTGCAATTTAGAGCGTGAAAATTTCTGCGTTTGTTTGAGATAGTTGTTTTATAAGTGAATATCTGAGCGACCCTAATCAAATGGCAATCTCTAAAGAAGACATTGTTGCTGTCGTTGTCTCACACCTGGAGTGAACACACACACACACACGCACACACACACACACATGCACACACACACACACACACACACACACTTTCTTTCTTTAGAAAATGAGCACAGTAGTGATGATAAATGCGATCGTTCCATCTCACCTTAGGTTAATTAAAAACCGTCCCTACCTGAATGATGATGGATCGGATGGGAACGGGCACAACTCACTGACAGGCAGGACCTACTGCCCCCCTCACCCACCCACCCACCCACCCAACCCTGAAACGGCAAACCCCTCCACCACCATCTTCCTCTCTTCCTGTCTTTCTGATGAAAATGACTTCTTCTGAGGGCTCTATTTTTCCCCCATACACCTCCAACCTACCCCCCACCACCACCACCACCACCACCAGCGTGCCATTTCAGTAATTGATCCCTTCATTTATTGGCTGCCGGTCACCCAACCCGCCCCAGTGTATTCACCTGTGGATGGCACCTCTTCCCCACTGAACAGTAATGAATGGCTGGGGATGTTTGCAGCCATGCCATAATGCCTTGATAGATGGCTAAGCACATCCTCAAAAAAAAATGCTTTGAAAACCAGCAGTCATGATGTGGTGTGATCACATAACATTGTCTTGGTCTCCCACTTTAAAACTGCCAGGTGGGTGAGTATAGCCATTTTGAGTGCAAAATGGCTATACTCACCCACCTGGCAGTTTTAAAGGGACACCAGACAAGAATTTTAGGTGAATTTACTAGCTTTGTAGACATTTGTAAGGCTCAGTGACTCATTACAGAGTGAATGAAGGCTCTCTTGGTTCCCCCTGCCTTCTATTTTGGTGAATTTACCGCGCTTGGAAGATGCCTAGTGTCGACCCCACGCCGCAGAACACAGAACAAAATTGAAAGTATTTCACTATGCTGAATTATCTACTAGCCTTCTCCTCTTTTTCTCTTCCCTCTCTCTCTCTTTCGTTTGTTCTCTTTTGTTCTGTCTGTCTGTGCGCATTGAGGCCTGGGGGAGAATGGGAAAGAAGTGTGGGCTGCACCACTAGAATGAATGAGTTGCACGCCCAAAGACTTCTTTTGACCTGGCAACTACGAGAGCAGCAATCATAAATACCTGGAAAGCTTCCCATTAAGGCTACAGCTGAAGGTGGCTGGCAGAGGGACAACTCGAATCATTTATTAAACAAAACAGTGAATAAAACATGATTTTGTTTATCTCCATCTATAAATTATTAGGTATGTTGTATTTCAATATATAACATGAATAAAATTATTGTTTTTGATTAAGTAAAGATAAACAAAACAAATACCAATTCTGAATATTTGATATACAAGAAAAAGATATTTGGAATTCCACTACAATAAAGATGAGTTTTCATAATATTACAGGATCATAAATACTCAGATACTCTCTTAAGGCATTTAATGCAAAGTCGCTGTCGTCTCGTCTTGGGCGTCTAAAAAGGCCGATGACCTTATATACCCTCGAAAGGCATATCAGCACACATTCAGGATCTCATTTCATCATATCAATGCCTCCGCTTTTAAGCTCTTGCCCTTGATTGAACCACCAGGTATTATCCCAGCACTATTGGTATGTGTATTGACCGCCTGCAGTTAATCTGAGCGCAGAGAGTGAGGCTATGATAATCACTGTGGGGGTAGGGGGGCTGCCCCCACCCCTCACACCCCTACGCCAGCCCACCCTGAAAAACAAGAGACAGACACCCTGCTTCCCTGCTCCGTATCACACCAGAAGACAAACACTCGAATCAGAGGACGTGCTCAGCAGAGGATGTTGGTTCGGAGCGGAGATGGTGGTGGAGAGAGTTGACTGAAGGTGTCTGAGTAGGAGAAGATAAGTCCTTGTCCTTTACCTAAAAGTGCACAGACAACCAGCCACTCTTCCCCTCATCTGCAAAACACACTCTACAAACCCCCCCCACCGCCCACCCTCTCCTCTAGGTCCTAACAACAGCTACTGCAAAGTGGGCAAGAAGTGTCTTTCTTTTTGTTGGTTTTCGTACATTTAATCCAGACAATAGCTGCCATTTTTCATCAGAGATTTTTATCAAAAACAAAAAGGGGGCCGGGCCGGGCCAGAGGAGGAGGGGCGGAAGGGTAACACGTCCAAGTTCAAAGAGGTGCAAAGTACAGCCAAGGTTGTCCCTGATGGTGCAAATGCAATCACATCGTTTGTTAATCATTGTTTAAGCATTTTTTGAGGAATGGAAAATAGGAAACAGGCCCTATCAAACTCGCTGATCTGAATGGGACGGCGTGGAACGAGCAGAAGATAATTTTTGTGACTGTCTGCGCAGAAAATCGCTGAAAATCGGTCCAAGACACAATGTGAGCAGGCAGCGCATGGTGCCAAAATCACCGTCAGCTATTTTTATCATATCGCATCCGTATCTGGCTGTCACTGCATTTATCTGAAGGGTAATTACCTCACGTGCCGAGGAGAATGGTGTGGGAAATGACAAGCAGCTGGAACTCTTTTTGTCTCCCTCACTGTCTTTTTCACAGTTTTTCAGTTTTCCTCTCCATTTCTAGATCTCTCTTTATTTTCCTATAGTTGTCTGGCAACACAGAAAAAATTTGGGAGATAATTGGGTTCAGAAAAAAAAAGAGGAACACCAACCACTCCTATACACAAGCTGCCCTTCTCTCTCTCTCTCTCTCTCTCTCCAAGATGCTCTTCATCTGTCTCTCTCGTCCTCCCTCAACCTTTCTCTCCTGGTGTCCCGGTAACAGGGTGGCCCTCTGTGTGCCGAGAGTTCTGGTGCACGGAGGCCTCTAATTAGCCTAGACCACCACTGCTCACTATCACAATTGTATATCACATTAAAGCCTGCTGGTTTGCATTGGGAGGAGCAATAGAAGAGGAGTGGAGCAGAGATTAGATTATTAGAACCACACTCTGCTATCTGCTAGGGTTCCATTTTCAACCCTGAATTATTTTAGTCTGTCAAGGTTAATGAGGGCAGTGTTTCCACTCTTGAAAGCTGTTCTACTGTTATCGTACCACTCGACACGCTGTGCACGGTAACATGCAATTAGTCTGAGAGTTTGGGTAGCGTCTTCCATGTGCACTCTCTCTCTCTTTCTCTGTCTGTCTGTCTGTCTCAATCAGTCTTTTTTCCCTTCCATTTTCCTTGGCTGTGTTTATGCCTTGGGTCTTAGCTGTTTGATATTTTTCTTCTAAAGGTTTTCTCTATGTGATGAATAAGGTATGAGACACAAAGTACATCGCAGTCTAATAATCTGATACAAAGTGGATACTTTTGAGGAGAGGCAATTACAGAGCTCTCTTTCACTCTCACACTCTTTCTAACACACACACACACACACACACATACCCTGTGCTAACTCTGTCACTCACACACATTCAGGACAGAAGAAGAAGAGAAAGAATTTCCTGCCAAAGAACACTTTTGAAGGTCTAAACGGACTAAGAAAGAAATTTTATTAGGCCTGAAATGCCTCCTGCGATACACATAACTCACACGCTTTCATAATGACTGAGCCCAGGTCTTCTATGATGACACACCCCCACCATTCACAATTAAGTTTTTTTTTTTAGTATACATTGTATATTATGTAGGTATATATGGGGTAAAGTACGTCCTGAATGTTATGCAGATCTGATTGACTATTACAGTTGACCCTTCCGAAAAAGGGGTTTCACTTACTTTTGCATAAAGTTCTTTTTGATGCGTTATGTGTGTTTACAATAGAGACATGAAATGCAACAATATAGATATGAAATACAAAATATTGTGCTTAGTCATACTGGTGAGTTACATTAAGTTCACATCCCATTTAGTGACCAATTAATGCTGAAATCCAGATAATTCTAAGGGGTTCACAGACTTTTCAGTGTGGCTGTGTATAGCCTACGATGGCAAAAATATACAAATGTCTGTGTGCTTTATGTAAATATATGAACACTTTATGTAAATATATGAACAGAGATAAAAAAATACACTCAATCTGTTTACCATGTGTACTTATATACATGGGGCATATCATCTCCATGCCAAAGCTCTCATCCTGCAAACGGTGAGACACCAAAAGGCCTAGGGGTCTTTGTAGATACTGTATAATTAAGCAGGTACATGCTGAAGCGTTGCTTGTTAAAGCTAATGTTCACACGGGAACAACGAGAGCGCTGACACGTCGTCCAGTTCTGCGCTGTCAACACCCTTTGTCCGACATGGAACAACTTGGGAAGTCCTCGATGAATAATTTATGCGTCGTCGTATATTAATTTCATGGGGGTGGCAAAATGCGGGGGAAACAGTGGCACATGGCTTTGGGAAGTGAGCGGGCGGACTTGTTTGAGATGTCCTCAAGCAACTTTGCAAGTGACAGGGGAAAAGGTGTTGGCAGTTGGAAAGGGTGTGTGTGTGTGTGTGTGTGTGTTGTGGGCAGAGTATGGGGAGTAGTTTGGGGAAATGGAAGCAGTGTGTAACAACGTGCTTGAGAGGTTGCTGTCTGGTTGTTGTTTTTTTTTTTTTTAATTTATTTTTCACAATCACCTAATTAATGGGCAGGCACTACCTCACTCTGTGTGTGTTTGTGTGTGTGTGTGTGTGTGTGTGTGTGTGTGTGTGTGTAATGGGCAGAAAGCATCTTAGCCTACTCTGCGTTTTTACAGGAGTCTTCATTTCCCCATTAGGAGCTGGACTTTAATGAGAGGGTTGATGGGGAGTTAATACGCATGGCGAGGTGCTCTCGGAGAGAGCGGAGCGTGTTGGAGGGCTCAGCACATTGCTGATCTCTGATCTCCATTAGGATCCGACCGGCTCTGGTTTCATATATACAACCCTCTCGCGCTCTCTCTCTTGTTGCTACAATTTGCAAATGAAATCCCCATCTACATCGTGCGTAGTTGAGTGTCCGTGTGTGTGTGACAAAAAGTGAGAGAGGCAGAGAGAGCGCGAGAGAGAAACGAGCGAAAGAAAGAGAGAAAAACATGGCACAGTTCTGGTTGATTTACAATGGTGGCAGTGTCAGAGCCCAGTCTAGCGAATTTGCATGATTAAATTAAAATGTTTTCACACGGACGTCGTCCCACATTTCCGCCCCTTTCGCTCGTAGGGTTTTTCTTTATTTATGACAGGGGGGTAACTGTGCACCCACCCACTGACACCCAGCCTTGGATGAGCTCACTAGCTGGTAGGTAGCCAGGCTCCAGTTCCATTCACATGTATATTTCACACTCATACCTCTGAAGTTGTTGGAGCATCCCATAATATTCACAAATACACAGTGCTCACACACAACCCTTCATACGCACACACAGCACACACATTAATGAAAATAGATCAGCAATCCTCAAACATGCTTAACAACACCAATGTTTTGATGTCTTACTGATCAATAAGGGATCAAACATTTCAGCAATATCAATAACCACATAAATGTGATCAATAGCGATCAATAATTATTGATCAATATTATTATGATTATAGGTTCTTTGCAGATTCTTTTATCCAAAATGGTGTGTGATAGGAACACTAAATTACAAGCAAA
The DNA here is from genome assembly GCA_015244755.2 of Tenualosa ilisha. Lineage (NCBI taxonomy): Eukaryota > Metazoa > Chordata > Actinopteri > Clupeiformes > Clupeidae > Tenualosa > Tenualosa ilisha. The sequence goes on along the minus strand of PYXC01001445.1, from coordinate 927,157 downwards.
TAAAAAAAATACTTAGCTATAATTTTAAATCTCATATAAACATTTATGTAACATTAATTTATTTAGTAATATTAAGAATTTATTCTAAAAAAGTTTACAATTTTAGGCAGAACCTTTTTAAATCCCCGTGCTAGTGGCTTGTTTTCACATTTCAGATGAATCTGAGTGTTGTAGGGAGGGAGAATTGACAAGCCAGAGGCAAGTTTACATTTATATGTATACATTTAGCAGACGCTTTTATCCAAAGCGACTTACAATTTTCTTTTTGTCAACTATCAATTACATCAGGGCCAGTCTCCCTTAGAGCAACTTAGGGTTAAGTGCCTTGCTCAAGTTTACTGTTGGACATGGTGTCACTGTTTGAGGTTACCCTGATTAATATGCCAGTCATCCTATTTCACATCAAGCTCCCTTTCCCCCAAATGGCGCCCTTTTCATTTGGATTTTGCATTTCAATTGCTACGCTAAACGTGATTAGCGCTCATATTTAGCTTTGAAATGTTTACCATTTCAAAGACTGGGCGTGCTCTTCCGCCACCACATCCAAACGGCAAACAAAAGGGCCCTGGCTCGGTGTTGACTTTTTCAGGGGGAATGCTAAATGCATTATCTTCACGTCGTCAGCACTTTTGTTGTTCTGTGGTCGAGCGTTGTGGGAATTCTGTTGCGCATTCTAGAAAAATGTCACTGTGACAAGTCAGTGGACTGTCAATGATACATCAGTGTTGGTGAGTTCTGGTTTACAAAAGCTGACATATTGACCAGAGATCAACCTACGACTGAGCTTTTTTGTCACCTATGTCTGTATACCTCTTGCTGCTACATAATAAATATAATTATGACCAACATCATCCTGATTGGTATGTCAGGGTCAACACAAAAAGCATTCTCAAGTTGTTTCTTTCTCTCTCTCTCTCTGTCTGTCTGCCTCCCTCGTTCTTTCTTTATCTACCTGTTTCTATCTAAGCCTTGCTCTCATATTTTCACTCCTCTTCTCTCTCTCTCTGCTACTCTCTCCCTCTTTGTGTATCTCAAGTTTAATTGAATTCAGAGCCAGGTCCAGGAGCTGCAGGTGTTCCTCTTTATCTGTGTGAATCTGTACTTCGCTATCTGCTATCTGCGCTAGTGTTTATCTTTCAGATGAATAATGACCCCCCCCAGTCCCGACTTCAGACAGATTTCCTCTGACACAGGGACAATTTTTGAGTTGCCAATTCAGGAAAAGCATAAAAATTCCAGTATTATTGTCTAATCCGTTGTTTTCCAGCTTTGGGCTGATGTTTTCTCCTCCTGGGCTACATCAAATTATACTCTTTTGAACCATTGTCATATTTGTCATCAGAGTGCCATGTTGAATTCTTGATTCTCTTTCTGTAAAAGAAAAGGGTGAAAAAATATATCAGTACCATTAGTATTCTTTCAATAAAATATGTCAGGAGGTGTACAAATGAGTCTTACACAAAAACACACATGTGCATGAAGCGACAACGAACAGACCGTACTGCTTACTGTTGATCATAATGGGGCTTCACTGGATGCACAATTGACTATGTTTACATGCACTTAAGTATCCTGAATATGATCGGGATATTAAATATCCTGGCTTTGCGTTTGCGCATGTAAACACCTTTTCCTGAATTCAGTATCCACAATAAGCCCTTATCCCAGTTTCTGAGATATGCCAGGTACTCCAAACGAAACGGAATACTGTAGCATGTAAACATCTTATCCTGACTTCTGACAGTTGTAGAGAAAGATTCTAGAGTGGGACGTGTGATGGAATGCTGATAAGTGGTGCTCTTTAAAATTCCTCAGAACACCTGAGGTGAGAACACCTCAAAGAATAGTGTAATCAGTAACCGGGATATTAGCACTTATCATGTAAACAAGGATATTAATAACCCGATTTCCCTGCATTCAACACTTTACCCTGAATATGATCAAAACTGGGATACTAAAGTGCATGTAAATGTTGTTTTTGTAGAGTTCCATTTACTTAGGCTTACCTGTTGCATACCCCCTGTGACACTCCAAGTCCTACAGAGTACCCCGAGTATCGAGTAGGTTACACCCTTCATCACAGACCACTTTAAATAACAATCAATATTTTTTCATAAATAAACAAAGTGCTACACAAAATGTGAAGAGCAATGTAGAGACAATTGGGTTGTATTGAGGATACCCTGGCTGTAAGATCTTTTTCTAAATCTTTATGCTGGTGAAAGCTGAGAATCCATTCACAAATTTATTTGGCATACCCCCTAGAATTGATTTAACTGGTACCCCAGTTTGACAAGCACTGACTTAGTGTATGCTGCAACAATTAGCTTCCACTGTAATCAGTGGAATTGGCTACACTGGATGTGCCAGCAACTCACACGTTTTTGAAAGAAAAAAAACAAAAGAAAGAAGTACAATAAATCAGGTCAGTCTTCAAAAGGATTTGTATGCTTCTCAAAGTGAACACTTAAAGGTGACAGATTATTCAACTTTTATTTATCAAAAATAAGTCGAAGTGCAATTTTAAAAGATCAGTTACAACTGATAACACAGGCTTCTATTGACCAGCTTGACATTTTGCCTTCCAAGAGATAAATGACGGATGTCATCTCACAATGGCTCAACACATCATCTAAAAAAAACTCAGTATGTATGTGTATGTATGTGTGCAAGCATCTGCACTGCACAGTGGTGGTGACTAGTAAAGTCCCCCTTCCACTGTTAAGCATCTTGGGTGCCTTGAAAAGTACTATATAAATGTTATATAAATGCATGTATGCATATGTATAAATGCATGTATGCATGAATGTATATATGTATGTATCCAGGGTGAGATTTGTAGGGGGAGATGGGGGGATCATCCCCCCTCTGGTTTTTACCTCTGCTGAATGAATTTTATCCTTGGGGGGATAAAACCCTGTCAATAATTAAAAAACACGATTGAAATTGAAATCAGGTTGTGACAGTTTCTTACACAGCTGTAATCTACATTGTTGGTAGCCTACTAACTATCAACCTGACCCGAATTGTCGGTAATCTCGTTGTTCGGGAACGTCTCCATGCACATAAATACACTGTTTCTGCATTCTACGCGGAACTAATAAAAAATGAGGGAAATTTTTCATCACTGTTAATGGGCCAGACGTGTGTTCATTCCCTGCGCAGAGGTTCACTGAGATGTGGATAAAAGAAGGATGACACGCTGCAGATGACGCACCAACAGGAAAATTGAAAAGGCCACATGAAATCCGACATCAGAGCAAACTGTTTATTTAGTTGTATAATTAGTTACTTTGGCGTAACATGTGAAATCATATTTTATGACATGTGAAATCACTATTGTTACGTTTTACAGACCAATCTCATTAGGCTAATGTTCCTCTGCCAATCCTTTGACATGTTCACGTGATCGGACCTTATCAATGGTTCTGAAGCCCAAATAAGCCATCACATCGTGGCCGGCACAGAAAATGAAATGTTTCATGTCTTTTTAAGTTGAAGATGAATGCTCATCTGTTCATAATTTAGGCACAAAGGGTCTACCATTAACCTAAAAAATTATTAAACCTGTTGACTGCTTATTTTTTCATGAACACCCCCCCCCCCCCCCCCCCCCTCTGTTTTTTTGACAAATCGCACCTTGTATGTATGTATGTATGTATCATCATCATCTTTATTTGCCAGACTCAGGGTCCAAAAGAATACACAGACTATACATGCCCAACATAAATACAAACAAACAAAAAAAAAACAAGCAAACCAAAAAACACAATATTCTTATAAAAAACATTCATACCAGTGCCTCCACATTGGTGACTGGTCCCGAACTGCACTGTACCTGGGATTACTCAGCAAAGCTGCAATGCTGTTCTGTGACATTTAAGTGACAGAAAAATTTATAGTCCAGAATCAGGTTCCTCAGCAATACTCCAAAGTTGCTGGCCCCTGCATTAGGGCACTACCACTACAGCACAGAACTTGTAAAAAGTTCTGAACACACACACATTATGTAATATAATATGTTCATGAATAAAGTGCACATATACTTCGACACTGGTTTTAGTGGCGTTGTTGCATTTCTTGCAAGCTGCATATTTATCCCCTGATGCCTCAAATATGTGATCCCGCATGTGCATTTCAAAAGATTACGGATGTGCAACACACAAACGGCTGCCTTCGGATATTTTAGGAACTGGTCTTAGTGAGTTAGGAGTTCTGTGGTCTACTGCTGTCCCAGACTTAGGTGTTACTTTTAGCGCTAAATTTCTTTATGAATAACATTTAGTCAAAAAAATTTTAAAGTTACAACTAACACAGCCATTATTTTTTGGAGTTTTTCCTTAATTCGCCTGTTAGGGCTACTTCTAGCCTTAAGATTGTTCATGAATATGGGCCCTGAAAGACAAGTGGTCAGGCGAGCTCTTCAGTAGAGTACTTTAGCTCACACAAACTGTAGAGACACCCTGTTTGAGCTTGGATGGGCCTCTGTCTGTGTAAGGGGGACACAGACTCTCTAGTGCTCTAGCTTCAATGATTTCCTTAGCTTTAGACTTTCATGTAGTTAATAACTGGGCCCAATCAATTTTCTAATTGAGCACCACTGGCAAGACCTCAGGCACAAACATCAACGAATCCATTCAGTGTTCCCAAATGACAAATAATATCTGTAGTTAATGCTCAAGATACTTTGCTTTTTGACAGACTTTATGCTTTGCCTGTTTGCCTATTTTAAGATAAGGGCCTCAGTGTAGTCACATAAATACAAATACACTTGTGTTTGTAACGCAAGTAACAGAGTACCATAGTGAAATTGATGAGGTAAATGGCTCCATTGTAGATATACTGTATGTTCACAATGCCATTCAGGAGTTGCACCTCGCTATTCAGCCCTTTCCACCAGGGAGTTTTAAGCCAAAGGCCATTACTTTTTTTAAGTAACAAGGGGTGAATTTCAACAGTTAAAATGAAAATATAAACAAAAGGCAAAAATATAAACGAAAGCATGCCAAGCCTGGCCAACCATTCATTGATAAATGAGTGAATAGCACAAGTCTTTTCCTTTGTCAGGATGGAGTAGCAAGTGCAGCCACCCAATACCCCCCAGGCACCTGTTATAAATAACCTTGGGCTCACATTGACAGACTGTTACTCACTCTTTATTAGTGGAAAGGCGACATAAATCAAGGTCGCGGAAATGATTAGCTTTGCATAGCCCATGCTTGACAGAGAGTGTTGGGGGGGTGGGAGGGGCTATGGCAGCAATATTCTGCTAACCCGTAAATTAAATATTGTCCCTTACCCACCCTCTCCTCTTTTGTCGGCTGAAACATTGTTTGACTTGTGCTGATTGGCCCAAGGGATCTGATCAGGGGGCTCGAGGGCAGAGAGCCTATATACTCTCAGTAGTCTCATCACAAAGACAGGGCACCTAGTCACTCAGGCCCTCCTGAGGCTGTAGATCAAAGGAAGGTCTATGGGAGGCCCTGTCTGGTTGGATGACAGCAGTAAGATGTATACGGCTGGTGGGTGAAAAAAGGTGATATAAATTGACTTGGGTCCAGTTCACCTTTAGCGCACTAAGAAGACTCTATACATATATCATAAGTTCTTTCTTCAGCCTGAAGATGCCATACAGAAACAGTTATGTTTGTATATATCATACCAAAGTTGTTTATTTTTCTGTGTATGTTCCCCGAACTGTCTTTTGAACTCTTTACTAAGTTGTTCTTAACTATCCCTTAAGAGGCTGAATCCACATTTCTGGCATCGATTATTGTCACTTGAGCCTTTTTGAGCATGTGTAAAATTAAGCTTTACTCTTATGAAAGTATGACTGGCAGATACATGACAGATACATGATACTGATGAACATGTCAGTAATCATGTCATAACTTTAAGATAGTGGTTAAGGTATAACTGAAGACTACTTAGCGTTAAGAAGGCTTTGGAAAATCAGCCCTTGTTTCTTGTTTTGTTTGTTGGTTTTTTTCAAAGGTATAACAAACAAGTTAACAATTGCTGTATTAAAATTTAGATATGTTTAGTAAATATAGAGTAGCTATTAAGGTTACTTTATTTATCTGAATGTAGATAACGCAATTGTTTCCAACCATGATTTTTTCAGTGAATGTATTAGGAAATGGTAGCCTGACAAACCAGACAATAACGTCAAAATGTATAGCCAGGCCATGACTGATGGACCGGGCTCAATCCAAGGGATGGAATTAACGTCACACTGATAAGATGATTAACTCCCAGCTGAGCAAAACTATTTTTTTATTTTTTGCCACTAGGGTACGTCTAGATTTCTAGGCTAAGGAAATGGGCCTACACTTAATAATACATGCTGCTGACTCAAATTGGATGTGTCTTTGCAATCCCTCTATTGCTGAAAAAATTGGATTGAGACAGTTAGGATGATACATGCATGCCATTTGCCCCAGTTACTATATTGCTGATCCAGTAAATTAGTTTATTTCAGAAAGGCTAATGCAATAAACATAGACACTTACTGGCTAGTTATAAACATGTTCATGCATTACATATGGAAGTCACAGTTAAGGCTACACACTACAGCAGAATAAGAGCAGTGTTAACATATTTTAGTGCAAACAGATTGAAACTGGAAGAGGATCTTGAAATAAAAATCTAAACATAAAGATATATTGAGCCCTTATAGACACAGTGGGATGACCCCTGAAGACACCCCTTAGCCCATCATCTAAAAGATACACAGATAGCTCCAATTTGTTCTCTACGTCTATGCTTGCACATTTGTGCATATTCAAAACCACCACATTAAATATCCAGCCAATTACTACCATGTCAAAGAGTTTATTTTTTTCTGACATATAGTTTATCCTGTTTTTTAACAGCTAGTGAAGTGATTTATGAACCCTTTTGAAGTGGACTCTTATCTGTCAAGAGTCTGATGTAACTGCATTAGAGTGCAGCTCCCGTCCAGCAGGGACGGCAAGTCTTTGACCTAACTCAGCTGCAGTGATGGCTGTAGAAAAAGTGTTTTGATCCTGTAAGAGTCAAAAAAATCAAAGACCTCGTTAGATTCAACCATCAGACACACACATTGGTTTCTTCCTCCCATATATATTTTTTTTAATCCATTTGATGTTTTCTGTCAGACTTGCATTCAAACATTGTCTTCTTCTGTGCAACTAAAAGACTCCACTTTCTGCTCTTACTTTTAACATGGTTCTGACACAAGTATGAAAAATGTAATCACGTGATGTCTTTTTATCCGGACAGAGAAACAGAGAGAAAGAGAGCAAGTCATGTACAAGTTATGTACAAGGAATACACTTAATGTTAATGTTAATCATTTAAATTTTGCCAGATGGCCTCTGTTTTCCACCATGCAGTACATTCTCTTCTGTAGTTATAGCACACTTGTATATATGCAAGTAGACAGTAATAAATAATTAGCAAGCTCTCAAAAAAGTACATCCAGATCAATGAAGCCCCAGATGGTGTTCGCATGAGGTTAAATAATGAATACCACTGCATGCTAAGCATGGACACTGTATGCCCATGTTGATGATATCCTCCTATAGCAGCTTATAGTGTAGTGTAGCAACTGTAAACTGTCAATCAACCGTTCATCATATACTATTGCTGACATTCAGTTTTACTAACCCCACACTCTAATTTTCTATTCTCATTCTCCACTGTGTTTTAAAGCTAAAAACATACCTCACCATTGTTTAGTCTTTTAAAATTAGAATGAGATTGAGCAGGTCAAACCTACGGACTGTATTTGGTAAGTTGGTAAGCTGTTGGCTTTTTCATGTCATAACTGGTACCATTATGACCACAGAATGGAACAGTCAGGATGATATCAAACACGTATGATTTAATTAAGCAATATAACCCAAGTGGGAGTGATGGTGGTCATGGATATCCTCACGGGTGTGGTTCAGCCACAGACACGAAGCTGAAGGCTGTGTGCCGTAGGTAATTACACTCATGAGGATATCCACGAACAATCTCACGACCACAAGTGTTATATTGCTTATACACAACAGTTCCATTGCCAACTAATAAAGTTTAAAGAAATTGTATTTTCTATTGTTTAGTTTGTTGTTTGTTCATCCTCCGCCCCCCAAGATTGTTCTAAGCTTAGTTTTGCATCTCCCGTTCCCAAGCATTAACTGCAACAGTTAATCAACGACTTCGAAGTTCTCTCAATGGAAAATGCATAGTGATTATCAACTGTGAAGAGTCACCCATGGTATATCGTGGTATATCCTCACTCCTAGTGACGCGTAGAATGCGTCTCATCCGATCAGAAATTGCTAAATAGTTTGACCAGATCTAACTTGTATGATCAACAACGGAAAGAGTCAGAGTATTTAAAATCTGCCAACACACACCTTCAAACACACCTAACAACTACTAGTGCCTTTGAACACCGAGACTACTGCTGATTACCGCCCAGGACGTTCCAGAGTCAAGGTTAAAAATCGGGTCTTTTCAGCTTAAAAATTCATTCTTCTTTCTTTCGCCTGAAGATGCCATACAGAAACAGTCATGTTTGTTCAGTTCAAGGCAACTCCAGGTCAAAACTTCTGATGTTTTATTTATAATATACGCCTCCTCAAGAAAATGAAACTTTTCAGATGACTTCCCAGGCATAGCCCCCTCTTTTATGAGGACCGTCTCCTTATAGTCCTCCTCTGATGTCCAGACCAGAGAATCTCTTCCTTTTTTAAATGGATTTATGTGCTTTATGTATTTCTTTTTTTTTCTTTTAAGTGGTCTATCCCTCCAACTTGACCTATAAGATCCCATTCTTACACACACACACGCACACACACACACATCCTGACATTTAGGTGGTACAATCTGCCTTCACTGTGTTGACCACAACCCTTAAACCAAAGAACAAAAATTAAGTTTCTCTGTGCTGAGCAACTGCATCTTAAAAGAATACCAGCCTATCATTTCCTTTTGTTGTAAATTCATTTTTAATAATTTGAGAACAATGCATCCTTACAACAGAATTTTTCATCTTTTTTTAATACCTGTTTTGCAGTAAAGATATTGGAGAACGGGTTTGGTTAAAAAAAAAAAAAGGTTTTTAGCAACTACTTTGAGAATCATCTAGAAAGTCTTTTCCTGATGGGCTATATAGTCGTTCCACTGTAGTTGTGGACAACCCTGGAAATTTTGGAATAACACACACAACACAGTATTTTCAACTCTAGACATGCTTCCAAAGATTTTGTCAATACCAACAGTATGGCTGTTGTTCATGTTTGCATATGCGTTTTAAACAATTAGGATGCTCGATTACCCCTCATTGCCAGGTTACTTTAGGGCACTCTTACATCCTCAGCATTAGATCCATCACCATGACATCCTTTTTATGACACTGATCCTGGATCAATGTTATCTATTAAATGAATACTATTAACCACGTTGATCTTGATTAGCTTATAGTGTGTTCCAGCATAATTACTCAAGCTCTCATAGCAGTCTGGGATCTTAAACAGCTTAATGATGAAGGTCAGAGAATAAAAGAGGAAAAGAAACAGAAAGATGGTTAAGTGAAAGACAGAGGGAGGGAGGATGGGTGGAAGGGAGGAAGGAATGTGAGAGAGAGAATGAGTGAGATATAAGAAAATCAGAACCATTTGGAAAGTTGCCAGATTTCCTACTCAGCATTTTCATATGCCGATGTAATGCAATCTCTGCTCCCCTCTCTCTTTCGCCCCGTAATTGAAGTAAGCCCTCTGCTTCGGTGAATCCGGCCGGAGCCCCCCTCGACTCTCGCCGGCGTTTCGTAGAGCGGAGTATGAGCCAAGAGTATTGATAGAATCAAACGTCTAACGCTGCATCATTTGGAGAAAAAAAAAAAAATCCATACTTTATTATTAAGCCACCTGGGTTCTCTCTCCCGGTCTGCCAATATCGTTAAGTGTGTCTCTGCCATCTTGAGAGCCTTCCCTGATAGAGTCCACGCATCATAAATCAGCTCATCTGAGACACACATCATGGCTGGCCATTTAGGCACTTATGTTCCCCTTCATGGAATCAGTGCTGTGGTGGGGTTGCGGGAGGGGCATGCACACACACACACACACACACACACACACACACACACGCACACACACAGCCAAACTGTCAGTCTGCCAGGTTGAGATTGGCGTTTGGCACTGTTGGCACACTATTGGTGATGGCTGAAAAATCTCACCAGGTGTATTGTGAATGAATATGTGCTTAGCTTGCTTAGGTCAGATCAGTCAGTTTACAAGATAAATGCTCTGTGACTGTATCCATCTATCCATCCATCCATCTATCCATCTATCTATTTTCCACTCAGTTAAAACACTACTTTGAGGGACCCCAGATGAACCTGCTGACAATTTTCAATTTGCATTGTTGACGTGCAGTGTCACTCCCATTCGGACATATTTTCTGATTCACTAAAATCCCAGGAGCCAATTACAACTGCTTTGGGGCATGCTCTATATGATGTCACACTGAGGAGCACCATTAACTGCGTGTTCAACACAGCCATCAGTGTTAAATTATATTTTTTCAACTGCATTTAAAACCGTAGTTTTGTATTTGCTCTTCCAAAATGAAAAGAAGAATAGGAAAAACTTTAAAGGCACACCAGGGACCAGTTTTGAGATTCATTTACCACCTTTGTAATCACTTCAGTATTAAATGACTGAGTACGGGGTTAATAATGGCTCTCCCAGCCTGTCCTAGTGTAGATTCCACAGTTATTACACTTGCAGGGTCTAAACAGCAGGGCGGTGAAAACAAAACTGAAACTGAATGAAACCCAAATCACATTTATTACCACCCTGTCATTCAGCGTAACTCTACCAAAATGATCATCGCTGATTCCTATTCTTTGGTTGCAAACAAATTCACATGGATTTGTGAGAATGTACAATGTTGTTGCTATTTAAAAAAAAACAGGCAACAATAGGGAGAGCTGCTTAGGTAAAAAAGAAAAAAGTCACAGTCTTGCCTGCCTGGTGTACCTTTAACGCACCTAAAGTTGCCCATTAAAATAAGAAGTGAATGAAGGGTACCCCAGACGCTCGGGCACAGGGAAGATTTGAGAACCGATCTGATCTCAGTAAGGTTCATACACCACATCACCATGAGTTGAACCATGTCAGCCAGTGCCTTTGGTCACCTCTGCAGGTCTGTGATGATTGCCTTTATATCGATGAAGAAGCAATTCCGCTAACACTTTAACACTTACGGCTCTGACCGTATCACAAATAAGTCATGGCACATGCCATATTGGATAGTCAGTCATCAGAGTGATTAAGTAAAAGTCATGTGATCATTACTCGGGAGTCTTGTGGTAGCTCTCAGGCCACAAAGGAATTTTAATTTGTTATGGTTTTTAATAAATTATATACCTAAACTGTCTTTTGCTTACTTTACATGATGACAAAGATTTTTTTTTTCTTTTTTTTAATGAATCTCTTGACATGAAGGTTCTTATACATCTTCAGATAATCACAGTGGCTAAACCACTCACTGATTTAAGCCCATTAGTTTCCACTTTCTTTCTTTATGCAGAATGGTTCTGATTCATTGTTGAGGCAGCAGCAAACAAACCCTGTGTTCCTCAGTGTGCAGGGTACTAAAAGCTAAAAATAGAGACATTGAAAAGTTAAGAATGCTGTTTAGTAATTATGAACTATAACCATTAATTATGCCTAAATATCGGTACAGCAGGCACTTGGTAGTGGTCGTGGCAGCCGTAGTCATGCCAATGGTGATTACTTGACTATTAACGCACAGCTCAATGCATTAGAGTAAAATGGATGAGTGTGATCACTAACCACAGGCCTTGAGCGTGTGAAACATTCTGATAGATTTTCTCTCTCTCTCTCTCTCTCTCTCTCTGTGTCTCTCTATTACATTATTGTTCTAACAGTATCCTGCTCGTGAGAAATATATGTTCAGCCAGTGACCTATATGCAAGATTACAATGAAGGAGACTTCAGTTTTCTACAGGAGACTTCACATGCAGTCAAAGCGCAGAAAGGTTTCATCTCTCGATTCGACTCGTTTTTACGTCACAGACATTCAAAGTTGACCTTGCGACTGCCCTTATGCATGTGAATACCAAAGACAAAAGACAGGCGCCATCCACCTGGTCCTTCAAGCTGTAGGACTCATATGAGACATAAACAGATAGCAATACCTGAAGCATTTGGACCCCTTCTGCAATTCCATTACTGATTCTTTATGGATTAGCACACCCTGCCCAACTCAAACCCAAAGACGTGTAAGTACATTACTCTGACAACAATTGTATTGACATTTCTCAGTGTGGTATGCGATAAAGTGATTTAAAAGTAGTCCCGTAAGCAGGTTTCATTCGGTGGAGTTTATTGGCTCCAAAAGGCACAGACAGCATGTTGTTGGACACCGTATTAGAAGTGAGACAAAAAAACGCTGAATCAGGCGAAGTTTTCGCTAAATTGGACCAAAAAATACAACAACAACCTTGGATCCACTCTTCAAGAGGAGACAACTCTGTGTGTGTGTGTGTGTGTGTGTGTGTGTGTGTGTGTGTGTGTGTCTTTCTTTTCTTAGTGTCCAGGAGGGCACTGTAAGTGACCTGTAGCTGTAGCCATTCCCAAGGAAAATGTTGTGTGCTACAGTGCATTTGAGTCAAGGCAGAACCTGTGAATAGGAAGTGCCCAGCCATCTGTAAGGGTCAAAAGGATTTTTTAGTACAAACTATTTGCCTCTACTAATGGTCACATTGCTCTCTCTCTCTATCTCCCTGTATTTTTCTTTGTCTCTGTCTTTGTCCCAGTCCTCCACTTTAGGAGATAAAAGCTTCTTCAAAGAGCTATTAAAAGTCCCATCAACTGCACACTCCTTTATCCATATTATCCAGTGTCCTGTTCGCTTTCTACTCATTTGCTCAATGCTCTCATGCCCCCCCCCCCCAAACACATACACACACACACACACACACACACACACACACACATATAGTCACTTAAACACGCCCACTCATAGCTCACCACACACACACACATAGACAGGCACACTCAGTCACACCATCTTGTTGTGTTGTGTTATTTACTGTGTCTTCATGGGAAATGGCATGGGAGCAGGCAGACAACCCTCCCTCAGCTCCTGAAAACCAATCACTGCATCGCACCGCTCTCTGCTGAGGGTGTGTGTGCGTGTGTGTGTGTGTGCACGCGAGCGCACATTTGTGTATGTGTGTTGTTAATCCTTGCTATAGTGTGCCACTGAGGGTCTGAGGGTCTTTGCTTTGATTTGCTTTGAGTAAAAACACATTGCGTGTTGTCTTTACAAAGCAATATTTTTCCCTTTTCTTTGGGACAAATGGACCCTGTCTCTTACACTAGGTTTTGTTTGAAGTTAGTTCAAAAGTTCAATGCATACCTTGCAACCAATCCCAGTCACCCATTGCATCATGGGAAGGGTGAGATTACCTACAAGGAATTCTTACCTCGTTCTTACGTCACAGACAGAAGAGAACAGAATGTCGTCCTGCCACCGACCTGCTTCTCCTATCCCCTCCTGTAGTCTTCCACTGGTAGGAGTCCTTTACAGGAGGCCAAAGGTGTTCCAGGTGAAAGTGATGGCTGTACCCCGCTGCTGACTGCGGGCCGGCTCCGGCCCACGCCTGTGTTTGGGGACGCATGATCAGCACTCAGCCTCAGCTGCTGGCAGAGCGAAACCAACCATCTGGCCCATTGTTTTTGGGCGCGGCAAGAATAAATGTTGATCCATTCATCATGGCGGAGACAGGCTGACTGGGGGGGGATGAATAGGCTCCTTGACCCTCCTCTTTCGTCTTATCACTTTCTGTCTGACAATACAGTAGATTGCAGACTATCTCCGCCACAGCACAGACTTTTGAGGGGGAGCTAATTGAAGTAAGCCCAGGCAGTCTGCTTTTCTTTGGAGTGAACATCTGGCAGTTTAAACGAACAATGTGTTGTGTTGCAAATGAGTCATGTTTGATGCTGCACAACTGTCAATGTTTGCAAAGAAGAATAAATGGTAGGGGCGATGGGCCTCATTCACAAAATTGAAAGGGGTCGCAGAGGAGAGATTTCTTCTTTAAATCCACTTAAGATTTTTTTTTTTTTTAATAAATACAAAGGGTCAGTTTTCTTAATTCCCATTTGCTGGTAGGTAAGATGTCAAAGTCAAGAATACACTTCCACTATTTTGTGTATAGGCCTGTTTTTTCTCATCAACTTCCTCATGGTCTCCATTTTTCTAGCACAGACACATTCATCATCATAGCAAAAAAAAATGAGCACAAAAATGTGATTTTCCTATATTCTTTGGACGTTTTCAAGTCCAAATTAAAAAATAATATGCATTATGTTGCCTACCTTGCATGTTGAACAGCACTCACCTACTTTAGAATTAAATGCATGGAAGTATTGATCATGTGTTGCATTATGCATATGTATGCTTAATTCACTTCAGTGTTAACACATACAAATGAGCTGGTATCCTGTACACGTTCTTGTTGTTTGGTAGAGTGTCTCTGAACCTTTGAGGAAAATGTTTCAGAGAGATATTTGACTAGAAAGTTTTGTAAGAGTTTTTATTTAATTCATTTTTTGTTCCTGGATGATGTAAATTTCACAGAAAGCCCTGGAAATTGAATGCCAGAAAAGAAAAATATCCATGACCTTTCAAAGTAACTGCACTGATGTCAGAGGTTGGGGCAGGCAACTCGGGGGCTTGGACCAAAAGGACCAATCAGATGCTATTCGAACGCAGCGACCTGCGTATCCCTTGGCAATGCTCAAAAACACCACAGCTGAGTCCATGGAATGAGGAGGTTAATGTGATTTCACATCCAAATGGAATATTGCCATGCCAACAATGGCACGATAATGAAGCTCTTCTGATATTGCAAAGCTGCTTGCACCATCGTCCTCCACCCAACAGCATTCATCAGAAGTCACAGGGCTGTTCCAAGCTTTGAAGTTTGGGACTCGGAAATGTTTCTTGTTGTTCATCTTCCTTTATAACTTCTGATGCTTTGAGTCCTTCTTTTATTCCACTTAAAAATAAACATTACAGCCCAGATCTCTTAGATGGAAATTCCCCAAGAGCTTGTCTTAATATATACTTAATACAAAGTGTTTTACAAAAGAAAAAGAAAAGAAAAAAGTAAACATAACAGTGAAAGGAATGGGTATATTTGTACAATTTGATAAGATGGTGTTATTTCAGAAGACGGACTTCAAAGCTAGATGTAGCCTGGTGAGAATTACCCATCAATTATGTTAGAAAAAAAAAACATCCCAGTGCTGTTTTCTTTTATCCTTTCTTCGGTCTTTTCATGTATCTCCTTCAGTAGACCTGGTGGTATCAGCATAGGAACTCATTCATGGCCCAACCCCATTATCAGCAATTAAATTGGTTGCTCAGCCCATGATAAAATGTTGGACATTGTCGGCACAAGCACTTATTTTCACATTACCGCTTCTCACGTTCTGTCAATCCGTCCTGGCAAAGCTCCCTAAATTGCCCCTAAAACATCTGCAGAAGGAACAACACAATTATGAAAGCCATCTGGCAAAATAACCGGCTAGAAATGGCCATGATTAACACCAGCATAAACAGATGGCAAAGTGTTAGATTGCTGTTCGACAAGCACATAATGGAAGCTACCTTTGGTCCAATTAGAAAGGCCAGGTTTATCACATTGTGAAGCCTAGCACACACGGAACAACAGACACGGGTAATAGCACCCATCACAGCCAGCAAATTCAAAGCTACTGTGTGGTGTTTCCATCACATAGATGGGGTTTCGAGTCATCTTGGACACACCACACATACGATGTGGTGTTTCCATGGCATAAGTTGGGTTTCAAGTCATATTGAACACACCACACATACTATGTGGAGTTTCCATGGCATAGGTTGGGTTTCAAGTCATCTTGAACACGGCTTTACATTCACTTGTACTGTTCTCAACACAGTGGCCTCATGTGATAGAATGTGAGATTAAAGGAGAGTCAACCCATTGGTTTACAAATAACTTCAAGATTATATTTGGACAACAGAGTGCTTATTTGTTTCTGGCATTATATCAATACAATAGTTTCTTCGCATTCTGTTGCTGATATTGGGCTTTTTTGGCATAAAAAAAACCCATATACCACCCTCAGTGCTGTTCTCCTGCGACGCTTTTGATTTTGTGTCATCTTGAAAGCAGTCTTCCATTCACAGTGGTCACATGTGTTAAAACATGATATCAGAGGAAAGCTAAGATGAAGCTTGTTGATTTGCTGCAAAGGGTATGTGGCCATCGCCGTACTTTGACATTTTTTGAAACCATCAACACAGTTGTTTCTTCACATTCTGTTGCTGTATCTCCGCCATTTTGAGTTATTTTACACTGAAAGTATTACACATAGCTCCTTTAAACCTCAAGTATCAGACATGTGACCGACTAGTAGGTAGTTGGTTAAAGGGGACAGGGAGAGTGGAAAGAAAAAGACACCCTGTATTTTAAGGACACATGCCTGCTTGGTGAGTCTGCCTGCTGACGAACCCACAATGGAATGGATATCCGATAGCTTCTTAGCTGTTCAGTGCAAAGGGGCAACTGGAATGGTTGCGGCAACTGTAATGATCCGATAAGCTGTCAGGTTTATATGTCAGCGGGTTGCTTTAAACCTGTCACCTGCTGCCGGTTCCTCGAGGGAGAGGCAGATGACAGAGTCGGTGACGAGCCAAACCAATTATTAATGAGGAGCGGGGGAGAAAGCCTCGGAAGCTCGATTCCTCTGAAGAGCGGCCATCATGTTAACCGAGATTGACAGGTTTCAGATGCATCGCCTCCACTTGTTTTCCTAGCCTAAATCAGTCAATGTCTCGTTAGTCGTGGTGGAAATTACAGTAAGTTTAACATTAATTAGTGCCTCGCATTAGTTTTTGTTTCAAGTCTTTATCAGCAGATGGTTTTGTTGTGGTCAGTTGTGAGGTCGTGAAAACTGTCCTATGATGATTCAGTTAACCATTCTAAGATTTGTCCATGATTTGTGTCCATGTTGTCTGTGTACAGTCCGTATGTGAGTAAGCTATGTGTATTATCATATAACAAAATATATTCTAATCCATCAGTTGATAATGATTGGGTGACAAAGGGGGGGGGGGTTGAAGGGGTGGTTGGGGGTGGAAGAGCTCATCCTGAAAAGACCATTTCTTGTTTTCCTGTACTTCATCTGAAGGCAGTGTAATGTCCCCACTGTACCGGTGAATGGAGGCAGTAGAGAAAAGCTGGTATCCTCTCAACCTTTCACTGAAGACAGGTTGTCTCTCTTTCTCTCTCACTCCCCCTCCCAGTCCCTGAGAATATAATCAGGGAGGGCTGACGAGTAATTGCATCCGGCAGGACCCAGCGTCATCAAGCGATTTCAGCTGGGCATCTGTTCATCCCGACCAGCCGTCCGCTCGGACAGAAATCAACCCTGCAAATTTATTCTAACGCACCATCCCAGCCGCAGTGCACATCAGCCACCCCCTCAATGCTGCTCAGCCCCTTCGAACCTCCCCACACACACACACACACACACACACACACACACACACCTGCACAAACACACACTCACTCACACAGCTACGTTCATCACATTGCCCTCTGCCTCTCTTCCTCCTTTATCTCTGAGTTGTCTCCCAGCCCTTGTGTTCTTTTTTTCCCTTCCCCCGACGGCCGAGTTGCGTCTGGCAGCAGGTGGATGTGAGTCGAGGAAAATGCGGGCGCTGGCTGGCACAGAGCGGCTTTTTCGCTGTCAGCGAGAAGGCGGGAGAGGCATACGGATGCCTCCGAGACATCATCCATTTTAATCACGCCTGGAACGCCGCGACAGAGCCTTCCACCGCGCTCCCAACCTCCCTGCCTCCACAGCTACAGCCGGCGGTTCACCGTGGCACCTGAGGACACCAACCACTTAGTTAGGCCTTAATGGCACACACACACACACACACACACACAACTCCTTAAAGGAGCAGGGATAAGCTATTAGGTAGAATCACTAACCTAG
The DNA here is from genome assembly GCA_015244755.2 of Tenualosa ilisha. Classification (NCBI taxonomy): domain Eukaryota; kingdom Metazoa; phylum Chordata; class Actinopteri; order Clupeiformes; family Clupeidae; genus Tenualosa; species Tenualosa ilisha. The sequence goes on along the minus strand of PYXC01001445.1, from coordinate 909,092 downwards.
TTATTGGGATAACTAGTTTAACAGACACAAATCTGATGCAGAAAAGTGTTGGATCATCTACTGTATATAAAGCATTTGTCTTAAATGCCAAAATCTGCCCTAAGGCCTAGACCCTCAAAGCTTTATCTGGCATGAATCAGTCAATCATGAAGTTGAATCAAGCCAGTTAAGTCTTTGACTTATGTCTTTGGCTTAAGCAGGGCTTAGGGGAAGACATTGGGATTCAGTCACCGACATGACAGAAATAGATCCCTTGTTTTCTCTAACCCTGCTTATCTTGAACTTTATAGCAGGGAACGTCAGGCAGAACATCTCTGGGTTCTGTCGAAGCGTTGCTAAGACCCGAGGCGAAAACAGCACTCCAGAAAGCAGCAGGGGGCCAAACAAAAAGGGTATCTGCAATCTCTGCATCTCTTGCTCCCAATCACTGTGGCATGCATCCATACAACCCCTCACCTCCCAACACACACGCTCTCTCTCTCGTTCTCCCTTCTCTCCCCTCCCTGCCCCCTTTGAGTGACAGCTGAGAGAAACATGCTGACGAGGACAGGGGCTGGGTGTGTCGTCTTCAAAGCCCCTCTCTCCATGCATAGTTGATGAGCATCCTGGCAGGCAGCAGTAACAGCAGCAGACGGCACCCCTGCTCTCCTCAAATGACTGTCACTCGACAGTGATCAAATCACCATGGAGACGTGCTGTGTGTGTGTGTGTGTGTGTGTGTGTGTTGGGGTTGGGGGTTTGAGACAAGAAGGGGATGTCCAAGAACACAAGCTCTTGTTCGCTTTCAGTTTGTCTGTTTGCCAATTTGTTGCAAAAAAAAAAGACAACAAATGAATGTTTATTAAATGACAGGAGAAGGGGGGGGGGGGAGCAATAAATGATGTTTCTGGGGGCCTGACAGCGTATCCGTCGGTGACAGAGGCGACATTTTGCTCACGGAACGCATATTTCACCGCGGTCGAGGGATCGTCTTCATTAGCAAGCTTGGAATAATGAAATAAGCAAACTAATTTATCAGTTATTTGCTAAGATGAATGCCTCTTGACTGCCAGGGCCAATGTGCTCTTGGTGGTTATTTATGAACGGCACTGAACCCAGCTGCTTGCAGGGACTGGACGGGCCCTTTTCTTTTGGACAGATGCAGCCTCTTAAAACTGTCATTGGCCGAGGCTCAATGTTAAATCCATCAGCTGCTTATTCACATTATTTAAAAAAGGTAAAGCACTTCGGGGAGGATGCCGGTCCCTTCAGAATCCTAGATTTTTTTATGAACTAGTGTTGTAAAACTGGCAATTGCTGTAAAGCCGTTGTTTGCTCGTGAACGTGTTTATCTCCCGGCATGTCTAATTAACCAGCACTTGCCGCTACCACACCGGCCCCATTTGAGAGTCTCTCAACGTTCACGCTTCTGATTCCTTTCCTCCAAAGGCAAGCATCGATTCATTTCCCCAACTTAATTATTCATTAAAAATAAGTGAAATGAAGTTAGCCGGAGCTGAGCGAGTGTACCCCGCTCTCTTCCTATGCTGTACGAAGCATTGAAAGACAATGCAGTGCTATGCTGTGAGACGATTCATTTTCTTCAAGGAGACATGTCATCCTGGGGGGGTTCAGGAACGTCCAGCAAGGAGGAGAGAAAGAGAGTGAGAGAGAGATAGACAGGGAAAGAATGAGGCATGAGAGAGTGAAAGAAACGAAGAGGGGCGGGAGGGTGGTATGGGAATCAAAGGCTCGTCTTGCATTCCAGCATCAATTATTAACCGATGCATAAACCATCATGTCTGAGATCAAAAAGGCATCTGCAAGCTTGTTCAGACCAGGAATAGGACTGTTTCATCTCCAAAAATACGAGAATGCAACAGGAATCCAACAACCACCGGTTAGCCATATCATCACTAGGCATTAGGGGGTCTGTCCTTGAGCTCACAAGCTCGAAGGGCACAGTAATGGCCAAGTTCATCAGTAAGGTAGCCCTTCCCCCCCATCCCAAGATGACTCAGTGGTCATATTGCTCACTCATCACCAGCTTGTTTTGAGAAACTGAATTTATGCATCATCCATTCTTATTTTGTTAAACAAGATCCATATTTGTATCAGATCTCAAAGCGCGTGTGTGTGTGTGTATGTCTGGGTGTTTATATTCTCAGTACATGGCTCAAGTCAACTCTATCTACTTGCATTACACACACACATACACACACACACACACACACAGCGAAATTCACATGGCACACTTTGCATAGCTCAGCGTGCTCAAGTCCTGAGGCTAGCGTGCTGATTACCGTCTCCACTGCTGTGTTTGTCGGTCCGAATCAGCAACCATACTGTTTCAATGATACCCCAGCGGAAGGCCTAATTACTCGGGGTCGGGTGAAGCACTCTGCCAGATTGCTGAGCTCATTTTTATGACAAGCGAATGATCTGGTGTGCCACTGATCAGCATTGCCCCACAAATAGAGGATATGTGCATGCACACATACACACACACAGACACAGACACACTCATCGGCATTGCCACACAAATAGGATATGGGTGTTTTTTGTTCAACTCTGTGTTTTTCATGAAGATTCAAATGGGCAGTGTGTGTGTGTGCGTGTGTGTGTGTGTGTGTGTGTGATAAGAGAGAGATAGTGAGGGAAAAGTTTTAAAATGTCAGGACTCTGGGTTGAATACTGACTTGTGACTCAAGTGACAAATAACTCAAATTAAATTCATTAAATCCGTTCTTAAAAAAAGTTTCTATCAATTTGATGTTGCACATTTTCAATGTGATATTTATCTTACAGCTTAAACAATGGATGCAACTTTAATTAATAAAACCTGGAGTTAGAATAGATTGGTGTTTGTGTTTGGGTGTATGTGTGTGTGTGTGTGTGTGCATGTGGGCATGCCTAGGAGTAGAAATGCATTAAAACAGCATTTGATTCCTTCACACAAACACTGGCAAAGCCATCTATTCATCAGAGACTTTCTCTAAATCCATCTGCCACAAATGTTCCCCATGCCAGTGTAGCAGTACACATGATATACATACTAATGTACACAATATATACTGTTTATCAGCAGGAGAAAGGATGTTGGGAAAGGATGAGAGGAGAGAGGGTTAATGAGAAAAAGAGAATGATGGACAGAAATTGAAAGAGAGAGAGAGAGAGAAGGGTTATAGCACGTCAGCCAAAATTGTCAATAAAGCAATACACACTATGTTTATCACCCACAGAAATAAAATACTGTTTTCTGATTGGCTGACAGGGTGTCTGTTATACCCCGATAATGGGACACCTATGAAGTAGATCTGGTAAAAAAGTTCACCGTTCCATATCATTGCTCTTTTGAATGGTAACTATAATGACGGTAGTAAATGACAGTTCACTAGCAAGCAACAATGGAATCAGCTGTGCGAACAGGTTAGTTTCTTTTCAAATTGAACTGCATTTTATCTATTAACCGCACATTATTTTAATGTTTTAAATGCTTGTTTATTGTATATCTGCATGAGCTGCAACTGGGTGATAAGAGGGATAACGGCCTTCGAGGTGCCCTGATATAGGGGAAAAATGGACTTGGTGGAGGCAAACGGCACAATGCTTTTAGCAGATTCTTCACCCCCACCTCCTCCATTATCTCCCTATATGGGGATACCTCGGCAGTTGTTTTCCCTAGCATACCAATAGGAAGACAAAGAGAAAGAGGATGAAAGAAAATGATGGACAAAGAGAGAGAGAGAGAGAGAGAGAGAGAGAGAGAGAGGTTGTAGCACAGCTGGCGTATATATTTCAACCTCCCAAATGAGCCTTGGAGAGCCCCAGCTGGCTGAAGGTGGAGCTGGCCCTTCTCTCCAGGTGGAGGCTAATGGAGACCCACTGAGATCAAGGAGCCCCTGGTCTCATCAGCCCGGGTCAGGACAAGGAGAGGGAGAGAGGAGTGAGAGAGAGAGAGAGAGAGAGAGAGAGAGAGAGAGAGAGAGAGGGAGGGTTTGAGGACGTCCTCAAGGAGACTGCTCTGCATGCCAGCAACTGGGGCTCTGTAGGGCTCCCTTCCAGGCTTTATATGGGCATATGCTTTTGATGTAGAGGGTTGACCTCTTAACAAGGGGAATCGGTCTGATGCCGTCCATTATTCTGGGGAGAGGTTGTCGATATTCAAGCATAATGACCAATCAAATACCTCATGCCTCCTCACTCCTGTGTGTTCATTTCGCCTCTCATATTCAATTACTTTCTCCCCCTTTATGTAGGCTAGGACAGTAGAGAGCAAAAAGACATCAGGGGGAAAGAAAGATGGGAAAAGGTTGGGAACTGACCTCAGATCAGAATCGAATTTGGGTCCCGGGGTTTTTTGGTATGGACGTCTGCCACTGTGTACCCCACTTGTTCTGTTACTATGTAACTGTATAAACAAAGCATATAAAACATTATTAGGGTAGTCAGTCATCAGTTGGTGTCCTCTAGTGTGACACTGTGTCACCGTGACTGTTGCTGTTGTGTTGTGTGTGTGAACACAGAGCGGTTGTCCTCTAACGTGACAGACTGAGTGTTTGGTGCAGCCGAGGCTGATGCTGCTGGGTAAGATGAAGCAAGATGAAGGATGACAATGCCACCACACACCCTTCTGACACCCATACAGTGCACACCCCACCCATAATCACACACACACACACACACACACACTTACACACACACAAGCACTTTCTCTCTATCATGCACATACACACACACATTCATACCTCTTCCTCTCTTTCTTACAAACACAAACACACACACTCACACACACCACACCTCTTCCTCTCTGTCTTACACACACACACACACACACACACACACACACATTGCTCCATTGCCACCCCCACAACCTATTGTCATATATCTGCCATCCATATGGATCACTAACACCACCAACAAATCATCTGTTTCATCCACTGCACGTCAATATGCAGGCAACAGAAGACCCATCCACACCTACTTTGTATGCCACTTCATCTCGACACCTGGACCATCCCACTGTTCACAAAGCCCTCTCTGTCTGGTGTATTTTGTCCTTTAACCTTGACAGACTTGTTATTTATCATCGTTCTACACCACTGCTATACATGCTTTGAGAAAAACTCTGGCTATTTTCAACTCAAAGCCTTGTTCTTTGAGGTCACTGTGCAGTAAGCAGGAAATAAGAACAAGAAAATTAGGATTGGACTGAACTGAACCAATTTTTCTAAATTTTTTCCCCCCTTTAATGACAGCACTCAGTGACCTCAAACGACAGGGCTATGGGGATGAAAATGGCCGGAGTTTTCCTTTAACCTTTATTAAAGTCTTACAGGACAGTGATGAACACATTAATATACTATACATAAACACATACTTAAACCTACGACACTTTTTTATGAAGTTTATCGTTTTACATAAAAATGCTGTATACGCTACACAATACCATAAAAATAGCTGATCATACAAACACATCAGCCTCCAACCTGCTGACAAACCGTCCTCCACCCTCCATCTTTGCTATAGGAGACTCCACAAAGATTGTGCCCACCCAGAGTAAATGCTTTGAAGCAGAAACTGATGGTGTGTCTGAAAACTCCATCCCTTCATTCCACTCCCACACTACTCCTTCTTCCCTCTTTCTTTCCCTCCCTTCATTGGCCTCCGCCCAGAGTTCTCTCTCCCTCTCTCTCTCTCTGTCTTGCAATCTTTCTCTCAATGCTCCTCTGTTTCTCTCTCTATCTCTCTACCATTTCTCTCTAGTCATCTCTCTCTCTCTCTCTCTCTCTCCCTCTCTCTCGCAGGAGCCTATTAACTGAAGAGCAAGTGTGTGTGTGTGTGTGTGTGTGTGTGTGTGTGTGCGTGTGGGCTTTTGTGGCCGAGCTGCCGAGTCAGCATGGGGATCCTCCATCTCCCAGCTCAATTGAGACCTCACACACATGTGGTCGCACTTCTCAAGGGTAAGTGAGGGGCGTGCCCTCATCCTCCCCTCTAGCTCTGCTCCACCAACACACACACACACACACACGCACACACACACATTGTGCACTGATAGCTGATCAGACACACACATGCACACACACAGCACTGATAGCTGATCAGACACACACACACACACAAACACACTCACACATATAGCACTGATAGCTGATCAGACACACACAAACTCTTACACACACACTCACACATAGAGCACTGATAGCTGATCAGACACACACACACACCCTTACACACCACATGCCACACTGATAGCTAAACAAACACAGCCAATGTTCAACAAAAATCCTGCCGTTTCAAAACTACTCGCTGACTCTCTCTCTTATCACACACACACACACACACACACACTCATACCACACGCACACAGGCACATAAACACACACATACACTCTGATAGCTGATGTTCTCTGCCAGGCTACAAGACAAGAGCTCAGAGTTGACGTTGACCCGTTTTAGTTCCGGGGCACTTGCAGAAATAAACTGAAGAGCATTACTAGAAAGGTTTATTTCTCCCTCACTGTAGGTCTCCAAAATACACACACACATACACACACACCTTTTGCCTTCACTCCATCTGCCTCTCTTCCACTCCACTGCAGTTAACTTTGATGGCTTGAAAAAGAGGAAGAGATTCCCAGTGGGACAAGTGGAGACACCAATGCAAGGAGAAAACTGAAACACATTCTGAATCACATCTCATTCCCAGCAAAAAAATATATATACAGATCCTGCTAACAGACCCTAGATCTTTATAAATATATAACATATGTAAAGATCTAGGGTTGGGTAGCAGGATCTGTAGATCTAGTGACACAAGTAGGAGACTGAGTGGAGAGTATAGAAGAACAGAGCAGTGCAGTGCAGAGTTTACCAGGTTTTTTAACTTTCCTCGACTATCGGCCATTTTTCATCCTCTTTTAAAAGACTCCCTAATGGAGCGCTTTGACACTGACAAGCGAGGATGGCAAAGCCTTTAGACGCCTAATAGTGCCTTTGCCATGCCTCCGCCATTTTTATTTTTTTCCCGCAGTCTACCCCATCCAGGGCCATTATGCTTCAGGGTCACAGCGGAGCACGCTGTGCTGTGCGAGACGATGTCCTCAAGAAATGTAGCGAGTGAGCAGCTGACAAGAGACAAGAGTTTTTTGGGGTTTTTTTTTTTCCCAGCGTCTCATCGCTCTTCATGTGCTCACCACCATGTTTTAGGTGTTTGAAAGTCAGCGCTCACAGCTCTTTTACATTTATGCAGTCCTGTCACCCATTTTGTAGCTTCATGTGAGGACATTTGATGCAGAATGCACAGCTACAACTGTCATTCCTTGTACAAGACAGATTCTTTCACTTCACAGACTTGGATTTCACAATGAACCTCTGGCTGAATGCATACAGCCTAACTCTAAGGTCTCTCTACCATGGTTTTATGAGTTTAATAGATCTCTTTCCTCGGTTCTCACCCTCACAACTGGAACAGAATATCATTTTTTTTTTTTTTATTTGTCCTTGAAACCATGTGTAAAATAAACCTTGACTTGATCCCTCTGAAGTTAATTAATATCCACTGAGTAACAGAGTTGAAGTAGTTCTAGGTTTAATAACCTAGAGGGCTCTCAGCCTGTTTTCCATTAAGGGTGACATTGAGGTTGTCTCATTGTGTTTGCTCCCTTCCAGAGGACCACCGAGGTGTACTCACAAAGCATAGAACTCCAGCAGAACTCCCGCACACATTACTGTAAGTTTTCCAATCAGAATGTCTGAGATGTCACACACCTTACTGTATTATTAGTTAAGACAGGGCAAACAGAGAGAAAGGGATTGTGTTTTTGTTTTTTTTTGTTTTTTTTTTTGGAACAAAAAAAGACAGGACCAGCACACTCATGTATATTCAGCGATGCCGGAAAAGGTGATGAACCTATCGGAAATATGTCACCTGACATTCAATTGGTGAACATCGGGGGGGCGGTCAGGGCAGTCAGATGACTAAGAGGAAGCTCAGGGTCCGACCCGAGGGATATACCATGGCCGACCTTTGGGATTTGATAGATACGTTGCTGCATCATCCTTTACCGATGCCTGGTAGAGGTCAAACAGCCGCTCGATACTGGAAGTCCAGAGAAAGAAGGTGCTGGAGTGCTGAAGGAGGAGGAGAATCTTTTCTTTTTTTTTAACTTCCTCTGTCCTACTATCATATCAGTGGTAGGTGTCATTCCTTGCTTAGCAGCCCTCTCCCAAACTAGATAACCATAATCGCCAAATATATGCAAAGCAAAACGTTTAGAAACTGACAGGGGCTGCCAAGTGTTGCATGCCAGTTGTTTAATTCGGTGGGTGGAGTTGTGATAATGGTAGTGTTGTGGGAGGGAAGTGTGTGTGAGTGTGTGTGTGTGTGGGTGTGTGTGTGTGTTTGGGGGGGAGGGGTGTTTCAGACCAAGGAAAATGTGTTCACGTCGGCTCGGAAAAAGCAATTTCGCAAGGTGCAGCGCGACTTGAAAGAACTCATCAGAGCGACACTTTTTAATATCTTTCTTGGAAAGCACAACGTGTCACAGACAATGGGCCTATATGAAATCCATATTGCTGAAAACAATTTCTATGAGTGCGAGAAGCATGGAAACCAACATCAATACAAAACATTTAGCATAAAGCTGAATGACACTCTGAGTGTGTGTGTGTGTGGGGGGGTGGGGTGGGGGGGTGTTTATCCATATGTGTGGAATGTGAAGTGTGAATATCCATGTGTGTGTCTGTGACAATGTTTGTTTTGTGTGGTCATTGTTGTGTTTCATAACGGCGTGGCTCAATTTTGTTTTATGATCCTGTCCGTTCAGCCTTGCTTGACTGATTCTTCTGTGTCTGGGCCGGTCATCACGCGTCGCTGTCCGCTGTCGTCTGCCGCCATCCGGGGATAAGAAGCGAAGCAATGGCTCACTGTTTGACTGTTTGCCTCCTCGCTCCCTCTGTCACTCGTTCTGTTCCATGGGGCTAATTGTCTCTCATCCAAATTTTTTTTTTTTTTTTTTTTTTTTTTTTACCCGAGTGGGGTTGGGGGCTGCCTGTGATTGGCGACGCTCGACAGAATCTCTGGACTGCACAATGAGGCTGAGACTGACACAGCTTAGCCTAGCGCACCGAAGCCCACAGATAAAGGCCCGGGAAGGGACACGCTTGGAGTTTGAGGGAGCTTAAAGGAATAGTTTAGATCGTGGCATGTATGTTGCTATTAGACAAACACACACACACACACACACACACACACACACACACACTCATAGGCATAACTTGTTGAAAATGAGGGAGAGAGCTGTTTCAGGGCTGGGGTTCAGTATGCTAAAATCAGCACTTCAAAAAACAGCACAGTTAGTTCATCTGAAGCAGTACCAATTAGTGCACAGAAAAGAGCATCCTCACAGCATGTCAGGTCATGTGGGTCATGTCACACTGACACACCAGGGCCATAAAGAAACACAAGCACTTCACTGGCCAAATGATCTAATGGAGGTTTTTCAAGACTGAAAGCAAAGAGTGGCCAATTTTACCAGTCTCTGGCTGTCTAAGGCATTAAGGAAGTTGTAACATGTAATATTACAACACTGATTTCTGCCATGGTCCTCAAGACAATGTTTACTGTGAATGGCTCTATTGATAAATATAAAGTGAAGTGGCATATTTGGAGCTAGAGGGCACACAGAAAGGATAAAAGGGTTTGAATGGATTATGTTCGTCTTCGTTTGTATTATGGGATGGGATTGGAGAAAGCTCACGGGCAATCAGGTCTCCAACATGTGAACCCAGTGATGGAGTGAACGAAAACACTCAGTAGGAGAAGGCAGGGAGTAAATCACTAACGAAACATTTTATATCACCTTGTAAATAGTCTGTTAACACACCTTATTATAAAATGTTATGAGATTTTAGGCCCATGTAACTTCATTAAAAGGTTCCTATTCAGGTGTTGTTTTAGGGAGTGCTAGAGTCATAGGCTTGCTCAGATGTGTGTGTGCGTGTGGATGGATGGATGGATGGCTGGATGGATGGAGATAGATAGATATTTTCCATAGTAAAAATAGTAATATTAATCAACACCCTGCTACAATTCTGAAAAGCCAAAGCTTTTGAGCTGCTACAGAAACTGTGAGGAGAGCTTGTCACATGACCACAGGTGTTTTTAATAAATCTTTTAGACCCTAAAGGGCCTGAGTGGTCATGTGACAGAAGCATGTTGTAGATTCTAGGGAGAGGGTAGCGTCCTTGATCACGGTTCAGTGACAGGGTGTGGGACCTGCCTCAAGTTCAAGATGACGAAACGTTTTATACGTCACCCGAAAGGGATGAATGGGAACTGTAGCAAAATGTTTCAAAACGTTGTGACCACTGAACTTGGGCAGATGTAGATGGCCTTCTTCACACCACGCTGGAACCAACGGTTGATACTCTCTATTCTCTATCTCTACTGTACTATCTGTAAAGTTGTATTTCATCTGTCATGCTTGGTAATATTTTGGTGTTGATTTAAAGGTACTTGGGGATTAACTGTAACCTTTTTCTGAAACCCTTAAAAAGGCACTAAATCACACTATATAGTTTTGGGTATTGTGGGTTGTCAGCAGTCAGATTGCCCAATTTATTTATTCATTTTAAGAGCACAGGAGGAGAATTTATCAATTTCTGGCCGAGTGTGCTTCTTGTTTTGAACTTTATATTTATCTGTAGTACTATTCACAGTAAACATTGTCTTGAGGACCATGGCAGAAATCAATGTTGTAATATTACATATTACAGTTTTGTAAGAGTTCATGTCAACTTCCTAATGTCTTAGACAGCCAGAGACTGGTAAAATTGGCCACGCTTTGCTTTCGGTCCTGAAAAACCTCCATTAGATCATTTGGCCAGTTAAGTGCTTATGTGTGTGTTTGTTTTTTTTTTTTGTTTTTTTTTGGTGTGTCAGTCTTGTTGTTGTTGTTGTTGTTGGTGGTGGTAGTGGCGGGTATAGGCCTGGGGGGTATTCCATCAAAGTCGCTAATGATGGCGTCACTTAAGTGATTAAGCCTTGTTTCAAGTAGCGTCAACTTTAACATATCATTTAGCTGAGATTTGAGTTGGCAAGAGTAATGCAACCAAACTCTTTCTAAAACTAGCGAGGCTTATTAAAATTAGCCAGGATTTGCTGTAAGAAAAGTCGCAATTGTTAAATCTACAATTACGACTAATTTTACGTAATCTTAAGAGGATAAGGATAGCAGCAATTTGTAGTGTGGTGAAACAAGATGCACAGAGATACAACTTGCCAACACCTAACTTGTTGAGTTCATGTGGCGTCAAAACCACATGGCTATTTTCCACTGTATTTTGGCAGCAAGTGCCAAATTATACCCTCGTCTGTACACATTTTGCACTGTAGAAATAAAGTAATATTAGTAGTAATTATTAATTTATACAATTCTGACTTTATACAACATTTATACAATTGTGATAATCTCTGTGTACTTGCCATCTTGGGCTATAACTGTAGCCTCATTGCAGTGGTTTTGACACTACATCAAGGTAGGTGTCGATTTAAAAAACATTCTGTAACATATGCAACATATTTGCATCCTATTCAATTTGACTGCCATATGTTTCATTATTATGAAATTTCATTAGTTTTGACAGAAATACTTGGTATCTATGGGATGCTTTGATAGAAACTAAGGAGTTGACAGACAGGTGACAGAGGCTCTTCAAAAAGTCCTCATAGGAAGAGAATGTGCACAAAACAGAATATAGCGGAACAAAGGGAACGAGTTTTGGAACCAATGGTAGATACTTTCTATCTGTAAAGTTGTATTTCATCTGTCATACTTGACATTTTTTAGTAATTTTTGGTGTAGATTTAAAGGCATTTTGGGATTAACTGAAACTTTTTTCTGAAACCCTTGAAAACGTACTAAATCACACTAGACAGTCGTGTTGGATATTGTGGGTTGTCAATAGTCAGACTGACCAATTTATTTCTCCATTTTAAGAGCATAGGAGGAGAATTCATCATCTTTCCAAAAATGTGGCATAGCATAATGGATCTTCTTGTCATTTGCACTAGCTTGATGGACCAGACTCTTTGACTTTGTGCAAAGACTCTTGATATGCACATGTTTACTTTGCACTTTGTTGGGCACCTTTTTAAACTTTGAACCCATTGATTCTGCCTTCAATTTATGATAACAGATTGATTGCTAGAATTTGATTTGCGGAATCCAAAGCCTTTGGAGAGTACCCTGACATAGTACTGTAGTAAAATACAATATTGAACGAAGACACTATGTTGGAGCAAGTCTGGCTACATTTATACAGTGCTGTGTGTCCATAGAGGAGGAGTGTGAAAATCTTTCAATTTCTCTCTTTCCTCTCCTTTTTTTCCTTCTTTTATGGCCATCTCCCTGTCAAGGTCAGGGATACATGGAAATCAGTCAAAGGTCGGGCGTGTTTTAATCTCAGCCGATTCCTTCAATCCTTCCTCCCGAACACATTTGAATATTTGACTAACTTCGTTAGTGTGGAGTTGGGGGGGGGGGGGGCAGTTAATCTCAAACCACTCAAGAGGCCTGAAAGCTTTTATGAGCAAATGCCCATAAATTATCTGATCGCTACAAAAACCAATGCCAATGGTCTATGCAAAATAAATAAACATCTCTTGAGGGCCGGCCCGGGCCGCCTATGACCTGGGGGGCCAAGAACATGGCCCATCCAATCAGAGTGGCCGAGCAGCGGCAGAGCTGGGCTTAGTGGGCGGAGTGTATCTGCTTTCCTGTGCCAAGCAGGTGAGAACTATGGGAAGGGTGAAGGAGACAGATGAGCTGGCTGGCACAACTGTCAAGGAGAAGATGTGTTTCTGTGTGTGTGTGTGTGTGTGTGTGTGTGTGTGTGTGTGTGTGTGCATGCAAAGTGAAGAGAGCTGCTTATCGCCAGCATCTGTGCTGATGCAAAGTGTAGCGGTGACAACTATAACATAGTGGCAGTGCTGTGCCTGAAGGGATAAGAGATACGCTGGGAGGAGAGGGAGAAATGGTCTCTTTTATTATTCTCTCTCTTCCCCTCTGTCTTTCCAGCAACTTAGCTAACGATACGTTGCTTCTGTGGGCTCGTATGTGCATGAAGGGCAAAGATTTTTTTTTTTTTTTCTGTGTCTGGATTTGTGGATTTGGGTTTAGTTGTCATTGCTCGTGTATGTCAGGGTATGTGCTGGCGTCTTCAAGAACACGTTCAGGAGAGATTGTGTGTGTGCATGGGGGCTATATGTCTGCATGTGTCTGTTAGATGTTGGTTATGGTACCGTGTATCTAGGCCACATAGATTTTGGTACTGCAAATGTCTGTATGTGTGCATGCATCAATGCGTGTGTGTGTGTGTGTGCGTGTGTGTGTGTGTGTGTGTGTGTGTATGTGTGTGTGTGCGTGCGTGCGTGCGTGTGTGTGTGTGTGTGTGTCATGACAGATAATAGGCTGCATTTGCATCTGCGGTTTTCTTTTCCTGGTCTCTTTTTCCAGGTTCTAATCCTGTATAAGCTCAAGCACGAATAAACAGTCCGTCAGTGTCTTGACCTACAAAACACCCCGCCCCCACCCCACTCCCACACACACACACACACACACACACACACACACACACACACCTAAAATCAAAAAAGGCAAGCTGAAGCAGGAGAAAAATGCTCTACCTCTCCAACAGCAGAGAGACAGAGACTCCCTCTAGTGGGACCGGCTGTGTCGAGTGCCAGGTGTTAAAAATACAGACAAGGTGTTCTTTCGGCGCGGAGTGCGATCGAGCGAGTTGGTGAGGACAGATCCCCACCCACCCCACCACACCCCACCCCACCCCACTCGGGCTCTAATGACTAACGACTTTGCACTTTTTACACCCTCCTTTTCCCTGCTAAACAAAAGGCCACTTCACAAAGCACATTCATAAAGATGTCTCTGGTGGCCAGATGCTAACAAGCAATTATTTTCCAGCAAATATTGGTTTATGCTTGTAAGGCTGCCGCAGTTGATTTGCTTTAGTTACTTTTCATTAGTCTGCAAATTTCCTGGTGTGATTAAGCATTGGTGCCCAGCGCACGATCATAGCACCATTAATTTAACTTTTACCTAACCGCCCTATCTGGATAGTGCTTTTCTGTTGATAAATCTAACACACATACATAACAGCATGTATACACCTGAGTTTACTTTGCCAGACACTAAACTTTCACAATGGTTCACATCATGTTTGTTTTTCTGTGTCATTTCCTTAGGTCATTTACAAACGTCGTTCAGTCGGTTATCAAGCTGTAAAATGCAGTGCTAAAATGCAGGTTTATTATTATTTGACATTGAGTAGCATCATCAGTACACACCAGAAAGCTTTGGCCTGAACAGGCTCCAAAATAAACTCTGGACCGGATCCAAAGATGATATCGCTCTTTCGCTGCTAACACCATCGGTTTGTTCGCACCTTGTCCTTCGCTCGGCGAAAATGTATCCTAGCTCAACTTGTGTGTGCTGGATGGCCCCAGGGGAGACTAGTTTTGGTGTGGACGCGCCGCTTGGAGAACCATGTCAAGGACGGCGATCCATTGCCTGCCCTTCACTATTTCAGAAAAAAAGAGAGGGAAGGGAGGAAAAGGGCCATCTGTATTGATTCTGTGTGGAGAGTTTATCCTTTACTGACCTCCCTTTTTTAAAGTTGGCATTCTCGCTCACTCACACTCTTACACTCTTACACACACACACACAAACACCCTCACTCTCTGTCTCACACACACACACACACTTATTTCTTTAGCTATCTTGCATACTATCTCCTCTCTCTCACTTCTCCCAACACATTCTCTTTCTTCTCTCTCGCCATCTCACTTTCTCTTCATCTCACTTATCCAGACACGAACCGTAACCTTCTCACTGCCTCAGTCACTCACCCAGACACAAACACTCTCAAATCCTCTCACACTTACAGACACAATAAAGCTTGTTTTTACCCCCCCCCCCCCCCCCTTTCCTCCCACTTCCTTTTCTCTCTTCTCCTCCTTTCACCTCTTTTCTGTGTCTATACCTTCCCTTTCTCCTTCCTCTCTCATTCCTTTTGCTGCCCAGAAGAGAGAGGAGCTGAAACAGAGAGGGTTGCAGAGAAAAAGAAGAAGTAAGGTGGGGTGGGGCAGAGGCTGGGGGGTGGTGAGGCATCCCAAGAGTCACCCGTCCCGATTGGGAGGTAAATAAAATGTACAGACATCATCCTAGAAACAAACAAACAAATACATAGATACATACCTGTTTTTGTATTTATTTTCATTTCACTCACAATAACTCACAATACACACATCTTGGATTGAGATGCTATGCTAATGCCGCCTTCTAATGTGGTCTAATTTATGTTGATATACGACCGTTTGAACCATTAGCGTCATATTCTGACGTCTCGCTCTGATGTATGGATCTGGTTGGGGGGAAACAATATTAATGGCTGACGCAGTTCTGCAAATTAGGCGGAGCAAGAGGGAAGATGGAGAAATGTTTCTCCGAGGAGCCGTAAACAGCGAAACTTGTGAGCGGCGGCTCCGTTTGCAACACCTTGCAGAGTTGCACGAAGCCACTAGAGTGAGAGTGCTATCCTGTTGAGGGAAATAAGGCAAGGAATAGAGAGGGAGATGAGAGTGGAAAGGAGAAGGTGGGGGGGGATTAGGACTCCTGGTGGAAACAACAACCATTCTGGAGAGTACACTGAAATCTGAATTTGCACAACAAAGCATCTGATCTCACCATGCTACTCCTTCTTTTCCACTCTCTCTCTTTCTCTGTCGCTCTTTTTTCTCTCTCTCTCTCTGCCTCTCTTTTTCTCTAGCACCCCCTCCCTCTTTCACTTTCTCTCTCTCTCTCTGTCTCTCATATCTTTCTCTCTCTCACACACAAACTCAATCTTTTGTATGCTCTCTCTCTCTGTCTCTCTCTCTCTCTCTTGCACCACCTCCCTCTGTCACTTTCTCTCTCTCTTTCACTTCTTTCTCTCTCACACACACAACTCAATCTTTTGTACACCGTCTCTCTCTATATAGTTCTGCCACACTCTCAGTGACAAATGAAAGTAAAACACACAGCTACACCCCCCACCAACACCACCACCACACACACACACACACACACACACACATTCCTAGTCTTATGTTGTTCTCATTGTCAGTACTAATCAGACTGAGGAACAGACTACAGTAGATGTGCTGTTCAACACATAAAACACAATCCATTACAATGCCAATGACATGACAGTGCATCTGGGGAGGAGAGTCTCAGACTGAGATCGAATTGAATCACTTTGGCCTGCTCATTGTTTCAAGGATTCACACGCTGAGTATGCATATCTGACCTGAAGACGCACATGCAAGCGAGTGAACACACACAAGCACACACACAAACACACACACGCATACACAAGAACACGCGCACACATATGCATACACACACACACTCAAACAAACAAACAGATGAAACAAAGAAAACTGCAGCGATGAGAAAGAGTGTGGCTGGCCGGCCCAGGCTAACTTGTTGAGTGTCTACCACAGCGTTAAAAAACAAATACCCTGAGACTAAATTTATTTCGTTTCACTGTCC
>PYXC01001445.1:860000-887500 GCA_015244755.2 Tenualosa ilisha | reverse complement strand
TATCTATCTATCTATCTATCTATCTATCTATCTATCTATCTATCTATCTATCTATCTATCTCTGTTTGTCTGTGTCTGTTTTTTCTGTATATCTGTTTTGTCTGTTTTTGTTTCTTTTAATTTGTTTGTATTTTTCCATGTTTTATAGACTTATTTATTTGCAGGAGTGTTATCAGGCCCTAAGGGACCACAAATCAGAGACAGACTTTGGAGAAGAGGAGATAGAGAGAAAGAGAGAGAGAGAAATGAAGAGACTGGGCAGGAGTGAGAAAAAAGTAAGGCACTGTGTGTGTGTGTGTGTGTGTGTGTGTGTGTGTGTGTGTGTGTGTGTGTAACTGAATGAAAGAGGGAGGGTGAGTGTCGGCCCTAGGGGGTTCAACCATTTTTTATGATTACCTTTATGACACCCCTTGCCCATCCTCAGCCAGGCCCAGTAGCCATACAAACACACACACACACACACACACACAATGATTCAGTTCATTGGACTGGCTCTTTCCTAAAACCCTCCCACGCTTTTGAAAATGTTTACTTTGTGGTATGTGTGTGTGTGCGTGTGTGTGTGCATGTGTGCGTGTGCGCATGTGTGTGTGTGTGCGTGTGCATGTGTGTGTGTGTTTGTGGGAGAAAGATAGAGACAGTTAAATACATTACATGTACCCTCACTTAGTGGCGTAAGTATGGAATCATTATACCTGTGCAGTTCATTATGACATTATATCAAAAGTAAACATTTTTGTCTCATCAAAATATCTGTTATCAAAATATCTGTGCGTGTGTGTGTTTATGTGTGTGTGTGTGTGTGTGAGAGAGAGAGAGAGAGAGAGAAATAGAGAGACAGCTAAATTGTGTATTTGCTTCTGTATGTGTATCATTCTGTGCTTGTTGAGTGCACACCGTTGTTATAGCAAAAGGAAGCTACTGCAGCCTCACACATATTCAGTGCCATAAGTGCATACACTCTAAACAAACTCAGTACAATGAGTGAGCATGACTTGTGCTACATACTATTGCCTTTGACAGAGCACAAGTGTCTTCTATTGCCATCAGAAGAGCTTTTTAACCTTCACAGAGAAGAGGAAAGAACGCATAGGTCTAACACATAGAGAAAGACATCCAAAGAACAATTACAAGCATGGAGACTGAGATCCTATAAGTGTTAGCTGATACTTGTCATTGAAAATGAAGTGTCTCCGGTGGGTGTTCCTGTAACCAGCATTGCAGGCCTTTTAGCTCACTCGCTTACTCATTCACTCACTCACTCACTCACTCACTCACCCAACCACCCACTGTCCCAGTGTCCCCTCCTAAAAGACAAGTCCAGATTATTAATATTCTATAACCCTGTAGGCATTTTTTGGGGAAAAGTTGTTACACAGCATTTTTAGAAGTCATCTAAATACAGATCTACCACATAACATTTAAATCAGGGCCCCATTTTTTACTCATTTTTGGTAAAATATGGATGTATGGATTATGGATGAGACATAGCTGGTATATAGGCAAAATTGTTTAACTTTTATATATCAACATAAAACTTGCACAGGTTTTTCACTGACATTAAGACAAGAATTATTCAGGTTTCTGAAAAGTAATGTTTACAGATGCAAATGAGTCTAGATTTACTGATTTATGCATTAATATGCTCATACCGTATATCCCAAACTAACAACTACACATTTGATGAAGTCGACTTAAGAATGAGCAGATGATATAGTTTTTGTTTGTTGTTTTTTTTTGTTGTTGTTAAAATATGCAAATATGCATTTATTAGACCAGAAATCTACCTAAAAAGAGAATGTTTAAAAAGTTAAGGAATCAAAGTAGTTCAACATTTCATGTCTGACCAGTGAATGAAAAAAAAAACAGTGGCATGTAATGTAGTGTAATGTTTTGTCTATTATTATCATTAAATAATCCCATAAAAAACGAATCCAGTGCCTGTCACACTGGCCATATAGTAACAAGTTTGATGCAGTGCCTCCACAATGGCCCTAAAAGCTGTTTTGAATATACAGTACTGCTCAAAGTATGTGAACCTGTTTTTTTGTTTTTATTATTATTATTATTATTATTATTATTATTATTATTATTATTTGCTCATGTCATAAGATCTTCATTTAAGTCTTAAAACACACACACACACACACACACACACACACACAGTGCTGAACAGCACAATGCCCAATGTGCTGAGACCAGCAACATAGAGGAAATTATGATGTTCCTGCCTTTATTTTAAACATCCATATAAGATCCCATATGCTGGGATGAATCACTGGTTGAACCTTCTTTGGCAGTTTAAACTCAAACCAGACCCTCATGTTACTTGTGACTAAGTTCTCGAGGAAGTTCAGGTGGTATTTTAGCTCAGCTCTTCTTTCAGTTCTATACATCTCAATGGGTTGAGGTCATCATGGTAAGTTGTACCCGAGACATCAAAGCAGCCATAAATGGTGATGCTCTCTAACCGCTCTTCAGAATAGATCATGTTTTAATGGTGTTCTGAGTGTGGTCATGGGAGGATGACACAGGGGAGGCTCTGCTCTCCAAAAAAGCACACTAAATATTTCCCATCCTTAACATTACACAGTGCTAAAGGGAGAGTGGTTTGCGGATTGGTAAAGCATAATTGTGTGGAAACAACACACAGCACTGTGTGACATCCATATAAGATTAAGCATCATCTGTATTCTGAAGTACATTTGGGGGAGTATCATAATTCATGGCTCCTTTGCTAAAACAAAAAAAAATCCAAGTTTATCAAAATTTAAACAGAATAATAAACAGTATGTGATCCTATGTCACACTAGCCACCCTAGTAATATGGCTGGACTGAAAGAAAAAATGGCTACAATAGCTCCAGAATATTATGCAGACATGATTCACAGTTATTAGAAGCCCTGGTTTGGGTTTATAACTGCCAAAAGAAGATTCAACTCGTGATTAAGGTTCACTTTTTTTTTTAACATTAGCTATTAGCTTATTAGCTTCAGCACATAGTTTATGTCTAGTTAAAGGTATATTAGATCACATTTTGACCAAATAATGCAGAAAATCAGTTATCTTGAAGCTATTGTTGTTTTTCTTGTTGTTTTCCATTCTGTTGCAAGAAAACCATTGTAGCCTTTGGGCCAGATAGGCCTAAAATGCACCCCTCCCCTCCCAGTGAAGCCAACTTTTTTTGAAAGGTCTGGCTATGCTGAAGTTTGGTTGGTTTCTTTTGGAGGTGTGTGTCTGAAAATGTTTTTAGCAGCCATTTTGTTTTTTTATTGTTTATGGCTAAACAGTGACTTTTACAGCGTGTTACACAGCAGAAATGGATTCGGAATCAATATTTGAAGTACTTTTCCTCAAAAATGCCTACTGCTTCTTATTATGAGCTCTGTTTCAATTTCTGGTCTTGGCTATAAGCCCTGAACCCTCAAGGACTTAACTGCCATGAAGCGGTTTTATAATTGGCTGATTCATGCTAGTTAATGCAATGGTCAGGATTCAGGCAACCTGTAGTCCTGTTGCTCAACATTGCCAAGAGCTTGTATGACACTGTAGTCTGAATAGCAAAATAGCAGCCTGCGCTAACCGACGAGAACAAGGAAACTTTTTTTCATTTTCGTTTTCCTGTGCCTCCATCAGTTGGAGCTAGCTGCTGGTTCGCAAATTCAATCTGTGCTGAATCACATTCTCTTGCTCTCATTTCTACTGACAGCACTCAGCAACTATGGCTATGCTATGGTTGATTCACTCCAGAATATCCCTTTAAGTCTCAGAGTGTCAGAGCTCTGGGCTCGTGTGGGGCATTGGGCCATCACATGCCTTTCTTTATGTCAGGATGCTGTTCTGCAGGCATGCAGAAGCAACAACTTAAAACTAAGTCAACAACTTAAAACTAACTAAGTCTAAACTGTGCAATAACATTCCAACAATGTTCTCATACATCCGGGTTTATTTCTGTGAATTAAATTATGGGAAATGTTCTTTACATCCAGAATCCATAATCCATTTTTATCCATTAAGAGGTTTGATATGATCATTGATATACTGCAGTATTACCTGCTGTGGAAAATGTACACGTCTTACTGCATCTACTGCGCCTCACTACAACTAACGGTTGTTTACAGGTATCAACGATTGTGTGATCTAAGGCGAGTTAATGGAGCCTTATTGTAAAATGTTCCTATGTAGTTTCCCCTGCAGAAACAACACAGGGTAACAACATCACCTCCCTGTGTCACAGAGACTCCCGACCCTGTGTCTGGCACAGAGAGGGAAAAAAAATCAATGCTGGGTGGACATAATTTACCCACGTGTGAGCCGAGAGCCCCTACAGTGTATCACTGTCTGTGAGGACTAAAGACACTATGAATCCCCTGGATGCCCTCGCCTCCCCATTAACCACCCCCCCCCCCCCCCCGCACACACACACACGTACGTGCACACACACTCTCACACACACACATTCACACACATAGACACACACGCACACACACTTTGTCTCTCTGTCCATTCTGTGTGGCCCCTGCTCCCCCAGGAGGAGCCCATAGATTAGATACAAACTGCCACAGGGGAACCACAACAGTGAGCACACGCCACCATTAGTGGCCCACAGGTTGGAGTAGATGTGCAGCGGTTTTGGCAGGGGCTGGGTATTGTTTGTTTATGCACACACACACACACACAGACACTCTCATGTCTGGCACACACGCGTACACACACACACACACACACACACACAGACTCACACACATACACTCTCATGTCTGGCACACACGCGTACACACACACACACACACACACAACTCTTTTTTAGTGTGTGGCTTTTATCTCTCCAACTGGTCTCCTGTTAGTCCTTTGCTCTAATGATCTTTTCCTTCAGTCTTTTCTATAACTGCGAACAAAAGCTCAGGCATTGATTATTTTTCATGTGTTAAGCAAAATGTCTGTAATATTCATTCATATTTAGTGTTATAGCATTAACATATATAACATATACACATACAGCATAAATGTGTTCCCACAGTGAAACAGTATGTGATTCATAAATAGCCCATATTGATGATGGTACAAATTTGATTATGTAACTTCAAAAAGTTATCGGGTCCTTCTGTGCCTCTCCAAAACTCTAACCTGATGCCTCTGCTGGGAAGATGCAGTGGTATCACAAATGTGAGAGGAAAGGTAAAGATTTTTTTACAGTAAAGTCTTGCGACTCCTAGCCTTGGCGTGAGTTTTGGGAAAACTTTTATCGCAGTCTTGGTAGCTATACCATGAGCCACAACTCTGTCCAGAAGCCCCTAACTGACACCAAAGCACTTTTCCAATCTAAACTGAGATTAAGAATGGCTTTGGGTACTCCTCTGGGCTCTTTTGGGGAACATTTCTGATTTTCAGTGGCATTTATTTCAGGGAAATAAATTATCTTTTGAAGATAAGCTTTTTTCTTTATTTCTTTCTTGTATAGAAAGAAAATGACCAATAAAATAAAAAGATACAGTATCTCATTTGGAAAAGAGCTTCTTTTGATATAGCTTGACACTGTTATCATCAGCACAGCCTCTTAACTATGCTGAATTAACTGCTACTAAGTGCACTGCACTCATGTGTCGTATTAAGCTTGCCCCAATGCCATAGAAACAGTTGTGATTGGCTTGCCCCAGTGCCATAGAAAAAGTTGTGATTGGCTTGTCCCAATGCCATAGAAACAGTTGTGATTGGCTTGCCCCAGTGCTATATAAACAGTTGTGATTGGCTTGCCCCAATGCTATATAAACAGTTGTGATTGGCTTGCCCCAATACTATATAAACAGTTGTGATTGGCTTGCCCCAGTGCTATATAAACAGTTGTGATTGGCTTGCCCCAATGCTATATAAACAGTTGTGATTGGACTTGCCCCAATGCTATATAAACAGTTGTGATTGGCTTACCCCAATGCCATAGAAACAGTTGTGATTGGCTTGCCCCAATGCTATATAAACAGTTGTGATTGGCTTGCCCCAGTGCTATATAAACAGTTGTGATTGGCTTGCCCCAATGCTATATAAACAGTTGTGATTGGCTTGCCCCAATGCTATATAAACAGTTGTGATTGGCTTGCCCCAATGCCATATAAACAGTTGTTATTGGCTTGCCCCAATGCTATATAAACAGTTGTGATTGGCTTACCCCAATGCCATAGAAACATTGGTCCCTGGTATTTTGATGATTCAGGAATCAGCCTCATTCAGACCTTCAAAACAGGTTTGTTGGTTCACCAAGGTAATACAACTGCGATTTGACCAAACTAATCTTCTGACTTGGCCTTGGTCTTTACTATGCGTGTATCGGACAAGACAAATGTGATTTCTCTCTCCCTCTCTCTCTCTGTCCTTTACTCTACCTCTCTCCCTTTCTGTATTTGTACCTCTAAATATTTCAGGCACAGAGCCACCTCTCTCATTGATTTGATCCAATCAAGAGGACGGAGCCACTGACTGGAACAGACCATGACCAGACCCCTGTCTGATCTCACCGATCTGACACCCTGGCCCTGTTCTCACTGGGGGGGGGGGGGGGGGGGGTGGAGGAGTGGGCTGGTGGTGGTGATGGCTGTTACGGTGGGATCAGCATTTAGCTTTTGCCCTCCAGGGTCCTTTGGTGTTCTACCTCTCATTTATATGTGGGGACAGAGAGACGCTCTATCTCTTTTCTTCCCTTCATTCCGCAACCCTGCAAGGCTCTTATCTCTGCTTGTCACAGCTTGGATGGTTTAGCCTGGTTTGGGTAATGACCGAAATGGAGCCAGGCAAACTGCAAAAGAAAACAGTTTTATTTCAGAGGGGAAAAGGAGGAGAGAGTGAAAGAGGAAGAGACAGGCCCTTATGCACTTCATGCTCCCTGGACAAAAAAGTACAAAGCTCATTTTTCCCTTTGTTCCAATGTTGGGCTCTTAAGTGTCTTTTGGTGAGCTCCATTCATTTCATCCCTAATAGGTTTGTAATAATAAACGCCATGTTCACGAACAGCACCTCACCCACTTGAGATCAAAGATCAACTCTGTTAACTAACTAACTAGCAAACTAGATGTCTCTCTCTCTCTCTCTCTCTCTCTCTCTCTGTGTGTGTGTGTGTGTGTGTGTGTGTATGTTTGTGTGTTTGTGCATATCCAAATCTATGTGTGAGTCTCTGATAAAATTATAGTATGCCTGTGTATGAGAGAGAGCGAGAGAGAGAGAGAGTGTGTCCATTAAGTACACAAACAAGAACCAGTCTACATTACTTAAGGACTAAAAACCTTCAATACATTTTTGTTAAGGACAGCAACAGATGACAACAACGTCCCTCCCAATCTCACAGTCTTATCTCTTCTCAACCTCTCTGGGTCTTAGTGCTCTTATCATTAACTTTAATTACCCATTCATATAGTACATGAGTTTAAACGAAAACAGTGAATCTCTTCATTTATTGATCCCCAATATAGGGATGTACTGGCTGCTGAGTTTTTGGTGTGTGTATTTGGTGTGTGAGTGTATGCGTGTGTGTGTGTGTGTGTGTGTTTGTGTGTGTGTGTGTGAAAAGCTCTTCCCGTGAGGCTTATTTTCTCGCTAACAACATAACATCCTGCCCACAGGTTCTGGCTTCTGTCGGCGCAACAGGGTAGAAATCCACCCCCACGTACCCATGGATACATGATGTTCCTGCTCCCACCCACACCCCTTTTCTTCTCAACACTCAACACTGTGGACAACATCAAAGTTTTGCCTTCTGACAGGGGAGAGACAGAGAAAGAGAGACAGAGAGGAGGGAAGGAGCAAAAGAGAGAGCAGTGAAGATCAGGGAAAACATGTGAAGGAGAGAGAGAGAGAAAGGGAGCAAAAAAAATCATCTCTATGGGGTGTTCTGCTTTGACAACCTTTTCTCTTTTCTCTCCCAACACACCCCCCCCCTCTCCCCCTTCACTGTGGTTCTTCTTGTCTGAAGCATTTGAGAGACTTTAATCACCGTGTAAGAGCTCCTCTCAAGTTTACCACAGGGCCTCATCTGCCACTTTTAAAGAATGCTGTGAGCTTTCATGTCCGAAATGTGTGATCGTGTGGGGAAAATATGATTAAATCATATGGCAACGTTTGACTGGTGGGCGCCCAGTGAACTGGCATCACCTCTCTCTCTTTCCCTTTCTCTCTCTCTCTCTCTCTCTCTCCAATGCTTTTGTAGTAGCCTCCTTCGTCTGCACTTAGGGATGGAGGACATGAAGAAAAAGCATTGGTCATGTTGAAAAAGCATTGCTGTCTATGCTGTCAAGTGTTTGTAAGCAAAATGTTTGATGCTGTGAGTGAGTATGGCAACATATTCAAGATACTTTGATATGTTTTCATTTTCTGTCTCCCCACTCACTTGTAGAAGAATTCTGTGTTTTTCATCCCAGTCTCTTGAAAATGGAAGATCTGTACCCGACATTCAAGGCCCCTCACAGATCGCAAACAAATCTAGTGGCACGTATTTTCTTTCAGATTAAGTAAACAATTGCAAAACCATTGAATTTAAAGCCATTGTTCACTTGTAAGGTGAACTTGCCTAGCCTTGTGCGCCAAACACTTTCACATTGTTTCACTCTCTGCAATGCATCTGGAATCTCTCAGTTGGCATACATTTCCTTCCTTGTGGGCAGACACTTTCAAAAGTATTGGGCCCGACCACTCTGTTCACTGATTGGCCAGTCACAATTTGTTGAAGGAATCCTAAGCTTTTGGAGAGATCCCTGGCACAGTGCTGTTGCAAAATGTGATATTAAGTGGAAGCACTAGACACTGCTAGCTAGAGTTTAATGCTTAAGAGTAACTTCAGATTTCATACTAGTTACATCCCTAGAGATGGAAAATTAATGACTGAACTCCAAACCGACTCACTCAATCTTCACTGAGCTGTGGTCTGAGTTTAGCCAGGCTACCAATGTGTAGTTTCACATATTTAGCAGATGCTTATATCCAAGGCAACTTAGATTTGTCAGTTACTCCCTAAGAGCAACTTTGGGTTAAAGCAGCATGTGACCTTTTGGTCATTATCCACCTCCCCTTGAGTTATACAGTTGAGTTTTACCTTTCATCCAGCTGTTCACTCAGTGTGACGGTAACACTTTTAGCTCCAGCCAAGCATAAACCATTGAATCTGATTAGACCATCAGCATCTCGCCCGTTAGCCTCTTGCTCCAAAGTGACTACAAATTCCGGTATTGTTCTCATTTAAAGCTTGACTCTTCTGTAGTTACAAAATGTATTAAGACCAATGGAAAATTCGACATGGCTCTTTTCTAAGCTGAAATGACATGGAACTATATTCTCATTATGGTGTAGTAATCAAGGACATTTACTACCACATCTGAACATAGTCCCTCCATGTCTCCAAGTCAAGTAGTGCAGGCCACTGATCTCATGGTACGGTAGCAAAGTTCCTTGATTATTACGCCGGAATGAGAGTATAGTTACACATAGTGGGAATTTCCACATGCATATTAATGAGACTAGACTAGTAATAAGAAACAGCCTGTTCTGAAACGGGGGGAAAATACAGATGAAAATGCCTAATCTGAGCGGCATTTTCGGGGGGGAGTTAGGATGATTCCAAGGGCCTGGCACTGATAGGGGGCCCTAGAGGACATTTGAACATTTTAACATATAATCAATGTTTGGGAGACCCAAAATAATTTTCTGTCATAGGCCCAAAATTTCTAGCGGAGCCGCTGCCTACATATGTTACCTTGTTGGAAAAACTTAAGGACTTATAGAACACCTGTCACTCAAGGGGAGGTGGAAGATGTGTATATTTCCCCAAAAGGTGGCGTGTTCATTTAAATGTCTTACTTAACAGTGACAGTCAGGATTTGAACCCACAATTTTCATGCTACTAGCATGCTAGCCAAGTTCCTTACCCATGACTTAACCACTGCCTGCTGTACACGTTTTATATACAAGTATATACAAGTCTTTGTATATTTTCACTTGTCAATTCACTGCCCAGACACAGTGCCCCCTCCCTTTACCTTCTTTTTACTCAAGCGCCATAAGTGGGATTACAGAATAAGCAATTATTAAACATTAGGAGCAGGTCAGTGAATGAAATAGATAGGCACTGTACCAAGTAATTGTGGGGCCTTCCATGAAGGGAATGGTCTCAATTCTAATGCAATTATTCTCCCTTTCACAAAGCATGGAGTATTAAATGGCGGTGACTCAAGAGGGGAAACAGGGGAGGGAAAATGGACTGATGGACCGGGAATTAATTGAACATGATCCTGCACATATTAGAAAATGTATGTGTGTGTATGTAGTGTATGTGTGTGTGTGTGTGAGAGAGAGAAAAACTAAGAGAGCAAGAGCAAAGGGTTAGAATAGAATTTGAACATTTTCATCATTCCTCAAATAACCTACCATCTACAGGCAATATCATTACACTGTCAATACACGTGGTTGGTATGTGGCTTTGTGTGAAGGCTTGAACTATCGGGAAGAATTAATTTTGAATGAATAGGAATATTAGGATGAATATGGCCGACCTGTGAGTTAATGCATGTATTTGTTCCCAGTTTAACTTTTCAGAGGCTCTGATGTGTCGATGTCTGTGATGGTGTTGAATATGTTGTGTGTGCTGCAGTGGCTGGGAGCAAAGGAAAGCACAGTATTATACAGTAATTAAGGGATAATGTTTTATACGCACACTGTAAGAAAGAGTAAAGACTAAAACAGTAAAGCTTCCTTTTTCCCTCAACCCTCAACTTACTCATTCCCATAAATGACTTAAGTAAACATAACTAGTCTCTGAGTAAATGTAACTAGTCTCTTTCAAGCTACATTGTAAAAAAGAAAAAAGTAAAGCTTACTTGAAAATTGGTGGAAACTTATTGCCTTGAACAACTTAAGTAAACATAACTAGTCTAGACTCAATTGAAGCAATGAGTTTCCACCAATTTTTCAAGTAAGCTGTACTTGAAAGAGACTGGTTATGTTCACTTAACTCATTTGAAGCAACATTTTACACCAAATATACAGTGCTGTATACTGTGCATAAACTATGGTGTGATTCTATATTATGTGTATATAAAGTGACTTAGTGACTTTGAGCTCTTTTTCCCCCTGGGAGATTGGTCTTTGTTGTACCAAATATTTTCCCCCTTCTTCTTACCAACCGCACTTGGTCAAAATACATCTATGGTGTTAGATTTTGGTGGTTTTTCTCAGCTTGACTTTTCTCCTGAAGTCACTGTTCATCTTTGAGTTGCGTTGTGTTTTCTTTCCGTAGAGATAGGAGATTGGACAGTTGCTTTCGATCAGGATCAATAATTTATTACAATATCGGATTGCAATTGTTGAATGGATGAAATAATGAATGAAACAACTGAAATAATTGAAATGAAGTAACAGAGTGAAGCCTAAAGACTCTCTGACTAGGTTACTCTTCTGTCACGCCAGTGAGGTTGAGACAGGATGAACTCTCTCTTCACCAAGATGTAGCGTGGCTTGTCTTGATCCTTCTCCTCTCTGGTGAAGGGAAAATGGGCTCTACATATGTCTACATGTCTTAAACAGTGGAAAACAACTTGAACAGTCTCTAAGTCAGGATGGAATTCCATATAAGTACATAACTCAGGGACACACTTAAGGGTTTAGATTTTAGCAAACAACACATCGCCTAATAGGGAACATACATGCACATACCAAGGTCTTGCACCAGCGCTGCACGTGATATACGATTACTGGTCAAGACGACCTCTAAGGTCAAATCTGCCTCCTTCATGCTACACAAGTTGTTGACTGAACAGTTGGTACAGACTTTAGCTGAATAGATAACTTGGAACAGTACACAGATGAAGATTCTTCATGTCAGTCAGAAAGGACTCAAAAATCATATAAAATTCTACAGTGGTTAGATTTATCCCCGACTATCCCTTTAAGTCTCATTAACTGATAGAACCACCTGTGACTTCACGTTGCAATCCTATTGTAAGTAAAGATCTCTCTCTCAATGTAAAAAAACCTCTGGACTGATATGTTTTCATTTTAGTCTTGCCGGTAAATATGCATGATATTTTAAAATAGTTGCTACATTCATAAAATCATAGTCGTGTCGTGTTATTCTCTCCATATTTGTGTTTTCTTTCTTGCATGTTTTACTGATGCTTGTTGTGTTGTATGACACCTCCTCAGTGATATTTTAGCACTTGTTTGTTTTTAAAACTTGAGCTCATACTTATTGATTTTTCTATTCCATCTTCAATCTGTTCCCCATTTCATCACTGCATAAACAAAGTGTATGTAGACGACGCACAGATGATACCGCTGTGGCGTCACTGCTGCTCGCTGACAAGTGGCACGAACACTCACTCGCTCACGACAGAGAGAGCCATCTGGAAACGTAATCTCGGGCATATGGACCGTTTACCTCAGATCTGTCATCCTGTTGCATTGTTCTTCCAAAAGCCCCCTGCTGCAGGCCCGCGTCCCCCGGCTGGCCGCCGAGCTGCGAAGGAAGTGGCGACACTGAGACGCAGGCACCCCTGACACACGCTGCTTAAGCCAGCTCAGTGGCCTGTCTCTCCATCTGTCTGTCTGTCTGTCTGCCTGTCTGTCTGTCTCCCAGCCAGTCAATTACTTTGCGTTCCTGCCTTAATATTAGTGTCCATGTCTGTGTGTTTTCTGCCTGCTCAGGGTCCTGTCTGTCTGCCTGTATCCCTGCCTATTTTTCTCTCTATCACTCTGTCTGTCTGTCTGTCTGTCTCTCTCACTCACTGTCTGCCTGTCTGTGTCTTGCCTGGCAATACCTGTCTCTCTGCTTATCAGTTAGTTTGCCTGCCTACATGTCTGTCTGCCTGCTGTCATATTAGTCACAGCCCTTTGCCACCCAACCCAGAAAATATGTATGAAGGCACAGACAGACAGACAAACAGACACACACACAAACAAAATATGTGCTGAAACAACTTAGGTCAGCAACGCCTCACCACAGACCTTGGGCACAGGCTACATGGAACAAGCAGTCAGGAGAGTTTTCATGCAGGGGATGAAAAAAAACCCTAAATCCTCTTAGAATAAATGTTTGCTGAATGAGGCTACAGCATTTCAGGGCCATGTTCCCTTCATTCTTTCTTTATTTATTCTATCTATGCCACTTGTTTGTTTATTTATTTATTTATTTATTTATTTATTTATTTATTTGACACATTCTTCTTTTTTTGTTTCCTTGAGGGAATAATGTACAGGCATGATACCGCTTAGACAACTAAAATGGCTGTCAGGACATCTTCTTGCCAACATTTTGAATAATTAACACAGTTCTTTAACGACAGATAAACTTTGGGAATAGAAAGAGCAAGCATGGTTGCAGCCAAATTCACTCTCTCAAAACCCATACACACATGCAAAAGTAATACTAACTAAAAACCACACAGACAAAGGCAGACAAATTAGAAAGAACCTACAGCAACTAATACAAACTAAAAAGCTTTAAAAGTTAAAAACGTCTTAATGGATGGTGAAAACATGTACCTTCACCTTTGGTCTTGTGCTTGAAACTAGCTTAACTCAAAATCTAAGTGATTTAATTAAAGCAGTGTGTGTGTGTGGCTAGATGTCTGTCTCTGGGAAACAGAGCTGTGAGTAAAGAAGGTCTGTATAGATGGCGAATGTAAAGACGTATTGAATTCCTACGCTCCCTTGACTTTATTTGAATGTGATCATGTAGACATTGAAAATCATAAGGTAGTTGCGGGAGAATTGGGTGAGGGAGGAATGGAGGATGTCTATTTTGAAAAAATTTGAAGGTCTTCGGTGCGTAAATGGATTCAGAATGGCTCTTGTGTGAATGCTTAATGGACATTCTCTCAAAAGCTGTTATCAGAGAATCACAGAGCCTCACTTGAACATGAACTTTTGTGCGCATGCACACGCACGCATACATACAGTAAGATGTGTTTCTCACGATTCATTAAAGAATTCATGTGTCGCACGTTGCCATGGAGAAAAAGTAATAACAATCCTGTGTGTGGAACACTGTTGGTGCAAACTAGCAAGGTTCCAACAGCCACTTATTTCACAGAGTTCTTTGAAGTTCTCTGTTTGTAATGGACTTTCCATTGAACCTCCCATATACTGTTAATTTCACAGTTGCCTGAATAGAGGGGCATTTAATTTGCTCAGGCCATGCAAGGTCTCCATGATTTCTTGACACAAAGCAAAAGATTTGCAGATGTCCAGCTCAATGGGTGCTTAACTAATTATGCATAACATATCAAATGCCTACTTTGCTCAGAATGATTAGTCCTATAGCACTGGCTGAGAAGTCAGCTGAAAGAGTGTTACATTATTAAAATGGGAGCACGAAACTCAGGCAAAAGAAAGTGACAAGGAAGAAACAATAACACAGTTAAAACAGTAAGATGTCAAAGGTTCTAATGAGTAGAGCTGTGCAAATAGTCAAGGTTTAATCATGATTATAAATATGGCTCCCAGTGACCTCAAAAATAAAATTAAGAATAAACTATTATTTTGTTTCACACCGTTTTGCACGTAGGCGTTTAAAGTATAATGTAATAATGTAATGCTTTTATTCTATCTGTATTTAACTAAATGGACCTACAGACACCATATTAAGGGAAATAATGAGAAATGTCAAAGTTAAAGAAAATTCTCAGTGTAAAAAACAAGTTTAAGGATAAAGTGCAGTAATAAGTGGAGTATAGCTCTGCTGAGAAGACCTGTTTATGAAGTGCTCATTATCTTTGAGAAATATTTAACTTTGAAGCAAACCTGAAAAAGAACTCAATTTGGCTACCTTTTGTTGAGTTACATGTATGAGATTCAATGGGCATCAATTAAAGCATTATCTTCAACACAAATTAACTAGATAATACATAATAATGCATAACAATACTGAGCCCTAAATGAAAGGATGAGATGTGTTAGTGAATAATTAGTGAACACAATGTCTTGTTCTCATACATTCTGAAAGTGGGTTGTGATAGACAGTAATAATCATCATCACTATCATCATCACCATCATCTATACGCTGCTGATCCCGTGAGGGAAATTTGGTCTCTGCATTTAACCCGATCGTGAATTAGTGACACACACACAGCACACAGTGAAGTGAAATACACACTAAGCTGGAGCAGGTGGCTGCCTGCTGTTGCAGTGCCCGGGGAGCAGTGTCCCCTTTGGTCCCCCAAGCCCCAAGCCCTAAACCAGCAGGCCATGCCTACCCAGTAAGTGCTTATGTTGCTTCTTTGCCTTTCTTCACTTAGATTATCAGGGCACTGCAGTGATTGCGTGTGTGTGTGTGTGTGTGTGTGTGTGTGTGTGTGTGTGTGTGTGTGTGTGTGTGTACACGTGTGTATGTGTTATGTGGAAGCTCAGAAAACAACAGAAATTTCAGAGTAGTCTGAAATGCGTCAGGGGGTTTTAATGGTGAGGAACAACTGGTCCAATGGAGAGTTGTTTCCAGTAACACGATAGTTGCTTCACATTCTGTGCTCCCAGCCATTTTTTCTAGCACATTCTGGTGATTTCCTGAATTGGACATCTATTTGTGAGTTTTCACCGGCACTGTGAATTTGCGAAAGCCTTTCAGGGTGGTTTGAAGTCTACCATTAAGGGGAGAGAGTGGAGGCACTCTGCGATACCGAACATCCTCAAGGTCTTTATTTGGCCCTCAATCACCTGCTTGGATGGCAACGTCATCCAGACAAAAAGCCAAAGTGGTGTGACATATGCACACACACACACACACACACACACACACACACACACTCCACTGGGCCCCAGTAGCCAACTGCAATGCGGGTGAGAAGCTGGCAGTCGAATGTCTGGCAGGTAGGTTTCATCATAAAGAGATGACTGACGTCTCTATGCTGCAACAACGCATGTGTGTGTGTGTGTGTGTGTGTGTGTGTGTGTGTGAGTGTGTGTACAAGTGTTGTGTGTGTGTGTGTGTGTGTGAAGTGTGTGTACGAAGTGTTTGTGAGTGTGTGTGTGTGTGTGTGTGTGTGTGTGTGTGTGTGTGTGTGTGTGTGTGAAGTGTGTGAACGAAGTGTTTGTGAGTGTGTGTGTGTGTGTGTGTGTGTGTGCAATGTTACATAACTTCTGAGTCTATGTTCTATGTGTAGATCACAGCAGCTGTGATGTGCCTTTTGAGTGCGCCAGCTTCACTTCAATTCTGACAGGAATGCCCCAGTGAGAGAGAGAGAGGGGAGAAAGGAGGAGAATGGAGGGGGGGGTGAAGTCTTCTCTTTTCCCTCCTGTTTCCCCCGGACCCCAAAAATCTCCTCTAAGTCCACCTCCTTAGCCTCATCTGTATTGTAATGACATGCAATGAGCCTGAGATATTCCGCAAACTGCCCTCCTCCCACCACACCCAAGCTTGTCACACACACACACACACACACACACACACACACACCCCAAATCCCCATCCGCCTGCCCCACGAGAGCAAACAATTATCACAGATGCTGCTGACACGCTCACACGGCTATGAAGTTTCTCTTGTGGGAATCGGTTTAATTAAACTGCTGTTTGTCTCGACAACAGCTTTTCCTAAACGGGAGCCATCCTTTCAGCTCGTGCACGCGTGTGTCTGCGGCTGTGTGCGTCTGTGTGTGTGTGAGTGTGTGTGTTAAGAGACAGGTCCACCTTGAAAGATCTGGCTTGGTGATGTGATGACTCAGTGGTCCATATCAGTGTTATGGTTTGCTGTTAGCATAATGCTCCAGAAAAGCAATCAGCAAGTAGCATTTTGGGCTTAAAGCTTTTGCTCACATCTGTTTCCAGCTCACAAGCCTAGGGTGTAACAGCATTTTGTCTGCCACTGGTTTGTTCCCCGAACTTGGACTAATTCATCAACATTATGCCGTGATCTGAATTACAGCTAACACAATGCTGTTTGCATACAGAAAGCTAAGTTGAGTTGGTGATGCACAACCAGGCGTCCAATTCCCAACGTCACTGCTGCTAAGCAGTGAGCGGAGAAGAGAAAGAGAGAGAGAGAAAGAGATAGCATGAAAACATAGTTTGGTCCAAAACAAGACTAGGTGTCTGTTGGCTAACACCACATTCACATAGCCTATTCTCAATGAGACTAGCCTTCTGGGCTAGCCTGGTATTAAGCCAGACCCTTGTTCTACAGTTTCGTTTCATACAGAGGGTCTGGACATTCGTTAGTGAGATTCGATTGCTTGAGGTGTTTAGGTTTAAAAAAATGGATCAGCCCCTGATTGATTGCTTGCCTTGACTGATAACATTCTAGCTCTGCATTCACAACTGTTTGATGATTGGACAGGTTAAAAAGCCTCCTGAGACAACAAGCTCAATGGGATCAAATCCAGACTAGCACTGTAGGGAGATGATAATCAAACAGAAGTGCTAGGAAGGCATGGCCAGGCTACTTCTGGGCCCAGTACTTCAAAACACCTAGCAGGAAATCAACATGGTAGACTCCGAATACTCATGTCGCTCTAACTAGACACGGAAATAGCCTACCTATGAGTTCAGCTGGCGGAAGATGTTGTTGGTCATCCCAATCGATGTGGGCTACGCTAAATCGGACCATGATTAGTGCCAGCGTGGTACACTAGAGCAGATAGCCACTGATGCAGGGGACAAACCCAGACAGTGCAAGCACCAAAACAACCGAAGAACATAATATTCCACCTTATCTCTAATGGCAGGAACAGCAGGAAAAAAAGAAATCTAAACAGTCATGTCATACGTGGAAAAACATTTGAGTCAGGCCTAGCTGACATATAAAGTCATAAACTGTATCTGACTATGAAAATAATGACATACATTCTGATTCCAATACTCTCACCTGCTGTGTGAGCTCACTGAGTGCTGTCGGTATGAAGGAGGCTGAAAGAATTTTGTCCAACATAGACCAAACAGCGAATGCACATTTTACGCTAAATGAATGGCATCATAATCCCAGCCCCACTTTCGTTAGCCACGGTACCATTCAATAAGCATTAGTTGCAGGTTCATCATTTTGTTGTCATAAACACACACACACACACACACACTCACACACACACATATATATACAAACACAAAAACACACACCTCACTTTAAGAACAAATTCAGCTGGAAAAAGTCCACTCAAACAGGTTGTTTTTTCTTTTGATTTGGAACACAGAAGATGTCAGAACGCGGTTTCCTAGCAATTGGACTAAGCGTTCAATAATGAGGAGCACCCTGTTGTGCATGTTGGCATTAGTTACTGTATCTCTGCCAGAAGACAGAAAATGGACATTTCTGGTCATTTATTGCTCTACAATTTCACACGGTGGACTAAATAAATTAGTCCGTATCGGACACGCTCTCTCAAACTCAAGCATTTTGTTTGTCCTCATGTCACATCCCTCTCTTAAATGGTATTCCCTAGTCATTAAAAATCTCAGCTACTGTACCTTCACACTGGATTCAATTTGGTTGCAAAAACCTGAGCCTGGATCTCTCTCTTATTCTTTCTCACTGACTCTCAATAAAAGTCAAATGTACTTTATTGTCATGACAAAACAGCTTTTTTTGCCCAAAGCACTCTGAAAGAAAAACAGGAAAATGCATACATACATTAAAATCACATGTCTATATAGAATATACATGTATACACATTCCCTCTCTCTCTCTCTCTCTCTCTGTCATTCACACTACCTCCACTCCCCCGGCACTATGAACCCCTAATCCTTAAAGCTCCTGGGCGCTGTCCTTCATCCTCTCTCTTCTTCTCTCACTCTCTTTCTCCCTTCTTCCCACTCTCCCTCTCTACCTCTTTCACTCCGGTGAGAAGAAAAAAGACAAATCTCTTCATCTTGCTGTTAACTTTTGATATCAATCATCATCGTTTCTGTCACATGTAAAAGAGGAAAGAAGATCAGAAAAAAAAGAAAAAAAAAAGAAACGACACTGGGCCCAATTTGCATGCATGTCTCTGTTCCCACACACTGTGCACGCCTGTGGCTTTTTCCTCACTGAAGGTGCCTTGTAATGTAATATTTGTGCTGCAGCTATTTCTACTCCAATCGGTAATGATGGCAGATCATCAAGCATCTCCTAAGTTTCCATCGGTGCCAGTTTTTTTTTTTTTTTTTTCCAAAGACCAAAGACACCTCACTTAGTTCACAGTGGCCGCTTTCACAGTCTTTACTGCTTGTTTCTTGTGCCACACTGATGGATTAGAGGTCGGTGCAGACAGAACCTGCTCCATGTTGCGTACACGTCAGTTGCACAATGTAAATGCATGCACTTACTCTGTTGCCCACTGTTTTTCAAAACCAATGTCTTTTGTCAGTTTGTCCACATAAAAAAATATAATTTGTTCTATTATTCACTGTTTGTTATGTTTATGTCCTTTGACAGACGTGTTTTTTTTTCAGAGCAACTTACTTAAACAAAGTCGCAATCATAATAACAATAAGCTTCATGTTTGAAATTGTGTGGTGTATGTCCCATCGACAAGCGGAAAAAACATTTTTTTCAAATAAACCTACCTGAAAAGAGGTCACAAATCTAAAGACCTAGACCGCACACTTTGACTGACAGAAACCACATGGGAGTTTGTATCCTGGAGCGCCTTCCTGCTGAAGGCAGCGGTGGCATGTCTCATTCCGCCAGCCATCGCGTCCAGCCTGCCACGCTGGACAGGAGTAAATTTGTGTGTTGAGTGACTGACCCCTAAACTTGACTGACACCTAACAGAATGCCCGGTCAGATTGCTGGGCGTCGTGTGGTGAGGATGCCCACCACTGCTGCTGCCTCCCTCCCTCCCTGCCTCACCCAGGCCGCCTGGGTTGCTAGCTCCACTGCCACTGTCCCTGCCATCCTTGCTGCCAGAATTGTATTCAACACGATGCCCTCCTGGCTCTCCGCTGTGGAGGGAGGTCGGCGGAGGTCTGGAGTGGGTGCGATGCGGCTCAATTTCCCCCTGTGAGGAATGAGTCTCGAGCATGAAGCCACGGTTTTCTGATTCTTGTTGCTGGAGGAGAGAGGAGGGTAGAAACGAGCGACAATAACCTCATTTTCATTACTTCCTGCCCTTATCACACACACGCAGATGTTCCTTTCTCAGAGAGAAGATGAAGAGAATGTACACTAGATTCATGGAATCTATTCTATTTCTCTCTCTCTCTCGCTATATATATCACTATATATATATATATACAGACACACATATAAATTCACTAAATCCTGCAAAAAATCCATCCATCTGACTGTCTATCACTGACACTTTGACCTCTATCAGTGAGACTCAGGCCTCTAACACTGAAACTCAAGCTTATTTCAGTGAGAATCAGACCTCTAACCTCTGACACTGAGACTCAGACCTCTGACACTGAGACTCAGGCCTCTAACACTGAAACTCAAGCTCAGTGAGACTCAAGCCTCTAATACTGAGACTCAGGCCACTATCAGTGAGACTCAGACCTCAAACCTTGAGAATCTGGCATTTAACACTAAGACTCGGGCTTAGTGTGGCTAAGAGTGACTTGGGGCTCTAACACCATGACGCAGGTCTTTAACCCTGGGATTCAAACACTGAAGCACATATCTCATGTTTGTAACACTTAGGTGCAGGCCTCCAACACTGAGATTCAGGTTTTCTAACACTCAGCCACAGGCTTTTAAACACTGAGATGCAGGTTTTGAAACTGAATTTGAACTGAGCACAGATCAGCTCCCCCAGATAGAGTCTGGGTCTGCTACAGTGGCCCAGCTTGACGCAGATTCCCTGCGAAGGCTCGGCCTCAGCTCGCCAGGGAGCCCATCCAGAGGTGCCGAGCCCCAGATAATTGCCCTGTGTTCGGGTGGGGGCGGGGGGGGGACTTTGGAACAATTTGTCGCTTGTCTGACGGTGGTGTGTCAAAACCTGGAGACACACCGCTGTGTGGGATTGGGTTGGGGGGGGTCTGTATACCGCCGTTACACGTCTGAATAACTAACCACCTGATGCGAGATGACACTTTTCAGATAGGAACAAATCGGGGCATGCCCCCCTTTTACCACTTGCACCCACCTCCCTCAACACATACACACACACACACATCTCAGACTAAAAGTGTTTTTGGTACTGCTGTGTACTGTCTGTGTGTTTTCAGGTAAAGTGCCACAAAAGGTTAATGAATTCAGTACTGTAAGGCCTGGATCCCTTGCTGTGGCCTCACAGGGGTTCTGGAGAGGGGAGTGTGTGTGGTGCATGTGCTCGCGCGCGTGTGTGTGTGTGTGTGTGTGTGTGTGTGGAGGCGCCCGATTCACACAGCATGTTAATAGGGGAGGGCTGGCAGATCAGCAGGGAGGGTCTTTGCTGCCCCCTAGGGGAAAACATCCTGCCGTCGCAGAGGACCTTTTTTTCTTTCTTTTTCTTTTTTTAATCAGCACTGCCTCTCGTTTGCAACAGAGCCAACACACTTACAGGCAAAGTTATAAAACAATGAACAAGGTAGTGCTTTGGTTTGAACGTGCATTATATTAGGCATGTGGGGGGGTTTCAGATTCCATTACTGCTGTTATTGTTATTGTTGTTTCTGTTGTCAGAGAACAGTCAAAATAATGTGGTGTAGAAAATGGAGTGGCTCTTGAAGAATATATGAATCTATATTTGTACATGGGCACATATGAAAGATTTAGAAAGACAGAGGGAGGGAGGGAGAGAGAGAGAGAGAGAGAGAGAGATAGGAACTTCTATCTGTTGTCACCTATCTCTGTGTTTTGTGTCTGTAAAGAAAATGAGTGTGTGCCTGTGTAGGTGTGTTTGTGTGTGGGTGTGTGACCATGTGTGTCTGTGTGTGTGCGCGCATGTGTGTGTATATAGGTGTGTGTGCTCTCTGGGTGTCTCTGTGTGTGTGTGTCCCCGTGTGTGTGTGTGAGTGTGTGTGTATGTGTGTGTGCGCGCACGCATATGTGTGTATCTAGGTGTGTGTGCTCTCTCTGTGTGTGTGTGCGTGCGTGCGTGCGTGCGTGTATCTCGCTCTCTCTGTGTGTGTTTGAGTGTGTGTGTTTGTGTGTATAAGCCCTTGCTGCTTGATGTCTCTCAACCCCACTGATGAGCCCCCAACACCTGGTTTCAAGAGACTTGAATCAGTGACCATGAACAATCCCCCGCGCCACACTCCGTTTCAACGCAACAGACTCGTCTCGACAGACTTGACTTAAGCCCTTTTTATTTATTTTTTTATTTTTTTATCATCCTTCCATCCTCCCACCCTCCCTGCCTTCGTCTATGGCTATGCTGCCTCTACTGCAAATGAGCTCATCATTCTCCGGTCCAGGTCATACTGGTGAACTCCTTGATTCACCTGACGGATGCGACTCACGGAAGACCTCAAGGTCCATAATCAGGGAAAAGAGGGAAATCATCAAAAGACATCTGATGACATCTGACGTTCAAAGACACCCTTGTTTCTAAGAATGCAAAAACACACTACCGTTGTCGTCATCAAGCGTTGCATATTACAGTGAATGACTTGCTACTGACCTTTCGGTAAACAGGTCGTAATTGTGATCTACCGTAGAAACAGATGAGATAAAGCTACATTTGTCATACATTTGTCAGCTTGTCTATTTAGCATCAGTTAATGCTTCCACACGCTAATGTTTTTCTTCTTTCACTCTCAGTGCTTAAGGTGTCTAGTATATCTGTTCGCTTCGTTTTCATCAGACATTCTCAACACAAATACATATAATGAACGCGTAATGATTGAGACTGTCTTGTTCACATCATTTTCTATCATTCTCTCTCTCTCTCTCTCTCTCTCTCTCTCTCTCTCTCTCTCTCTATGTCTTTCTCTTTATCTCTCTCTTTGCTCTTGCTCTCCCGCCTCTGCTCTCCTTACACTGACAAGTGCTGCTGCGTCTGTGGCGCAGTGCTTTTGCGTCGCTCGCGGGAATAGCAGAATAGCAGCACTCGGCGAACAGCTGGCGCTCCGTTTGTGATTCTTTATTTATGGGCCTCGGCGGCGAGTGATTGACAACGCGGGACACAGAGATCCACCTCTCCAGTCGAGCCGCTGGGTGGCACATAAAAATAAAAATAAAATAAGCAAACAAGTGCAGGGGAGAGAGAGAGAGAGAGAGAGAGAGAGAGAGAGAGAGTGAGGATGAGAGACACAGAGAGAAAGAGAGAGAGGAAGTGAGAGAGAGAAAGAGAGCAAAATAAACAACCCCCCAAACAAACAAACAAACATGCGGGGCCTCTCGGGAACATGAAAAGCAGATGATGGCAGGCATGAGGTTTATTTGCAGACGTGTGATGCGGGCAAAACCTCCAGCATACCATAGCATGGTGTTGCACACTACTGTGTTTTTATTCATTCGTCTCTCTCTCTCTCTCTCTCTCTCTCTCTCTCTCGCTATCACCCGATGTTTGTTTGTGCGGACTCAGTTCCGTCAGTCCTGCAACGGTAGCAGGTTTCCTTTCATTCAAGTCCAGTTTTTCTGTTGGTGTTTGTTTGTTTTGTTGTTGTTTTTCGCCCAACCTAGCTCTGTCCCCACTGTGAAACAAAGAGCATGGAAAGTGGTGTGGTTTTCACAGGGGAGACAAATGAATAATACATGGCAGAAAACATGTTGGGGCCAATCTACACACTTACTCTTTTTTTCCCCCTTCCTCGCAGCCCGACAGCTAACATCAGCCTGTCAGATTGGGGGGTCCATTTCACAGGCATAAAAAGCATGTTTTATTACATGCTCTTTATGCTCCCTCTCTCTCTCGCTCCCCCCCCCCCCCCCCCTCTCTCTCTTTCTCTGCCTTTCTCTTTCCCTTTCTGTTCTGTTTCCCCTATGTTACAGATGATAAGAAAGATGTTTCTCTAAAACAGATGTGTCTCTGAGCCTGTGACGACCAGCGTGGTTTCATTTGACTATGAAGGAGGCGGTGGCGGTACTCAAACAACTTTGATTCTTCCCACAAGCCTGTGCTAGAGAATGCTACTCCGTAGTCTGTCTCTTCTGTTTGGCTATACATAAACTTCAGAGCACAGCGAGCAACACAGAACTCCATGGAAATAAAACATAAAAAAACGATCTCCCCTCACTGTCTCTCTCTTCCCCCGTTCTCTCTCTCGTTCCATCTTCCTCTCCATGGGTTGTCCATATTTGCTGCATAATTATTAAAAATTAAAAGGCCGACAGTTAAGCAGTTCTTAAAAAAAAAAAAAAAAGCCAGACGAACTCATTAATGCTTTCAGACATACTTAAAATAACAGTGAACATCCTGTTGTTTGTTGGGCAATAACGGCTGACTCATACCTCTTGCCTTCCGAGTCAAGCAAAGCCTGATATGATCAAAACTCTGTTTTGTTCCACTGTAGTGCCTATGGATGACAGGGGAGATGTGATTAGTTTAGTTTTATGTCAAAAGGGAGAGGCAGACTGTTTGTCTGTGTCTCAAATATAAAATCACACCACGTAACAGAAATTGTATTTTTAATGACTACAGGGACAAATACTCCCAATTCTGCTTTTTTTTCTATTTCTGATCTTTTTGTTCTCTCCCAGCAGACTGAGATCCTTTAGTCCAGCGGCCCATTGTGTAATAATCTACTTTCAATCAAAAGCTGGGCTGCCTAACTAAATATATGACAACAGAGCTTACTGTAAGTCTCCAAGTGTAGCTGTGGGCTTTTTTATGCATAACTGTAACTTACCTTAAAGGAGAAATCTGGTTGAATCAATAAATAGTCCTGTTGACTGATGTTGCAAAGTGCTGTCGGTAGGTATAAGAACGAGAGAATTTGGCGTAAACCTAATTTGCAAAACAGCTGCTAACACTAATTGATAGGGGGCAGAGTAAACTTTGTTTCAATTTTGTTTTCATGTGCCCCATCAGTTAGCGTTAGCTGCCATTCCACTGCTTGGTCTATCTTGTACCTAATTTTCTCATACTCATACCTAGAAACAATGTTGATCAGTAAAATCTTCAGCATGTCACACTTTAAGGTTGTTCATGTCTGCTAGTTTCAGACATTATTGAATTGTTAACTGCTAATTAAGAATGACATTACAAATGGTTTTGCTATTTGGTACGGTCTTCTGTTGTGATGGGTATCATCTGATGATTGTCCACTAATTCGCAAGAGAACTGTAATTAACTGCAATGAAAACAAAAGTAATACAACAGAATAATTGCAGGGAAAGTGAATGTGTGTGTGTGTGTGTGTAAACGTGGCTCAGAAGGCAAAGAGAATGAAAACAGTGCATCCTTGCTGGCTATGAGTTGTCGCACAGCAAAACAAGACTTAGGTGTGACTTCACAAACAACAGACAGTCTTTTGATCAATATCTTCACACAGTGAGCTTTTGTATACGCAGTAGGCCAGTCCGGCTGAGTGCTCTTGGGATAAGCATGTGGAGACAGCACGCACTAGCCAACACTGGGGCCATGATGCCACACACTGGCAAACAGAAACCCGAACAAGGGATATGTGTTCTTGATTGTCTCTCTCTCTCTCTCTCTCTCTCTCTCTCTGTCTCTCTCTGTCTGTCTCTCTCTATCTCTCTTTTTTATTTCTCACTCTCTCATCCTTTCCCAGTGGTCCCTCACTTCATTGATTGATCTTCAACACTCGCCGTCCACCTCTCTATTTCCGCCTATGATTTTCACCACTCTGCCATGTTTCCATCTCTCTCTCTCTCTCTCTCTCTCTCTCTCTCTCTCTTCACACACCTCTCTCTTGCTCTCCGTCTTCTATCCCATCTGTCCTTTCCAGCCTGTTTCACTTTTTATTACCTTCCCCCTTTGCTTCTCATCATCTCTTATCCTCCCTCTGTCCTCCCTCCATCCTCTCCTCCTTATCTCCAGCCTCTCTTACTCCCCTTTTTTTCTCTGCTCCTCTCATGTGAAGCATGAGACGAAATCCACTGACAGCAACTGACATCTACTTCTTCCTCTGTGCATGTCAGATTAATCACATCACTCAGGTGCT
Organism: Tenualosa ilisha; assembly: GCA_015244755.2. Lineage (NCBI taxonomy): Eukaryota > Metazoa > Chordata > Actinopteri > Clupeiformes > Clupeidae > Tenualosa > Tenualosa ilisha. The sequence continues at coordinate 861,569 of PYXC01001445.1, read as the reverse complement.
TCTCATCAAAGTCACAGGGCTCCCTCGGAAGGATTGCGAATATCCTGGAGGAACTTGAAAACAATACATAAATTAATGGATTAATTATTATATGAATAATGAATGAATGGAATGGAACTTATAGAAAGAGGATGGAAGAACTGAACATTTAAATACATGCTTCACATACAGAATACACACACACACGTATTTGTTCACTATTGTGCCATTGCTGTTTACTACCAGGAGGTGGAGCTGTAGTCTGATGATTAATTCTAGTTTTATAGCTGATTCTGTCTCCTTTCCTTGTTCTCTCCCCCTTGCCATCAGTAGTGGTTCTACAGTGAATTACTCCCCTGGCGAGACCGCCTCCGATTCCCAAAGCAACATAACTTCAGTATAACTCACTAATTGCATTAGAGTATTGCTCTATACAGTGGATCCTAGAGTGGAACCCAGAGGTAAACTTTTCCCTGCGCCCCCTCCCCTTTGCCCTTCTCACACACAGCTTCTGTGCACGGCACCTTCTCAGCAAGCAAGGACGCCTGCAGTTAGGGGGCGCCAATGTGCCAATTGCCCACACAGTGATATGATAGATATTCAGCGCTTTTAAGCGCTCGTGTCGCTCTCTACTAAATGGCGCCCTGGGCGGCTGCCTTGTTCGCCCGTGCCTAAGCTACTGCTTGCCGAACTACTGCTTGCCATCATCAATATGTGTACATAGAAATCACAATATGTACCCTCCGTGCCTCAAATGTCAAATTCAAATTCTTTTAAAAACTTTATTGGCATGTGATTCGGTGAAACAGTCTTGGCAATAGCATAAAAATACAAACAGATGCAAGGGCATAACTTTATGCTCAACATTGCAGGGGGTCAAGATCTCTGTTTATAAAAATAGACTTGAAATGCCAGCAGCCCACCGATGTTGTTTTGCCATATATGGTGTTTCCCAGGCCGCAAAAATAGGCTACCACGTGGCGAACGGACAAGCAAAATGCCAGCACACGCCAACATCTTGCTATCTGGGGACGCTGTCGCACTAAAGTTTGAGCGTTCCATGGAGATCACTCATGCCACTGTCCTGGGTTAGTGCTTGCTTCACCTCACTGTGTGTTTCACTGTGTGCTGTGTTTCACTAATTCAGGATGGGGAGACCAAATTCCTTGTGTGTGTAAATACACTTGGCCAATAAGACTGATTCTCTATTCTCTATTAAATTACATAGTGTGAGTAAGAAACAGCAAATGAACAAGATAAAGATACAATTCATGATTTTATTTGAAATGATGGATGTGTTCCTCAAACTTTGTTTGGAACTGTAGGAACTGTAGCATTTGTGAGTTGCACAACGAAAGAAAAGATGCAAGAACAATGGTTGATGAGTTGTAAGTCACTTTGGATAAAAGCGTCTGATAAATGTAAACTACTGTTTAATACTTAGCCGAATCATTGCACTACAATTGCTTTAGAGAGAGAACTCGACTCCTTATCAACAAAGTCCTATCAGCACAATCATTTTGTTACAGCCTTCTCTTGCTTTACCTCATAAGCTACTATTAGCACACTAGCAGCTACTTTCAGTGAAGA
>PYXC01001445.1:775000-855000 GCA_015244755.2 Tenualosa ilisha | reverse complement strand
TCACATAATATGCAATGTTTATTTGACATTAGAGATACTTTTTCAGGGTTTTTAAAAGCAATACAGATTTCAGATCAAAAAGCATTCCTTACTTTTTCCAACACGCTTGAAAATGTTTACCCAAGGGTTGGTCAGGATCCACACAGAATATTTTTCCAGATGCCATCTGAACTCTGAAATGATTGATCATTAGGAATAAGAGTAATGCAAGAGAGGGGGCTTGATAGTCAAAGCTTTGTGAATCTGCAGTGAGCAAACTTACGTAATCTCAGTGTCGCATATATCGTTTCTTTCAGTGAGATTAAAGTCTCTTATCTTCATCCAGGGTAGGCTTGGAGCTTTGTTTACACAGCTACAATAGTGTCCAGTTCCTGAGGCTGACATGGCCAAGACTGAGAGAGAGAGAGAGAGAGAGAGAGAGAGAGAGAGAGAGAGAGAGACAGAGTGTGTGTGTGAGAGAGAGAGAGAGAAAGTGCAAACGAGAGAAAGAGATCATTTTCCTGGAAGCATTTGTACCTCACACACAGCAAAATCAGTACAGCAGACACACACACACACACACACACACACACACATACACACACACACACACACACAAAATAGCAGCTGATGAATATGAACAAGAATGCAATTCACACTATGAGGCATGCTGAGATAAATACCTTCAAAGATAGCCTAAACACAGAATGAGAAATGAAACCCAAACAACCAAGTTTAGCCCAGTCACAGCTGCTGTCCAAAACATTTCAGCAGAAACATTTGAAAGAGACAGAAAGAGACAAACATTCATTTTCTCTGCAAAATATCAAAGATTTTGTGGAGTAAGCCTTTCAAATCAAGCGTCCACTATGCCCATATTTGCAAAAATCAGTCAAGCAATTCCTTACCATTTTGTCTGTGGATTGCAACCACCATGAGAATAAAAAGACAAAGAGTTTTCACAGATATATCCATTGCAATGCAGGGTGGTAAACACAATTTGAACAAATGTTTTGGATGTTTTTGAAGACTTCTGCGCAAGACTACTTAACAACAACGAAAGGAGAGAGGAACCAAAGACACGTGTTAGTGGTAGCCAATCAGTGGTGATGGCCCGTCCTACACAGCCCACTTAACTGTATGTTCCCCAAGACATTTTAAAGCATGACCGATACTTTCAATTTGGAGTACCTTAAAAATTCAAAATGCTTTATATTGATAACATAGGTAGAATAAAGACTTAAATAGGTAGAATTGTAAATTAATAAATATATTTAATTTATGTATTTATGTTATTAGAATCAGGCAATACAATACAAGTGGTCTTGATGTTCACAAATATCGCATATCCCCACTGGTCGAAGTCAAGGCTGTTCCAAACAGAGCATGTTTTCCCTATTTACAAACGCTTAATATGGCATTCAAATGTACTGATATATGTCTATATGTCTAACCACTAGAATGCTAAGAATATTGTTCCTTTTGGAGTTGAATGAAAGAATAAATTGACCATTGAAAGATGTGTGCGATTAAAATACAAGCCCATGCATTCCTGGATTACTTTATGGTAGATTGACCAGATGTCCTGGTTTGACCGGGACAGTCCCGGTCAGAGGTGGACAAAGTACTCACTTTCTTGACTGAAAGGAAAGGACTAAAATGGAGGGTTTTTTCAGGAGGAGGGGCTGCAATGGTCTAGTGTTTTTGAAACAGCGGTCAGCTCAAAATGGGTTGTTTGTGCAAAGTTACACTGATGAGTTCCTATGTGAAACTAAACTTGCAAGTTCTTTGCCGATATGTCCAAAACCAACTTTGACAAACAGTAAAGAATACACCATCATTAAACATAGCGGATTAGCGAATACCTATGTTTTTACTAAAATCATGTGTGTGTAGTCAGCAATGCTGGTGGAAATCATATTTGTTTATGTTTGTATGTGAGCAAGCACACTAATAAGTAAACTTAAGAAGATCAATAGTGTGCTTGCCAAAGTACTTGGACAAAGTACTTACTTTCTTGACTGAAAGGACAAGTTCATTTTTTTACACTGAAAGCCTTGTTTTCTGATCATTTCTGATCTTTTGGTCATTTAGGATCATTTGCAATCATAATCGCATTAACCTTATTCGCATCAAGAGTTAAAGGAGAAGTATGGTGTGAAATGCACATGGGATGTATTGAAACATGATAACGAGTATGAACGTTTGTCGAATAGCCCACCTCTGTTCGCCCCCAGCATTCTGAATTGCAGCACTTTTAGCTGATCCTCCAAACAGGCATAAAATGCTGCATTTGTACACTTACAAGGTTCTCGCTGCCTGCCTTGCTTTAAATGCCAGGGCCTCCTCCTAACCTATAAGGCCCTCAATGGCCTTGCTCCAACATATATGAAAAACTTACTTGTCCCTTACTACCCTGCTAAACCCCTAAGATCTCAGAATGCTGGTCTCCTTCTAATCCTGAGAATATCAAAATCTACAACAGGAGGAAGAGCTTTTTGCTACCATGCACCTCTCTTGTGGAATAATCGCCCCCCCCCGCTGTAGCTGTATGTATACACATATAAACACATATTTATCTATGCGGTTGCGCCATTTACACGTAAACAGAGATCTTCAGCTGCTTTTGTGGAAGCTAAATATTTTCTAATACGGAATACTTTCTAATAGACCCACTTTCATAAATAGCCGGGTAGATGTAAACATTACGTGAGTCTCTGAGGGTTGGGTTGTGTGCACCATCTTGTCAAATGCATGTATGTGTGTGTGTGTGTGTGTGTGAGTGTGAAACGTCCAGAAGACACAAATGACCCAATTGCTCTGGAGAGTTTGTCGTTGTTGGAACCCGTGGGAAAGTATGAGTTGATGGAGATGACTTGGAGTGATGGGAGAGATTGGAAGATGGAGTTAAATTGCCAAACTTGGCCTAACCAGGCAAGATCAAATAAATTAGGGATCATTGTTTTCATTAAATGGGTTTTTCATTCCTCTTTTGGAATTCTAGCGATTGGAAAACAAACTGTAAAAAAAATTGTGTTCACATGGGCCGTGCAATGAAGTCTAACAAGTGCTCATCAATTAATCAAATAGTCAGCCAGACTTTTGAAAACAGAGGATGAAATGTCACATTCCAATATTCTAAAACACTTTGCTGCTACATGCTACGCTGCAATCTGAGACACAGATCAGGGTCCTATAATTTGTCTGCTTAAGATGCAGCCGCTCACACGGTGATTTAGCCCGCAACAGTAATCAGCTTTAACATCTATGTCAGCAAAGGGATTTCAACCAGTGGGCCTATAGGATTTGGCATTGGCTGAAGAAGGCTAAAGAAAGCCTGTTGTACTGGTGTAGGTGAAGAGATTCAAGACTCAAACAGAGAGAGTGGATACAAAAAGGTTGATATTGTTTTTAGAATAAAATGGAGGGTTTTTTCAGGAGGAGGGGCTGCAATGGTCTAGTGTTTTTGAAACAGCGGTCAGCTCAAAATGGGTTGTTTGTGCAAAGTTACACTGATGAGTTCCTATGTGAAACTAAACTTGCAAGTTCTTTGCCGATATGTCCAAAACCAACTTTGACAAACAGTAAAGAATACACCATCATTAAACATAGCGGATTAGCGAATACCTATGTTTTTACTAAAATCATGTGTGTGTAGTCAGCAATGCTGGTGGAAATCATATTTGTTTATGTTTGTATGTGAGCAAGCACACTAATAAGTAAACTTAAGAAGATCAATAGTGTGCTTGCCTTTGGCTGCTTGAGCAAGCACACTAATAAACTCTATTTAAAGGACAAGTTCATTTTTTACATTTTTTGCCTAGGTGCACAGCTGCAGTATTTCCTAAAACATTGTTCATTGATACACTGACACAAACATCAGCACAAACTGTGACTTCCATCATTACTTGTATTGCTTCAAACTCTTAGGCGGAAGGATATGGGTGTGAGGAGTTTGGAAAATTAGGTCCACCTGTTGGAAACCATACAGTTTTGCAGCGTATTTTGGGTTAGCATATGAAGCTGCACAGCCATAATCCACTGAAATCTTAGGATACAGAGATGCCATGCACCTATATAATTAAAATGTCTAACTAAGTAAATAAATATTGATTTCCCATCAGGTGTTTGGATGCTGCACTTTGGGTGCTGTCATTTCTTGTAATAGATTTCATTTTAGTCTTGGTGACACAAAGGCCATATGGACATGCAATCATGCAAAGCTGCTGTGATATTCTCCCCTTTACTGAGAATTTCACTGCCAGTATGAAGGTACGTATCTCCCCTAATACTTGCATTACAGTTTTGCAGTTTCTGCAGGGGAAATTGTGTGATATCTGCTGCCCTCAAACATGTTTGAAACTATGCATTTGTTAATATTTGTTATATTATGTTGAACTAAATTGATAACCAAAAGTCTTTGGTCAAAAGTGGATGCAAACATGGCAGTTAGTGGAAAAAAACAGTAACTCTGTCCCCTATCAGCACGTTTTTTGACGTACATCTGAGCTCAAGACAGAAAACTATTGTTGTCAGTTGACTCAAGTGCCTTCTTGGCCAAGTGCTGAAGACAGTCAGTGAATTCATGAGCTGAGGCTCACTGGAGCTCAACTCACTCTCTCTCTCTGTCTCGCTCTCTCTCTCTCTATCCCTCCCTCCTCTGTCCAGTATCTGATGATTCTTTCTGGAAGTACCTCATCCATGTTTTGGTGTAACAACTAAACTAAATTTTCCTCATTGAAATTCTCATCACATACCTGTAAACAAGAGTAAATAAATGTAAATAATACATTTAGAGGCACTGTTTTGCAGTGTGTAATTTATTTGTGCAAGAAACACAAGATGCATATTTCCAGAACAATAAACATCAATTAAGTTGAATTCCCAACAGCAAAAAACGAAATATTTATTTATATTTATATAAAACAATTAAATAATGACCACACTCTCACTCATGCCCAGATGCCTTAAATAAGCTTTAAAAATATTAAAATCTGTAAAAGTTAGGATTTAAAATTTCATGAAATACATAAAAATACATTCTCTTTTCTCTGTCGGTATGGACAGTATTTCCGTACAGCTTGTGTAGCATGTCCACTGGCTCACATCATCTTCCTGTAGCTCAGCAGATGATGAAAGAAATGTCTTCAGGTTATGGGTTTGGCAGCCAAAATATAATGAAGAGATCTGCAATAAATAGGTCCCGTGTAGTGCGTGGAATGGCACTAAAAGAGTAGCAAAAAATCTTAGACTTCTTTGTTTTTGTGCGTAACAGTGCTTGGTCATTCCCCATTCCCCTAAGAAAGTGTGATTTGAAGGGGGAGTGAAGGATCGTATTTGTAACACGACTCTTCTTCTATTTGCAGGATGTGCTGTTCCATTTCTTCTGTCCACCCTCATGGTCTAAATAACTTGCGAAGGCACTCTTGCTTTCTGTTCTCGTCTCTCTGGATTGTCCTTAAAAGAGAAGGAGAGAGAGAAAGAGAGAGAGAGAGAATCGAGATGCGTTGTAAACACCAGGGGTAGTCATCACAGCAATGAGCTGTCAGTAGGCTACTTAAGAACATATTTGGACAGTGATTTCCCAACCATTAACTGAGGTTAAGAGACTGATTTTGTAAAATATCTTCTGCTATGAGGTTAATACGGGAGGCCTTTACATGGGAATCCAATTCTTCATGATCTGATTCTGCATGAAAAATATGTGATGGGAGAAGACAGGGTGGACTTACTTCTCCCAGCAATGTTGTAGCCTTTGCCCCTGATTTTTTCCTGGTTTCAGACAGATCTCTGGAGCATCTTTATGGGAAGTGGTCAGTCTGCAAGATAAAAAAACAAAAAAAAGAGGAGGCGGGGTGGTTGGGGGGGTGGGGTTAACTCTAAAGATTAGTGTTTTGTGCCCTTGTAATGCAGCTATGCTGCAGGCTATACAGTGTTTGCATGCACAGACATTTTTTCACATTTCTTACATTCTCAATCGACTGCTTTTTGGATCAATAGGAAGATCATATAGACTCACAAGATCTCTGTGTCACATCCGTCCCCTCTTTCCTTGATGGAGAAGTCCGTGATTTTTTTAAGGTAAGGAAATCTTTCTATGGAATTTTCATCCATGCATTTGCACAGTCTAGGAAAAGGAAAGGCTGTATAGGAAATAAGATGCAGACTGTCAGTGTCAGCTGTAGCTAGCAATACCAAAGGCAAGCTATTCTCAGTGTATGCACTTCTCAAAGCATTGCTATCTTAACTAAATTAATGTGATATTTATAATATTTTGGTATATTCCCTTACTGTGACAAGCGCAAAAACACTGTGAAAAGAGCAAACACAAATTTCTAGATGGTGCTTTGAAAAGCTCACAAACAATGCCACCTTTTTTTCATGCTGCTAACAGCATGGTTTATAACACACCATTCTAAATCCATTTCCATTCACGAGAGGGGACTTACCGCTGCTAGTCTGCAGGGAAATAGCAAGTAGGACTCCAAAAATGCACAGGGCTTTAAGCAGAAGAGCCATGACGAAAGGAGACAAGGAGACTGAAAGGAGAGGAGACAAGTCAAATGTGGAAACAGCAAGGAGAGAAAGCCAACAATAGGTTGGATCCAGTTGACTCAAGTTGTGTAGTCTTCAAGTACCGTAAAGTGGGACAGAAGTGAGAGACAGAGAGGGAGCCTCTCTCTTTAAATTGGGGTTGGAGGAGGGGGCCGTCAGTGGCAGCAAGAACAGAGCCCAGCGCCAACTAGTAGGAAATCATGTGACTGTGAATTCATGTGAATTCCCGTCAGCGTGGAGAGGGAGAGAGAGAATGGGAAAGAGTAAGAAAGCAGAAACTCCCAGATGATGTCATGACTGACACAGACCACCGCCATGTGGAGAAGGAGAAAGTTGGGGGGAAGAAAGTGAGAAGGAATGTGTGTGTGTGGAAGGGGGGCTGATAGCGATAATAAGCAAGGCTTGCGAAGCCTGGAGCCCCTTGGACTGGGTTTATAGACCTCAAAGTGCTTCACAGTGTATGACAACCACATTTACCCACTCACACTAACGCATGCAGTACACGCAGCACATGCATTCAGTATCTTGCTCAAGGACACTTCGATTAAGTCAGGCTCAAACCTGCAAACCTGCAACCCTCTGGTCACCAAACAGCACCTCTGCGGCCTGCTCCACCATCACCCTGCTGAGCAGTGTATAGTGCTTAGCAGTGCACTGTGACTTCCAGGAATTTTGTCTGGTTACTGGGGAGCAGAGGTGTGAATGCAGACTAAACAGGGAGAAGTTCCAGTTTCCTTAACTGGAAAAGCAAGTCCATTAATTTAGACTAGTAAGAATTACTATACATCTGCAGCCTCATTGAAATCTCTCTCTATTTCTCTTTCTCTCTCTCTCTCATTCTACATCTCTCTCTGTTTCCTTTTCTTTTTCCAGTTTTCTGTGGAGCCTGCCAAGGCAAATGGAATGCTATCCTAACTCACTGAGCAAGACTTCTGGGAATTATTCCAGTGAGATCCACCCTCAGGAACTTGCTTGTTTTCAGTTTGTGGGATTTGTGGGTCATGTTTGTTGGGCAATCCACACTATAAATGCATTTCCAAACATGTCCATCCATTTCCCATACATAAATGTCTGTGACACCATTTTGTCAATGAAAATAAGCATTATTCATCAGTAGTGTGCTGTAAGCTACTCTGCGTATGCAGCTGCGTGCAGTTTCAGTCTTAGGAATGTACATCTGTTCTGTCATTCCAGGTCCAACAAAAGGTTTATCTTTGGGGAAAAATATATTTGGGGAAGTGATGAGGAGGCTACACTCATTGCTGTAACATGTCTGGGTCTGAACATGTCCTATTGAAATTGTATTATGACTACATCTTCGTAGAGTATTGATTCTTAATACTTCAGCCTCTACCAGACCATTCTCTCGGAATTGTGACAGCTCATCGTACTAATTGTAGCCTGTACACTACTCTTCACCACGTGTTGTCACATCACAACTATGTAACAAATGACTGCATTTTCCATGATAATAGGAGCTGCCTGGAATATGCTGAAAGAAAGCTAAGCCACATCTTTTTGCTCTTCCAACAACTCTCCTAACTTAGAGGAAAACGAAACTTATCCCCTGTGCTCTGTGCTCTACTACCAGTTGGAGGTTCTGATTATAAAAACACACTGAACATGTCAGAAAGTCAACATGACATTTAATAGTTTTGTTGTGTAAGTCCTTCAAGTGTAAAAAAACAAACAAACAAACAATCAAAAAAAAAAATAAGCCATTGCATGTTAGACAGGCAAACTAATAACATTTACATCCTCTGATATACATGGACTTTGCAAACAGTCTACTTGCTTTAAGGCCTGAATTGAGGACAAAGCCTGTGCCAAAGACTAATTAGTCTATGTAAGTCAACTCATGTTATTGTACATTTTTTTATGGATTAAAACATTTGTCAGCTCACATTGTTGGCCCTCTGAGTCCTTGGTTGAACTTACCATCCACAAACTTTGCAATGGTGGGACATAAATGGCAGATATTTGTGCAGTTCTGAAATAAAAAAAAGTAGTCCAAAAAAGTGCAAATGCTGGCGTCAGTGCCATCACTCAGCTATTGTTCTTCAGTGTTTCAAAAGCACTCAAACCAGCTTCACCTGGTAAGCACTGAGCAAGGATATTTTAAGTGGGCCTCCTGCCTTGCGAGGTAGCCCTTGCTCACACCAAACACAATGAGTTGGGTAAGTCCTCCACCAGTGGTAGTGCTGTGATGGCTGCCGTTGCGGCACCGGCTCCTGCAGCACCCTGGGACTGTGTGAATAGCCAGCCCAGCGGGTCCTGGTGGGGCCAGCACAGGTCCTGCCCCACTGACTCAGGTGACGTCAACGTCAGCGAGATGCTCTCTGGGCCGACTGTCACCAGAGCTAGCGCCAGGTGCGGGTTTTCCAGGACAGGGGTTGACGATGATGACGACGATGACATTGACGATACCATTACCGGGTACTTGGCTTGACGTGGGGTGGGCATTTTGACAGGCTGCTGGTGGCAGGGCTTTGATGGGTAGGGGTGTGGGTGGGAGTGGTAGCCGGAGGGCTGCGAGAGGCCTCGCATGGAGTCCATGTAGTCGTCCAAGGACTGGGTGTGGTAGAAGTGCGGAGCCCCCTCCTGCACCTCAGTAATGGTGGGCAACATGGAGACAGAGGACCGCTTCCTCCTCGGCCTCATCCTGACACGAGGAAGGGTGAGAGAAGCACAGAGTTAGGCTTTTAATGCGGCCTTAGGGTAGCCTCTCATTTCCCAATTGTAATCTGTGACAATAGTGATTTTTTTTTTTACTAAATTTGTTTGATAAGTTTGATTTAATTTTCAGCTGTTTAATTTCTACAGCATCATTCATAATTGATATTGTCAGTGCTTTACAAAGCCCAAGGATATTCCCCCTTGCTTTTTTCAGATAAGAAAGAGGCGTCTGTTTTGGCTGTTGAAAGAGCACAAATCCAGTTCAGGAATCTGGCACGTTAAATACCCCTGTTTAGACAATAAAACAAGTGTCTACAATTTACTGTATTTGAATCTCTGAGAACAATTAGTAGGGTTTGAATGTTAGTATATAAAAACAAACTAAAAACGTGTTAAACAATTGTTTATTTGTTTGTATACTTTTGTATACAATTGTTTATTTGTTTTTTGTAAATAATTGTTTGGATAAATCCTCAAATGCATCTCCTTGTCTCACTCTTTTCTTTGAAAGTAAGTAGATCATGTTTTCCATGTCAGTCTGACGTTTACCTCACCAGATTAATTGCTTTAGTCACTGCTAGGTCAGCTAGGGTAGGAGGGATAGGGATATCAGCATCATCATGACTGCTACTCTTCCAATCCAACAGTTTATCTTGACAGTCTGTTTGATTTAATAATTTTCATTGTTTAAAAATGAATGGCGGTTCCATGCTAAAATAACATTTTCTGATAATCTAACTAGCTATAGAAATGGATTGAAATGGAATCTTCTTTTTTTACGTGGTACTTAAGATCTCTACCCTGCTTCGAATAAATGAGAACCTACACATACATGCACACAGTTTGTACTTTCAAGCCATCTCTTAAAGCCCTCCCTTTCAAGCCCTGGCCTTGATTCCCGTCTTGATTGAGGCATTTGCTCTGACATTTTTTGATTTCTTTTTTTTTTTTTTTTTTTTACTTCCTTCCATGGTGCTTATCTGTCCTTGAGTTTGTTATCAACATTGACAACCTGGTGATGATGGTGCTTCAAGTTTCAGTGGTATGCATGTACCATTTACACAAAACTGGTTTAGGCACACTAGTCTTTATCAGCTTAATGTCTAAATTCACTTGGTTTTATGCTCAGTGTTGCAGAAAGGCTCTTAGTGTACTTTCCTGACTTCCTATCTTTCTACTGTCTGAAATAAGCTGACCTATCAAATGGACTATAAAGAATCAATCAATTCAATGATCAATTACCTGAGTTTTGGGAGTTCTGCTGCATGTGGCCACCCTCACCGCCTCCTCGGGTTGTGTGTCTCCGCCGTTACTTTGCATCGCCCGGTCACATTGTGCAAGGCTTCTTCTTTGCCTTGGGCCCTTGTGCTTTGGGTATTTAGCTGTCAGCGGAGGGATTTGAAGACAGCGGATGTATTAAAGTCGTGGCTTGAGCTAACAAAGCTAAATAAAGCATGTTTGTGTCCTGGTTAAGGAGCAGTGTGAAAGGGAGGGGGAATGAGAGAGGAAGGGAGGGGTGTTGACAGGGACAGTAGAGTCAGAGCAAGAGATTTACATTTCCTTTTGTACCTGTGTGTGTGTGTGTGTGTGTGAGTGTGTGTGCTTAGGGGCTATGCTAACAGTAATAGTGTGTATATCCCTATTCTCACTATGATATTTCTCTCCCTTTGACCACCTCTTTTTAACCACACTCTCAGATCTCCACACAGAAAACAGCAGTTATGCAGGCAGCAGGCAACTGATTGAGCAACAAAATATCAGACACTCCATGTCTCCCGGGAGCTCCTGGAGTCTCCTTTATATTGATAGTGGCAAATCATCTCCCACAATTTTTTTTGCAAGTTGGAGAACCTGATGGAAACGGATACAGAGGAAGAGATGCAAAGAGAGAGAAAGACAGGGAAAATATCTTGATAGTTTTTTGCAGATGCACCTTTACAAACCACCTCTTTCTCTCTCCTCTATCTCATTAGACTATTCAGTCAATAATAAAAAAATTTTCAAAGCATGAACAAACTGTTTAATATAGTAAAATATCATATATACATATATGATATTATATTATATCAGATTATATTATAATTTATACAACAGTTAGGTCCAGTTGAACTATTTCTCAATTTCTGACTGGACAAGAAGCATTCTATGCGTCACTAGCCATGGGTATATCCCACAATATACCCTGGGTGAGTCTTCATAGCTAATAATAACCCCGAATTTTCTATTGAGTTCCACTCATTCAAAGAGAGAAAGCAGTGATTTTCATAACATCACATTTGGCAGTTCTCTCATGAGAGAACGTCTTAGTGTAGTGTGAATCTGGAGCTTGGCATTTGGTATACAGACAAGCAAGTGGGCATGTGCAAAAGCACATTATACCTGCTCTCTCTGAACTTCTAAGCCGTTGATTAGCTGTTGCGTTGTTGGGAACGGGAGATGAGGAGGATGATAGAACAGAATTGAAAACTAAATGGTAGAAAGTACAACGTCTGTCTTAAAACTTCGTTAGTTGCCAATGGAACTGTTGCAGTGTGAACCACATCCATGGGGATATCCACAAACAACCTTACTCGTGTTATATTGCTGAAACTTTTTTTGGAGGGGCGGGTCCACCTCCCTGAAATGACTTTTTGCAGGTGGGGAGGTGTGGAAAACTCAAACAAATGAATGCACATTTGTATTGCTGAACGATGGAAATTGTACTACACTTTGTTACTGACTAAGCTCGGTGCTCGAGTGAACAGGTTGTGTGAGACTAGTACATGTGATTGGCCTGGCTTACAGTGCCAAGGGTCTTCACCACTGTTCTTTGTCACTTTGACCTGGCCAATCATATGTCCTGCCTGTAGTGGATTCACGTCTGCCCAAGAAGGATACGGCCTAAGTGGATTGGCCATTTGGACACGGGGCCAATCATTGCAGGATGACAATGCCAAAGAGCACAGTCCAGCGAGGAGATCAATAGTGACGTCCAAGAACAAGCTTTTCCTTTCAAGAAAAGCAAGGTGTTGTTTGGTTGCTTGAGGCCACACTGTTAATACCACTGGTTGCCTTTTACTGTGTTTTTCATTTTGTTCAATCCTTTATGGCGACAGTCTGGTCCTAACTATTCTGTGGACTACAATAGTAGTCTTCAACACTGTGGAAACGAACACGTACATCATGTAAATTCAAAACTAATATTCTCACAAACATCACAGCGACTAGTGAGTCACACCGGAAAGTGCAGTCGAAAGGTTGGTGGCGCAGTTTCATTTGACATGCATGCAACTCTGAGACTAAACAAACAGAGAAGAATGGTTGTGAATTCTCCCATGCATGGCATGTGTCGAACCCATTGGGTTAGTAGACCAAATTATCTAGCAACCTCTTTGAAAATGCACTATGCCCTTTACTGCAATAGTAATATTTGTACTACTGATTGTGTGGGCTTTTTGGTGATTCTTTTCACCAACTTAATCAAAGGGATAGAATTGAAAACCAGGTATCAAGCAGAACCGAGAATCCAATGCAGTCTACTGGAATTGCATGCCTCTAATCTTGTCAGTTGATCTTATCGATGCCTGCGTGTTTTTTTAATATCGTGAACAATAGTCTTTTTGAAAGTAGAACTAAAATAGACAACAAAGTTTTACATGGTTTACCTGAGTCTAATAAGCCTATCAATTCCCAACCTTAGCCTTAACCTAACTGTGTATTATTAATTTTGACTTTCCCTCTCTCTTAAAAGAGTACATCTCAAATCATCCTAGCAGCTCTGTTATCATTTAAATTTCATCTTTTTATGCAAACTCTAACCAGAGCCGTGCCTATTCGCAGCATTCCCAAACATATCCCTGCCTGTGTACCAGTTATGACTGCAGGCACATGTGGCATCTAGCGTCAGTTAGTTGAGCCCTAAAAATCACAATCAGCTAAATGATCTCCTTGCCTCTGCTTCCTTGCCATCTTGCTGATGTCATCGGTATTGCTTTTGTAAAGTAACTCCACTGCACCCTAGGGTCAAATTATGATTACTGTTCATTATCACTTCATGGACTTTGTGTGTGTTTGTGTGTGTGTATGCATGTGTGTGTGTGTGTGTGTGTGTGTGTGTGTGCATACCTATGGTGAGAGAGAAACACATCATATACACATTCCTCATATAATCAGAGGGCGCAGTGCTAATTCAACCTTTACCAAAACACTGCAAGATCTCTTAGATGGTCCAGTGGGGCTTCAGAGTAAAGAGCCATAGAACAGATACATTGTCCAGAAGAGGACGAGGGTTTGGATAGATGATAAATAAATGAATTAATATTCAAATAAATACAGGGTGCCACAACTGCTCTTTCCTGTCAGCATCACAGGGATAGTCCAGCGCATATCCACCCATATCCCTGTTCTTCAAGGTCAAGTGCTGTCTGTAGGAAAAAGAATGAGAATGAGTAAAGATTGAATGACAAACTAATGCTACTAATGCTAACCTGTGGTGATGGTTTTCTATGCGCTCATCAGTTAGAGTTAGCTCCTTGTTGCCTGTGTCCCTTTAAGCTTAAGCCTAATTTATACTCATGGTTGGAGTGGCACTAATCTACCCACATACCAAAACAATGATTAAAAAGTAATTTCACTGTCTATCATTTTGTTATTGTTGCTAAAAGAGACATAGCACTTCTCAATAGTCAAGTAACAAAAAGTCAAAGTTTTCAGTGTTACATTTCAGTTACAATTCAGAGGAAGCATCTGTCATCTAATTACTGCCTAGAGGTCTAGGTCATTTCCTCATCAGCAGGCTATCCAAGGAAATTTCTAATCTACTAACTATGCCATTATAACAGTGTTTATACCATTAAATCAGTGTTTTCTAAGAACTTGGCTCAGTCAGTGTCTGTCTAATCTGTATGTCACTGGAAGACAGCACTTTAACAGATGTAACAGATCCTAGAATAAGGTTTCAGGAATTCCTGAACGGGGTCTGCTAAGAGTTATGACAACACATGAAAAATCTCACAATGTCCAGGCTACCAGAAAACCAGGAATCAAAATGAATCATGCTTCGGTTAAATTCAGGTCATGTTGATTCATTTACTTAACTCTGCTAGACTGATGACACTGAGGAAAGACATTCTCTGTAGTAACGTGTGTGTGTCTGTGTGTTTGTCTATATGTGTTTATGAGCGAGACACACAGTATGTCCACAGGGAGGTTCAGTGCAACCTTGAACCACTGCACCTTAATTGGCCCAAATCTGCCATCCATCTCCCCTCATCCAGCTCCCAGGGAGAGAGAGAGAGAGAGAGAGAGAGAGAGATTAAAGGTCATTTCGTATTTGAGGGTAGCAACACATCTCAAAACAGTTGGCACTGTGTTAACAAAACACATGAAAGGTTGAGTAGGACTAAAGAAAAAATAAAGGAAAACAAATCACAGTTGACTAGGTTGACCACCAAGATGTTTGTATTAAAAGGGTGTTCCTTCTTGTCCAATACGTGATTTCAGCAACCCAACTGGCAGGTATCTTCATCATGTTGTCATTTTCATTATGCATAAAATGTGACAGATCTGGACTGAAAGCAGGTCATTTTAGGATTTTAAAAAAGCAATAAGCCCCTTGTGTCCATTCTACACCATGAATATAACACAGCTGAATTCCAAAAATAAGAAAACAGTTTTTCACATCTTCTGGTTCCATCTCAAATTAGCTCGGGCCCAAGTAAGATTGTTAAACCTCTGGATCATGCCTAAATATGAAGTATTCTTTGCATGGTCCAGTTTTCACTTGGTTGGAGTGTCAAAGTGTGTTCATAGACAATAGCCATTTTATGATCTCATGAGCCTTACAATGATTTTCATTACAGAGTTAGATATTATATGCTGTCCATGCAGTGCCACACAAATCTTGATGCAATATTTTTTTGTAATAAATGAGTAATGAATGCCTCCTCATCTTTAACTCTGAGAGACTCAGCCTTTCTCTGATGCTCTTTTATATACACATTCATGTTAGTAATTAATATAATCAGCTTGGAAATGTTCCTCCTTATTTTAGCATTATTCAACTTCTACAACTTTTACAGCCTTTTATTGGCCCCATCCCAACTTTTTCAGCATCAAGTATCAATAATTTCATCTTGATATTGGTATATTCCCCCTAAAACAATAATATTCCCCAACTTCAACAGTTGATATGTATATTGTCCACTATTTTCTATCAAATTTATGGCTTGTGTGTTTTGAGTCTCGTGAGTCTCTTTCACACAACTCTCTGAACTTCTGTACACAGTGTCGTCGTCAACATGCTACATATCTTGACCTTCATTTTTTAAACCCTTGGCGCTCTCTTTAAATTCACATGAGAAATTCTCCAGTGTGTCCCTCTGTTCAACATGAGTTTTGGAGCCTGGACTAGCAAAGGGAATATCAACAATGTGTGACATTGGTTTACAGCATCTGTCTTGACTCACTATATTGTCAGTTTACTGGGCCTGTGCTGTTTTGTGCTTCAGACTGATCCAAGCCACAACATTGTTTTGTAATTGTATAAGTGGATGACCTGGCGGAAATCCACATTACAGATGAGACAAGTAAGCTACTTTAGTATTGATTAAATATTTTACACATTTTTTTCATGTCACCTCTATTAATATCTGAATACAGCACAGCCTCAAATTTCATACAAATTCATTTTTTCTTGCATTTTGTGACAAAAAAGGTCCATTTCCCATGGAATTGTCTGCCTTATCTTTCTTCTTCCTTTAACAAACACAAGTGGATAAAGACTTCTGGAAATGAGCAGTAGAGGTCTTCCATTAAATCATGTCCAGTGAGTCATTCTTTCACATATTTGACTTAGAATGGAGTTCCAAATATTTAGTATCATATACATTCACTTGACATACATTCATTCGTTTGATAATTTTTAAAAATCTATTGTTTGGTATTCCAACGACTCATCTTCCACTCTGTCTCTCTCTCTCTCTCTCTCTCTCTCTATCTATCTATCTATCTATCTATCTATCTATCTATCTATCTATCTATCTCTCCCTCTTAGTCCTTAAGCAAGACCCAGCCGTGGCTGAAAAAGACCCAGCAATGGGTCTCATTTTGGTGACACGAAGAGATTCTCTCTTCTTCTTTTCTGCCCACACTTCCCTAGATGTTCAAAGCCCCCCAACACACACACACACTCTCTCACACACACACACACAGAGATCTGTTTCTTTGTGCTATCTCTGTGTATGCTAGGCAAGACTGACTTCTCAGTTCATTCCCAAATTTGGCCCGTTGGCAAGGGCAGTAGGTGCCCTTATGTGATAGCATTGCATTCAGAGTAGCTTTTTTTGTTTTATGAGCCTGTTAATGGAGAATTTTATTACAGATTAATAGGGTAAAATAAATAAAAGATATCCCCACAAAACTTCCTCATAACTAATAGATATCCCCACATACTTCCATATGTATTTTTACCCTATTCACCCATAATATACCCCTCCATAGGCTTATAATGGCCATAAAGAGGGTGATAACACACAAAAAGCTACCACCAATGCAATGCTATCATTTATTTACCTAGGGTAGTATACTATTCCAAAAAACACTATATGCCTTACTGCCCTCATACCAATATTACCGACCAACCCTCTGGCTCCCTATGCGTATGTGTGTGTGTGTGTGTGTGTGTGTTTGTGTGTGTGTTGATGATCCTTTTCAGTGGAAAATGGAACTGCATCTGGTAAGTGTGCTTTGGCTTTCCACACTGTCCTCATACCAATATTACTGACCAACCCTCTGGCTCCCTATGCGTATGTGTGTGTGTGTGTGTTTGTGTGTGTGTTGATGATCCTTTTCAGTGGAAAATGGAACTGCATCTGGTAAGTGTGCTTTGGCTTTCCACACTGTTAAGTGGTGGTTCAAAACGGAAGTTTCTCGCACCAAGTATGACACCGAAACTAAACTATTTTCAACAAAGCACCGAGCACTCACAGAGGCAAGCATGCGCTGCTAGCACCAAGCAGCCTGGGAAATTCCAGTTTGTCAAATTAATCAAACTGCATTGACATTTACGCATTTAGCAGACGCTTTTATCCAAAGCGACATACAATTTGGCAACTTAGGGTAAAGTGCCTTACTCAAGGGCACAGCGGTGTCAGCTGGGATTCAAACCCACAACTTTTCATGCTACTTGCACGCTAGCCACATTCCTTAACCACTACGCTACCAACTGGACATTTCTTTCAGGGTTTCACAACACCCAGTATGATAATCTGCTTCCTGTTCACTTTCTAATGCAGGGGTGGCCAAACTACAGCCTGGGAGCCAATTGCGGCACTTTTTCATGCATCCCACCATAAAGTCCAGAAATAAAATGTAATGTGGCCCATTGTTACGTTCAATTAATATTATTTATCATCTGGAGAAATTAAATACTGTTTTCTGATTGTCTGACAGGGTGTCTGTTATTTCCTGATAAAGGGACACCTATGAAGCAGATCTGTTAAAAAAAAAAAAAACTTGATGAAAACAAGGGCTGAAAAAGCCCCAGCACACAGTGCTCATAGTGTTAAGATTAGCCAACTGTGAGGACCTACTGCTGTACACAGTGAGCTTTATGCCAAAGAACATGGTAGCCTAGCAGGAACGATCACAGGAATCACCAGTAATCTCTTGTAACCTTAAATCAACAAACCAAAAGAGTGGCATATCAGAAAAATTATTTTTTTAGAGTCATAGGGGGTGGTATATTAGCAGTCCATGCGTTCCAATGAAGCGCTACAAGTAAAGGAAATTACCGTTGTGTTTGTATTTGCCTGGACAACCAACATTTGTAAGATTTACGAGGCCACTAATAAACACTGTAGACACTTAACACCACTTGTCATTCTGTGGGCATCCTACCTTTTTATGTTCAAGCCTGTGTATGGCTACTGATGACTTTACAGAGCATTAGATTAGCCTTGCTGGATCAGTCAAAGCCGAGTAGGTGTGGAGGGGGGTGAAGGGTAGAGGTTGAGGCTGCAGCGCTAATGGAAAGTATGAGGTGTTAGCGGCCTAAAAGGTCTTGATCCAGCTTTATATTAGTATGGTCTGCCAACCAAAAAGAGACATGGTCCAGGTAGCAATGCAGCTAGAGGAACACAGTGTCGGTACAGGGTGCTCTCTCTGGCCTCGTACCTGACTACATTTTAAAACAGAACAAGTACAACAAAGAAAGAATAACGACCACATACACTTAATCCAGACTGAACGTGAAGGTATTACAGCTGAAGCCTCATTTGTCCTCTTTCTATTTTTGTGACACTGTGGCACAGGTATAGCCACACACACTAGTCCAGATTTAGGTTGCGTGTCCTAACTTAGTAACGCCTGCAGCTGCCAACAGCACACAGGTTAAGAATGAGGATTACTTTGTCTCTTTGAGACCAGTCCAGGATTGCTTTAGTTCTCCAAAAACAAAAAAAGATAGAGCTGTGTTAAAAAAAAAAAAACTGTGAGTGTTTACCAAGTCTTGCTGCATGAAGAAATGTATGCAGTTATAACTATTAACCTATCATGGCTGAATCTCTGATCCCTGAAGCCTCATCAAAGTCCTATGCCATTAAACCATCAAAAACTCCAGCTGTTATCAACCCTTAACCCTTGTTGTTTCAGGTTATCCTCAAATTGTTGTTTGAGGTTATCGAGTGATGCCAGCAGGAAAAAAACAAATAAAAATGGTTACAAAACAAAACATAGACCACCAAATAGTGGACCAGCAAGTGAAGTAATCAATCCTACGTGGACACGGTAAACTTAAACTTAGCTAACTTAAGGGCTTAGGGCCTAGGACGGACATTAGAATTCAGACTCTGTCCAAATTCAGTACGGGGCTACATTTGTCCACGTCCTCAGTTCTTTATACCTCATTGTAACAATCAGATGACATACTGCCATCTAGTGGCTATATTGACTAACTGAATTACACCTTTACTGGATAGACATAGGGCAGTTATTCCCATTTACCAAGATTCACAAACAGTACTCATGAAAGACAGCTATTAACACTCTGATTTTTACAATTTCATGTAATATCTAATTTTGCTGTGAAAAGTGTTAGGTTGAAGATAACGCACCTGTGGGCATGTGGGTCTGCATCATGTCACTAGGTGGCAGCCTTGCGCTCAAATCCATGCGCAAAATAGAAGTTTCATGGGAACTAATTTCTAATCCCACCTCTTAATTTATCTAGCATATATCTAGATCTGTCATTGAAAAACATATGCATAATTTCAGTATAATTCCCTCTTAGTTTTCAGCGCAGGGCACAGAGGCACAGGTCATTGAACAGAGGTGTTGCAGCCAATAAGCCTATCATCCTGTGATTAGGCTACATTATACTCACGTTTGAAAAGGCCTGTCAGAAAAAAAACAAACAAACAAACAAAAAAACATTGTTTGCAATTGACTGAAACAGTTGGTCTCCATCTTAATTCATTCCAACAGGCATTGGAAATCTGACAAAATTTTGTTGATTTTCATCATTCTATTCTTTTTTTTTTTTACATTTCATGTAAATGAAATGTGTAAACCTCATTTCTAGCCTCTAACAAATAGAAATCTAATTAACACGGCCAGTCTTGAACTTCCAATAATAACTAGTATACATAACCACTAAAACCAATCTACCATATCTATCTAGCATGAATAACCGTTACATTTTCTCTCGCCTCTCCATCCTTCATCCCTCGCTCTTACTCGGCAATGAATTCTCTTTCTTCAGTGGACAAAGCCCCCCCTTCGCCTCCAAAGCCCATAACCTAATTGATTCTCATTTTCATTATACTCACCCAGAGCCTCTTTTGTGTCTCTCGGCTGGAGGAGAGCCAGTGAAGGCAAGTAGCCTGCTTCCCCCCACTGAGCGCGGCTCCGACGGCCTTCTTAAAGACATGGAGACGCAGACCGCTCTTTGATGGAGCTGACGCCATGAAGGAAAAGGTCAAATTAATAAATGTTTGAGCTCCGTCAAGGAAAAAAAACAACAGAAGATGGTAAAAGTATGTGAGATGTTGCGTTTTTGTGAGTGGTTTGAGGTTGTCCACATTGTAGGCCTACGGCCTGATGAGTTTTGTAAAAACCCAGCCGTGGCTGAAAAAGACCCAGCAAGGGGTCTTATTTTGGTGACACGGAGAGATTCTCTCTTCTTTTCTGCCCACACTTCCCTAGATGTTCAAAGCCCCCCAACACACACACAAACACACACACACACACACAGAGAGAGAGAGAGAGAGAGAGAGAGAGAGAGAGAGAGAGAGAGAGAGAGATCTGTTTATGTTGCTATCTCTGTGTATGCTAGGCAAGACTGACTTCTACGTTCATTCAACCCCTTTCACTCTGTCTCGCGCATGCGTTTCTTTAAAAGTCCTCCATTAAATTCATTTTAAGTTGTTTGCTTGCGTTCTTGAATTACATCGATTTCAGTCTCCAAATAACGTATTTGTAAAACTGTAGTTTAGAAGATTGAATCACAATTTTTCTGTTTGGAACAACTTTGAAGAGAAGTTCCTTCACAATACTATAATAGGCAGCAATTAACCTAGGGTTTCTATTAACTGGACATTTGCAACGCAAATCTTCATTTTGGGCTGCATTTTAGGGTAAGTTGCAAAACCAGACACTCTTGTGAAATTGTTCGCATAGAGTCCACAACCTTACTGAAATTGTATTGTTATTTAACATAGGTATGGGCTACCTGCATCAACAAATGCACAGAGGTTAATTATAATAATAATAATAATAATAATAATAATAATAATAATGATAATAATAATAATAATAATGAGAAGAAGCGCTGGCTTAGTGGTGTGTATGTGTTGAAAACAGTCTTTAATATGAGAACACATCATGCTATTTCGTTTGCCCAAAACATGATGCTTCGTTTAATAGTATATCCATTCCGCATAATAGTTTAACCTGTTCGCTGGATTTCCGTTTACTGAGGTATTGGTAACAGCTAGTTAATTCGTAACCGTTGTCAGTCACCCGTGTCATCATTAGATAATTAATTGCTCTAAAGGAATACAATTAATTAATTTAGTGTCGACTCTCCCGACAACATTTGTTGCGCAATTTACATCATATTAGAGCGACAGCTTCCTGGAGGATGCTGCGACTGCTGACACGCTGGCGCAGGCTCGAGCTCTGAACCAGTCATCTCCACGGTAACCAGTCTCCGCTCGCTCGTCCTGCTTATACCTCGGCAGCATCCAAGACGCAACACTACAAAGGTTATCGTCTGGATTTTCGGTAAGTAGTACACCGTCCGAAAAAATAGATAGCTTACGTGGCAAAGATTAACTGAATGGCAAAAATTAGCGAATTCGCCATCCCATCGTCGCAAATTGATCATCCCCTTATTTGGCTGGCTTTTTTCATAATGAGCTCGACAGCAAGGATGTGTTGAGGTGAAGGCTTTGTGTTGTCCCATTATTTGTGAATGGAATCAGTGACATTTTAAAATGTAGTATCCCAGGCTAAGCTTGTTAAATGCACAATATATTTTCTTTATCGTTAGAATAAAATACTGAATTGCTCTACCTACTGCATCATATGGGACTTTTCGACCGAGTAACATTTTCATTGTTGGCTATTGCAGCCAGAGTTGTTCATTACGACAATGTCTGTATAGGATAAAAAAGAAACAGAATGGAGCCGTGTGTGGTTGCCTTGTACGCCATTCGTTTGCTACGAGGTAAAAATCGTTTGCAGTAGTTTCTAGACCCACGATTTTCCATAAGAAGGCAACATGGGGGCTATTACGCCGTATTGGGGTTTACTGGCAAGTGAGCAACGGATCCACGGTCAAACTCTGGGCTGTCTCGTTTGTTATTGTGATGTTCATTATTCACCGCAACTACAATATGGGCTATAGTCTATGGGTTTAGCAAGGTGCGTGTTGTAATGGGCCTGTATCACTAAAGACTCATACCATTTGTAGTCTACAGACAGACAAATTGGACTTCAGAAACACCTCTGTGCCATCCTCTAGCCGTGTCACTTAAAATTCTCCCGTTGGTAGAAAACACACATCATCAAGAGGTTAGCCCTGATATATTCTAGATAGGTAGGCTACAACATACAATATCATTATGCTTGTTTTTCCTGCTTTCTCTTCTGCATTACTCTCTCTCTCTCTCTCTGTTGTTTATCTCTTGTGTTTTCTCAGTCTGTGGAAGTTTGGCTTGCTGCCTAAACTCACTTTGCATTGCCAATTAGCTCAGTGACTAATCACACCCACGTCTGTGTCAGAGTCACTACACACACACACACGCATGTGGGCAAAATGATGAGCTCTGCTGTTGCACAGGCTGAGAGCACTCCTCCAGCTCAGCTAATGGAGTCGTATGTGGGGCTCATTTGAGTCAGCCGTCTACCACATACCTAAGGTGATGAAAGGTGTGTGTGTGTGTGTGTGTGTGTGTGTGTGTGTGTGTGTGTGTGTGTGGTGTTTGAGATAGAGAAAGAGACAGACAAGTTTAGTTGTCGAGAGTATGTGTTTTCTGCCCACACATATGCTGCACATGCACATGTAGATGTGCCCTGACACACCCACACAGATCCAACAGTCTAGAGAAGAACAGGTATATATTTAAGGAAGCCAAGATACAGTACATACATTGTAACCTATATGCGATCAACATATAATAATTTCCTACCAAAACACCCACACACTGTCTGTGGTATAGGACTTCCACAGCTCTTATACGTACATATATATATATGTAGTTATGTATGAGTTGAAGGTGATTTTTGTTCTTCTATTCAGTTATGTCTGAATACCATTCAGTGCTAAGCTTCAGTGTGTGTGTGTGTGTGTGTGTGTGCGCGCATGCATTTGTGTGCTTGTGCATGCATCCATGCCTGTCTGTTTGTTAGTGTTGTATGAACTTATACCTACCTGTTCATGTAACTGTTCTTGTGTGTGTGTGTGTGTGTGTGTGCGTGTATGTGTGCCAGTGTTTGAGTGGCCACAGTCATGGTGAAGTTGGGCAGTAACCTGTCAGAGAAGGTGGAGAGGCAGGCGTCGCTGGAGGATGGCTTTGACAACATCCCCCTCATCACCCCTCTGGAAGTTGGTCAGCTCCAGCATCCCTTCCCTGACAAGGTAAGACCTGCTCTCTCTCTCTCACGTTCGCTCACTCGCTATAGCTATGGACATTCGAGAGTGCAGCTCACTCTCTTTTAAAAAACACACACACACACACACACACACACACACACAAACTTGGTCTCACTTACGCACTGACGACACACCTTAAAAAATGATCTATCGACATAACAAATAGTTAAAAATTTGTACTCTCTTATTCTCTTTCTCTTTCACAGACACACAAACACACATGCCAACGCATCATCACACACACACACACACACACACACACCATTCCACCGGCACACCATAAATGAAACCACAAGAAGCTCTGATTATGAAGCTGTGATGTTATTTCATGTGTTCTGGATCGAGGTGCTCGTTCCTGTGTAATGAATTAGAGGATGTTGTAGGTGGTTGTGTTGTGTTGGGGGCCGCTGAGAGATTATTCGCAGAGAATAAATTACACGGCATTCAGAGAGCCACTGCAGACACGGTGCTGATGATCAACGCAAACAACACAACACAACACAAACAACACAAACAACACAACACGCTGAGCTCAAAACAAACAGCATTGTTGCTGTGGTTTCATGCCAGCCCCCTTCTGCGTTGTTGATCACTTCTCGGATGAGGGCGTCCTGCGATTATGGGCTGTCATCCTCGGATGGTTTTCTTATTTTTTACTCCGCTAATTTCTTTTCTCTTTTTTTTCTGTTCTCTTCTTTTGGCATCATTTTCTTTTTTTCTATTTCCTTTCCTCTTTTCATCCCCAAACCAACATGTTTGTCATTGTTTCATTTCATGCTTTTGTTCCCTCTTTTTTTGCCCTCCTCTTTTTTTGCCTTTAATTTTTTCGATTTCTACAATTTTTCTGCCTCTTTCTTTCGAGTGTGCTCTCTCTCTCTCTCTCTCTCTCTCTCTCTCTCTCTCCTTTCTCCATTGTTTTCACCAATGCACTCTCTCTCCTTTTTTCTCTTTTTTCTCATTACACTCTTCTTCTCTCCCTCTCTCTCTCACTCTTTTCCCTCACATACTCTCTTTTTCTCTCTCACATCTCTCTCTCTGTCTCTCTCTCTGCTCTCTGTGTCCTTTTCTCTTCCTCCTCTCTCCATCGTTTTCACCAATGCGCTCACTCTCCTTTTCTCTCCCTTACACTCTCTCTCTCTCTCTCTTTCTCTCTCTCGCTCTTTTCCTCTCAAATACTCTCTTTTTCTCTCTAACATCTCTCTCTCTGTCTTTCTTTCCTCTGCTCTCTCTCTCTCTGTCTGTCTCTGTCTGTTGTTTGTGGTGTAGGTCATTGTGAAGACGACCACCGAGTATGAGCTGCAACAACAGAAGAAGAAGAGGCTCTATGTGCCCAGCATCAAGAAGCTAAACATCAACCTCTATGACGAGGTGTCCGAGAAGGTCAAGGTAGGTGCTGCTGAACCACCCGCCCAGGCTGCTCTGCAGAGCCCCTGAGAACAGTAGTCATACAGTCACAAACAAATGCATACTCTCTATCTCTCTCTCTCTCCATTTTTTCTGTCTTTATTTCTATGTTTCTCTTTCTTTCTTTTATTTCTATCTCCTTCTATGACCAAAACTGGCAAATGAATAAAGAGGAGATATGTGTTTTAGACAAGCAGATGAAGTATAGACAGATTTTGGTTGATATTTGTCTGCGTATGTCTCATAAGTGTGTGTGTGTGTGTGTGTGTGTGTGTGTGTGTGTGTAGCTCACAGGCCTGATTCTGATCACGTTGGCCTTCCTAGCGTGTCTGCTGCTTCTGGTGATGTACAAAGCGCTGTGGTACGACCAGCTTAGCTGCCCTGAAGGGTTCATCCTCAAGGTAAGCCCTGAAACACTCATATACACATTGTTTACACTGACACAGTGTTTGCTTCTCTCTCTCTGTCTCTCTCTCTGTCTTGCTCTCTCTCTCTCTCTCACACACACACACACACACACACACCAAAACACATACACACCCACAGAAAAAAATGTTGATGCTTTGAAAGCAAACTCACAGACTCTCATACACAAATACACAGATTCGCACACACACACACACACACACACACACACACACACACACACACACACACACACACACACACACACACACTGTTTTGTGTGAGAAGAGCAGCTCTATCTCATCTGTATGCAGACTGTACTCCTGCCACAGTCACTGAGCAGGCCTCAAAGTCAATGTTTTAGAGTGCCTGCTTTGCTAACCACTTTTTCCCGAACCCACACACCCCTAACCCAGCCCCACACCACCCCACCCCACCCCCACTCCACCCCATATTGCACCTAATTGCACGCCATCCCGAGACATAGTGTTTTGGATCTTGTTGTCTTGTTTATTCGTCTCCCCTTACTCACTGTACCACGGAACTCCTTAACAGCACACCGTGTAAGCGGGCGTTGTGTGCATCCCTCTCTGGTACCTATGGTCTGTGCGCATATTTGTGTGTGTGTGTGTGTGTGTGCATACTTGCATCTATTTCTGTGTATCTCTGTGAGTGTGTACACATGAAGTATCTGTATATGTGTGTGTGTCTGTATGAATGCACATACTTGTTGTTATCTATTTGAGTGTGTGTGTGTGACAGTGTATGTTCTGTATGTGCATGTGTTTGTGTGTGTGTGTGTGTGAATGTGCATACGTATATCTATTTGAGCGTTTGTGTATGCGTATGTGTGTGTGTGTGTGTGAATGAGCATACGTATATCTATTTGAGCGTTTGTGTATGTGTGCGTGCGTGCGTGTGTGTGTGTATGCGTGCGTGTGTATGCGTGCGTGTGTGTGCGTGCGTGTGCGTGCGTGCGTACGTGTGTGTGTGTGTGTGTGTGTGTGTGTGTGTGTGTGTGTGTGTGTGTGTGTGTGTGTGCGCAGGGCGATCTCATGGAGACGAGTGGAGCTGCTGAGTGCAGTCACATCATGTTGCCTGTGTCCTCTCTCTTCTGGGGTTGTTTGTTTGGCATGAGAAGGGCCTTTAATTAGTTTACCCATGGCTAAACTCTGATTAAAGCCGTGCTGTAAGGGTACAGGGTTTGGGGCTTTGGGGGTGAGGGGATGTCGGTGTGTGTTTGCGGCGGGTGTTCCGGCTCTTGTCTTTTGATGTCAGTGGGACGGCAGCCATTAGCGTGTTTCGCTAATATGACGTCTGAAAACATGAAAGGAGAACTCCAGAGAGAGAGAGAGAGAGGAAAGGAAAGAGAGGAGACAGGAAGAAAAGGAGAAAAAAAGCGAGAGAGACTCTAGTTTATGGTGGGAGAGGCCATTTCATTCTGCCCCATCACAAAGAGAGATCCCTGATGACTGACTTCCTTTGGTTACTCTGGTAGCAACCACCTTGGAATTTAGTGGTTGTGTGTGTGTGTGAGTGTGTACGTATTTGTCCACACGTGCGTGTGTGCATTCATCTCTCTGTATGTATATGTGTAGTTTCAGTATGCCTGTTTGTGTGTGTGTGTGTGTGTGTGTGAGAGAGAGAGAGAGAGAGAGAGAGAGAGAGAAGAGAGAGAGATGCGCTTTCTCTCATCTTGCCTCCCATCTCCCCTCAAGGGCGTCTGTTTA
Organism: Tenualosa ilisha; assembly: GCA_015244755.2. Lineage (NCBI taxonomy): Eukaryota > Metazoa > Chordata > Actinopteri > Clupeiformes > Clupeidae > Tenualosa > Tenualosa ilisha. The sequence continues at coordinate 828,117 of PYXC01001445.1, read as the reverse complement.
TCGCTCCTTTGGTAGGCTGTCACTTTCAACTTGTCTTTGCGTTGGCGACGGGCTGACAAATTGAAAGTGGAAGTGTCCTCCTCCCTTTCCTCCTCCTTTTAACTGGTAATAGTTTAGGACGCGCAGACACGCGTGGCGGCTCCTCTCTGATCTGTTCCGCTCGATGGGCTCCTCCGTGATGTGCAGCAGAGGTGGCAGGCCCCGGTAGCACTCAATTAGCTCCACAGGTGGAGATTAACCACCCCACACACACACACACACACACACACACACACACATAGACCGGGCATGCACGCAAACACACAGACACGCAAACATACACACACACACACACACACACACACACACTCATAGTCGGGCATGCACACAAAAACACACAAATACACACACACACACACTGTCGGGCATGCACACAAAACCACACACATACATTCACAAATACACACACATACAAACAAACTAACACACACACACACACACACACACATACACACACACGCATACACTCATACATACATACACACACAAAAACACACACTAAAGCATTTTTCTCATCAGCCCTGAAGGGATGTCACAGAGCATGTCAAGTTGCCCATGAGGTGCTCTGATCTCAGTGTCTTTTTTTCCTCCCGTGCGCCTGAAAGGCAGAGAGAGGCATCTTGGGAGCTGCTGTGTTTTCAGGTGGCCTTCATGCAGAGAGTTTGATGGAAAGCCGCAAGGCCAGAACCAAAGCGTGATGGATAATGTGACCTTGTGCCAGGGAGGAAGGATGTGTGTGTGTGTGTGTGTGTGTGTGTGCGTGTGTAAGTGGTGTGTGTTTGGGGGGTGGTAAGGCTTGTGACATGAATGATGGTAGTATTAGCACTTTTTTTTGCGTGTCTGTGTGTGTCTGTGTGAAATACAGAGAGGGAGAGAGAGATTAGTCATTTGAGCTATGCAGGTGTGTGTGTGTGTGTGTATGTTGTTTTGCATTAATGCAAGGTGGTTCACCTAAGGACAAATCTGAACCATAATTCAAACATTTTAGAAGATGAAATGCAATCCACCCTGGCCCGTCTGCATCAAAAACTCTATTGTCCACACCCCACCTTCACCCGCACACCCACCACTGCAGAAACAAGCACCAAACCCATAGCCTCTGTTCCCTGTTCCCTGGAGTAGACAGACAGGACTGGCTTTGAGTGTGTTCCCCTGTAGCCCTTCAACCTACTCCATCATCCTGCCTGTCACTCGCTAACCTCATAAAGCTTAGCCACAGTCCCAGCCCATCTTCCTGTCGCTTCTCCGCATGGCTTTGTTGTCATGGTTACATCACCCGACCTCCCCCGCCACGCTGCCGCACACACACACACACACACACACGCAAACAAACACACACACACACACACACACACAAGCTACACCTCCTGCTATTGCTGCTGCTGTTTGGTCGTTGTTACCTCCGGGATGTTGGATTTTTTGTCTTGTGGCACAGACACACTGTTTGTATGTGTGTGTGTGTGTGTGTGTGTGTGTGTGTGTTTTGTGGTATACACAGTGTGTGTGTTAAAGCTCTCTTAAGCAGTCGAGGTTTGGGGGACTAGAGTTATTACCATAATTTCCCGATTATTAATCGAGGTTAATACATCGCTTTAGCAAAATCTCTTCATCTGTGAGGCTTATACATGGGTGTGGGCTATATACATATAGGATTATATAGGATTGCATTTCTTTTCATCTTTCTACTTGATCTGATCTTATTCTGATCTAATACATAATTTTTTGTAAACTGAGGTTAATACATAAGTTAGGTTAATACAAGGGTGAGGTCAATATATTGTTTTGTTATTTTTAGTTTGCCTAAAATGACCTGAGGTTTATACATGGTGTGGCTTATATTCGGGAAATTACTGTATGTCTTGTTGCTGACTCCTGTAATAGACACTAATTGAATCACATGCTTATGAATCAGGAGGCTAATGAGGTGTGTGTGTGTGTGTGTGTGTGTGTGTGTGTGTGTGCGCTCATCTTGTTTATCAGGACCAGAGAGCATTGTGGGAAAAGCTGTGAATGATTTTTTCTACTCTGTCTTTCCTGTCTCTAATTCTGTTGGTTGTGTTTTCCTCTCTCTGTCTGTTTGGGCTGCCTGGGCCAATGTTGTTGTCCCTGTGCCTCTGGACCATATCTGCCCCATGCGTGTACTTGGCAAAACAATACATTGCTGACTCCATTCTCCGTGTTTATGACGGCCATATAAAACGGTTTACCACGGTTATACCTCCCCACTGTCACTGTTTCTTGCAGCGAGCTGCGGTGTACTGCCCATGAAATCTGCTCTCTATTCTCTCTGTCCAGGTCCAAATCCCAGTGGTCTTGTGATTTTCGTCTCTGATTCAGTTGTCGTATCGAGTGTGGAAATTGGGGTGGGGGGCCGGGGGGGTGCTGGAAGACTATTGAATTGTCTGTAAGATTTCATACTCAGCACGAACTGGGTCAGCACAAATGTGCATGTACTGCCTCTGTTCATCACTAGTTACCATAGCCTTTATGATAAAATCCAATGACAATGTGTCATGAATAAATCTCTTCCTTAGTGCTTGTATTGATCTGTCTGTTTCTCTAACTCCTCTCTCATGGTCTCTATTTCTCTTGCTTTCTGACCCTTCCCTCTTTCTTTCTTCTCCTGTCACCTCACTCTATCTGTGTATTTTCTTTGTAGTTTCTTTCTCAAGTTCCATCAATAGCATGGCACTATGTGCACTGAATTTAGAAGAGCAACACCGTATGTCTTTCTGTTTATCACTCTGGGTAGATCTGGGAAGATTCTTTGACACACACACTCTCTCTCTCTATCTTGCTCTCTCTCTTCTACACACATATCTTTCTCTCCTTTTTAATTCGTTCTTCTCTCTCTCTCTCTACTGTCCTCTCACCTTTAATTCATTCTCCTGTTTTTTTCCCCTCTCCCTCCTTCCTTATCTTCCTCCTCCTCTTCCTCCTCCTCCTCCTCCTCCTTCCCCCGGCACCCCTAGCACAAGCACTGCACGCCGGCCGCTCTGGAGATGTACTACTCCGAGCAGGAGGGTGGCGGCGGCCCAAAGGGTGCCAGCAGCCTCTACACGGCCATCAGCCACCTCAACCAGGCCAAGAAGAGCCTCCCCGAGCTGCCCTCCCCCTGGCTGCCCGTCATCAATGCACTCAAGGAATCCCAGAAGGCCAAGGACGAGGCCGCGCACGCCCCGGAGTAGAGGAGAGAGGCCCGCCGACAGAGACGAGAGAGAGAGAGAAAGAGAGAGAGAGAAGAGAGGGAGAGAGGGAGGGAGGGGAGTATACGTCTGTCTGTTTTTAAAGAGAACTGAGGTGTTGTCTTGTTTGTGTTGTTTTGTTATTTGCTTGATTGTTTTGGAGGGAGGTTGGAAGGTGGGTTTGGAGCCAGATGCTGTGTGAGTTGATTGTTTTTATTTTTTTCTTTTGTTTGTTTGTTTGTTTGTTTGTTTTTGTAAGCAGTAGGGACCCTCTGAAATATCCAACATGACAAGTGCTCCCGTGCAAGGAGATGGAAAAGCTCACAGGTCATGTAAATGAAAATTTCCGTGGAAGTATAGGGATGTAGAGTAGAGTAGAGGTAGAGGTGTGTGTGTGTGTGTGTGTGTGTGTGTGTGTGTGTCTGCAGTACGTATTTACTGTGTGTTTGTGTGCATGTATGTATGTATGTATGCTTGTATTTCAGGTTGTGTTTTTCTTTCTTTTTTACGTCTGTATGAAAGTGTGGGCAGGAGCCGTCGGCCAAAGCTTTGGGAGTGTTTTTGATCGGCGGGTTGTTACGAGACACTCTAAAACACCATCCTCCACCCCTGGGCACACCTCTCAACACTCTCCATCCAAAAGAGTTTTTTTTTTTTTTTTTCGTTGCTGTTGTTAGTTAGTTAGTTAGTTTGTTTGTTTGTTTGTTTTTTGCTATATCCAAGCCCAATCCACCTAAACAAACTAGCGTTCTTGCTTTTGAGTTGAGTTAACCCAGGGGCAGTTGCTAAGTATTCTATATGAAGTGAGAGATTTGTGTGCTCTTTAGTACCACTGCACTTCTCTCAGTCTGTCTGTCTGTTTGTTTGTTTTCTATACGTAGTGGTGCTTCTAGTTACAAACCTGTACAATGCTCCTTACTGTAGACTTCACTAGATGACACCTTTTTTAGATGAGAAAAAAAAAATACAACAACAATGGATTAGCATGCATGCCCTCCAAACAAACCAAAACAAAAACAAAACCAACTTAACTAAAAGAAAGATAACAGCTAGGAAGTAAAAACCACAGCTCGCTCATGATTCTTAAATTGTACTGTAGGTATCATTACAGCTCAAGTTAAAGCCTTATCATATTTACTATGAAATGTAATTTCTTTGTAATGTTGAAGTTCCACCCAAGATATCTGTGCCAGTGCCCAGAACTGACCTTAAATGCATGTGAAGAATTTCTACATTTAAATGTTTAGTCTATGTCAGTAGTGACATACATGATATCAAGTAGCAGACATATTTTGAATGTACTTAATTCCTTTTCAAAAAATCACAGAACAGGTTAAAGATTTTTTTTTTTTTTTTTACATATTTTTCAGGTCATTACTGCTGATTAAGTATTATGTGCCAGTACACTTAGGATTTTTGTGTTCCACTGACTGTTCACGGTCTCTTCACTAACACACAGACACATGCACACACACACACACACACACACACACACACACACACATACACACTCACAGCAACTGAAAAACAAACCAGCAGTCCTCTGAAACCAGTGACACTGAAATGTACAAATGCTATCTGAAAGGAATGTTCACGTCCTACCACAGCACAGTGTGCACATATCTGTATAACACCCTCCTTCTGTGTGAATCCTTTGACCCAACTGCTATATTTAGTGTGTGTGTGTGTGGGCGTGCACATGTGTGTGTGTCACTAAACACACACTCATTTTAATGATTATTTGCCACCCCATCTATCACAGGAAATCTTTAACGGATGCATTGCGATGAATGTAATGAAGAGCAGTTATGTCAACTTTCAATTTTATGGCAGTTTTAGCTGGCCTTAACTTCTGTCCTTGTGTTACAGTGTTAGGACTGCATTACTGTCCTGACTGTACAATACTGTATTTATTTGTTGCACTTGGTTTTACATTCATGGTTTCAGTTCCTAGTTTATATAGCTTTAGTTATTACTTTCTTTACCTTTATTTTTGTATTTTTTTATTACAGATTACATTTTTATTATAATATTCTTATTTTTAAAAAACATTTTTATGAAGTATATTTATTTATTTTGTTATTTAAGTTTGTTATGTTTATTATTATAATTATTATTATTATTATTACTATTATTTTGCTGCATACCTTACCCAGGATGCAAAAGCAAGCTGTGTGATTGTATTTGTTCCGCATCTTGAGCGTCTCCCTGGCTGCTGTACAGCTGTCTCTCTGTGACAAACCAATTCTGTGTAAAATGGCCTCTTTTGCTTCTGCTCTTCTCTTAGGGATGAATAATAAAACAAAACATTCTGTGTTCACTTTTTTTCCCCTCCACAGAACCATTCGACCTCCTCTTTGCACTTCACGTTCAAACTTTTTGGCGATGAATGTTTCTAGAAAGTTTCATTTCATTTACATTTTCATGAAGTCAGACATGATGTTTTATGATGAAGTTTCTCGTTTGGTTGAATTTTGTTGTTTTGTGTTGTTGTGTTAGTTTTGTGCTTTTCTTTGTTTCCCTTCTTGTTCTCGTTTGTTTTCTCTTGTTCTCCTGCGTGCTCTGAGTTAGTCATGCCATTTAGCGTGTGGTTTTCGGAGGTGAGTGAGAATCGTAAATAAGCGTTGCACTGTGAGTCAATGTTTTTCATGTGTTTCTAGTTGTTTTGAGGAAAGGGTTTTTGATGACTCAACTCCCTTGTCAGCAGCAGTGATGATTAGGCTACAACTTACCTCAGGCACGGCACCTCACTGCCATCAGCAGTCTTAGGAGAGAGGGAGATGGAGAGCTGTTTCGTATGACAGCGGGGGGTGGGGGGGGGCAACTGTGTTAATTAATGTGAGCGTAAATGCCAAATGAGTTTATCATTTGGCAAGTTAAAATGCCACAGGGTTCAGTGTCGTTCTCATACTCCCAAACCAGTTCTTGAAAATTCAGTCGAAATCTAGCGTCTTATTTTCTCCCTCCATCACTCGTTTCTATTTCTGTATCCCTCTCTCTCCCCTCCCCTCTCTTTCACTCTCTCTTTGTCTCTTTCCCTTTCTCTCTCTCTACCAAATATTTCCTCCTATGTCCTCTCTATCCTCTCCTCCTGCATTTAGTCACTTTTTTTTCCTCACACACTTTCTGTTCCATTTTTCCTCTCATATCTCTCCCCTCTCTCTCTCTCTCTCTCTCTCTCTCTCGCTCCCCTTTCCTGTCTCCTTCTCTCCCCCTGCTCCTGCGCACTGCTGTGAAGCTGTCTGCATCTCATTTGCACTCGCATTTTTCACACCCCGGACTGCGCCTCGTCGTCCTTGTTAATTAAATCAACATTGCATCTCATTCTTTTTTTTTCCTTCCTCCTGCTTAAGCCCCACCCCACCCCACCACCCCTATCCAACACACATTTACCCCTCCTTCTGCCTCTTTTGACCCCCCCCCCCCCCCCCAAAAAAAAAAAAAAAAACCCAACTCTACCCCCTCTGTTCGGTGGCAGAGTGACAGGCTCTTTAGAAGCTGGTTGGCCTAGGGCATGGAACTAAGTAAAGTGTTAAAAAGTATTTATGGGAGCAGAATTTACAGACCCCATGCCTGGTCACTGAGGCACTGGACAGGCTGCCAAGACTGGGGGTCCAGCAGGGAATGGAGGGGGGGGGGTTGAATGAGGGTGGTTTTGGGGAGGGGAGGGGCGGTGGGCTTTTTGGGTTGGGAGTACACAGACAAGAGAGAGGCTGAAAACCTAGCATCGCAATCACCTCTCTCTCTCTCTCTCTCTTTCTCCCTCCCTCTCCCTCTTTCTTTCTCTGTCTTTCTCTCCCTCTTTCTTTCTTTTCTATTTCTTTCGTTCTGCTCTCCCCACAATCCCCCCCACCCCCCTCCCTTCTCACACTGAATTACTGATCTCATCAGTGAAATAGCAGGTTTCACTTTTAATCTGGACCGACCCATGCAAGAACCCCCAGCTCACCCTGAGGAGAGGAGGGAGGGGAGAGGAGAGGAGAGGGGGAGAGGGCGCAGCAGAAATCAAAGGCAAGAGCCATTCGGGCTCCAACTCTCCATATAATTGAATTCATTTCAGCCATTATCATCGCCTTGCAAGCAAGTAAGCAGGCAGGAAGGCAGGGGAACGTGGGAATGAGTCAGGTCCACGCTCACGTCATCAGACCACCACCCACCTCCTCCTACACACACTCACACGTGCACACACACACACATACACACTCTCTTTTCTCACATACTCATGTTCTCTCACTCTCTCCCATCATCTTTCTCACTCTCACTTGGTTTCTTGCACACAATGACACCATGTATCTCTCTCACACACACATACATACATACACACACACACACACACACACACATACACAGGCATACACACTCTTTGTCTCTCATTCCATATGCATACACTGTCTCTTTCCCAACCATTTCCTGTATGTCTCAGTGTAAGAATAACACACATCTCTCTCTTTTCCTAACTGTATTCTGCTCTTTCTCTCTCACACATACACACACACACACACGCACACACACCAACATCCTCTATCTTGGCTAATTGTAGCTTATCACGGCAGTGAGGCAGAGGGTGAGATGCGGCAGGCGGGTGGCAGAGGTCTAATGAGAACAGTGGCATTATAAAAGAGCACATTAACTCCTATCACCGCTCGCCTCACATACTCTGCAGTCTCAGTGCTCAGGAGAGCGTAAGGACATGCTCTCTGTGTGTGAGTGTGTGTGTGTGTGAGAGAGAGAGAGAGTGAGTTTGTGTGTGTGTGTGTGTGTGTGTGAGAGAGAGAGAGAGTGAGTTTGTGTGTGTGTATGTGTGTGAGAGAGAGAGAGAGAGAGTGAGTTTGTGTGTGTGTGTGAGAGAGAGAGATAGAGTGAGTTTGTGTGTGTGTGTGTGAGAGAGAGAGAGTGAGTTTGTGTGTGTGTGAGAGAGAGAGAGAGAGTGAGTTTGTGTGTGTGTTTGTGTGAGAGAGAGAGAGAGTGAGTTTGTGTGTGTGTGTGTGAGAGAGTGAGTTTGTGTGTGTGTGTTAGAGAGAGAGAGTGAGTGTGAGTTTGTGTGTGTAGGGCGATTATAAGGAGAGCTCGAGTGAAAGACAAGACAGTGCAGGGGAATAAGATGCACGTACGTAAGCACAGAAAATAGATTTTTTCAAGGCTTTGAAGAAAGTTGCGAATGCAGGTGTGTAAAGGGAAGAGGGGGAGGGGGAGACAACTACAGGAAAAATGCTAAACGAAAAAAGTCAAGATGGGGGAGACATTGGAAATCAGTTGTTGGGGGGGAAAAGGCATACTGAAGAACAGGCATGGAGTCATGCAGATGTGAACAGGCCCAGAGATGGAGGGAAATCTGAGGGCAAGTGACAGAAAACAAGGGCAACAGATGGTGGGAGACGGTGAACGGCAGCGGGAGGCAAATAACGCATGAGCGAAGAGAGAGGAAAAGAGGTAGAGAAAGAGAGAGAGAGGAAGGAGGGATAGAGATATGAGAACTCGAGTGTGAACATAGGATGTGTGAGTGAACAGTGTGTGTGTGTGTGTGTGTTTCTGTCTGTGTACCCTGCCCGACAGAAAGGTGTGTGTGTGTGTGTGTGTGTGTGAGAGAGAGAGAGAGGTAGGGAGCGAATGTGTGTGTGGGTATGTGTTTGTGCGTTAGAGAAAGAGAGTTTGAGTATTCCTACCATGGTTTGTGTTTTTGTATGAAACCACACGCATGTCTATGTCTGGGACGTGTATGTCTAACGTATCAGAATGTACACATCTGCAGGCACTGGAATCTGGGCATGTTTTTGTGTGTCTGTATCTCTCTGTCTTTCTGTGTGTGTATACAACTGCATTTGAGTTATCTTTAGGTGTGTGTGTGTGTGTGTGTGTGTGTGTGTGTTTGTGTACATAACTGCATGTGTATCGGTATCTAAGCAGGTCTTTGTGTGTGCGTGTGTGTGTGTGTTTGTGTACATAACTGCATGTGTATCGGTATCTAAGCAGGTCATTGGTGTGTGTGGTGTGTGTGTGTGTGTGTGTGTGTGTGTGTGTGTCGCCCCAGCATGTCTCAGTAGGCTTCCCCAGGACTGGCGCCAGATGAGAATGCTTCTGTGCCCAGTCTCCACTGCAGGCACCGGCCCCACTGTGCTCAGCCTCACACACACACATACACACACACACACCCCTCTCCCTGTCCCTCATACTCCCATCCACTAACCCTAACCCGCCCCCCCACACACACACACACACATAGACACACACACTCACACACACACACTCCTTCCCCGATGACAGACACCCTATACAACACCTCAGATACTATCACTCGCTCCTATTCCTCATTACACTCAGCCACTTAGCAGCTAATCACCCACAGCTCAAATGCCCCTTCTCTCTCTCTCTCTCGCTCTCTTTCTCTCTCTATCTCTCTCTCTCTCTTTCTCTCTCTCTCACATACACATGCACACACACATAAATACAGAGAGAGAGAGAGAGCGAGAGAGAGAGAGAAGACAAGAGACAGAGTGTATGAGGGCCAAATATGCTGCATAGACAAGTTCTGAAGGCTGATTGTGTGTGTGTGTGTGTGTTTTTCTTCTGTCTCTCTCTCTGTCTGTGTGTGTGTGTTTGGAGGTGATGAAAAGCAGTAACAGTGCCACCTGCAGGCTAAATGTTGGCGGTGCAGTTTGGTGGTGATGTGCGTTAAAAAGCTCAGTAAGTGTCTCTGTGCTGTTGTGTCAGCATGACTCTGGGGGTAAATTTAGTCCAAGGGTGGTAGCAGTGTGTTCTCAGCAGGAGATCAGGCAACAGTACACAGGGTTAGGGGTCACTACTGTTCTTTTTGAATGGCTGTGAGGTGTGTGTGTGTATGTTTGTATGTTTGTGTGTGTGTGAGTGTGTGTGTGTGTGTGTGTGTGGTTATGTCTCACAGACACTTTCATCTTTCATTTCACACAGTGCTTTTCAAGGTCTATGAGTGAATTAGCGCAGTCAACCTCCTGATTTAATCAAGTAACAAGCAGTAAGGGAGAGAGGCTCAGCTGTTTCATGGTTTCTGTCAATACAACAAGAGGGTTCACACTTCTACAGACACAAATGTACACACACAGTAGGCAACACACACACACACACACACACACACACAAATAACAGCATATATGCTACAGATATACACCAGAACAGAAAATGCACACACAAACACACAAAACCTCTTACATGTCAAGCAAAGCTGTGATTATTTCATTTAACTGTGATAAAGCAGACATTATGCTCGATGTCATGTGATGATTTGTAACAATCCGCTTATAGAGATGCAACAATTCATTCACACACCCGTGCACAGCACACACACACCACACACACACACACACACACACACACACACACACACACACAACACAAAGACATGGAAAAAAGAGACACAGAGACATAAGATCCACGCACATGAACATCAAAATAAACTTTCCATACATACTGAGCAAACATGCGGTTTCACACTCAAGTACAGCACTGGCAAGCACAATAGGTTCTTTAATGTGATGATTTGTAGCACTTAGCGGTCCGACATGCAGATTCACCACAGATACCGTACAAACGGAATCACACACACACACATGCACACACACACACACACAAATAATCTCTACTTACATACTTCGCACACTAGTGACCTCCTCCCATCCCATGAGTGGAGGAAACAGAAGGTTCTCCTTCAGTGGGATGATTTGCGGCAGTCAGTGGTTCTACAAGCCAACTTGACAGATCCTGTACAAACAGAATCATTCATAAGCTCGCTCTCCTCTCTCTCTCTCTCTCATAAACACACACACACACACACACACACACACACACACATACACATACACATGCAAGCACGCACAGTGAGTGGCACACACACAGAGACACATGCACGTACACACAGAATGACAGACAGACACAAGAGTGAGTGTCTCACACACACACACACACACACACACATCATAAACACACACACACACACACACACACACACATACACATACACATGCAAGCACGCACAGTGAGTGGCACACACACAGAGACACATGCACGTACACACAGAATGACAGACAGACAAAAGAGTGAGTGTCTCATACACACACACACACACACACACACACACACACACACATACATTAATAGTTTCCTCCAGCCGGCCCACACTGGAGCACAAACGTTTTCTTAAGCCGCAGACCAAATGATTTTATGACGTCCCCGTGATTAAGAGCCTGGTTAATAAGCCAACGGGACAAATGAATCTCTGAGGAGGGAATTGGTTCCCATTAGCAAAGGCAGCCTCAACAAAAAAAAGAAAGAAAGAAAGAAAGAAAGAGAAAAAAAACATCAACACACGCTGCTTTGATTTAAAGTGTGGTCTTCCCTCTGTTAGTAAGTAAGAGACTAGAGAAGGAAGATATAGAATGAGACAACACACACACACACACACACACAATTTATATATATAGAAAAAGAGAGGGAGAGAAAGAGAGAGAGAAGATGGGAAAGCAAAACAAGAGAGAGTGCTTTAGTCCTTCACAGTTCTCTCAGTCTTGTGGCATGGGAAGAAGAATGAAAACACTCCTAACTTGTTTACTTTCATCTCCATTGCGCTTTGCCAATTGCCGTGCCCGTAATACCAGGCTAAAAAGCCAACAGTTTTCCCAGAAAAGGACTAAGAGGTGTGTGTCACGATAAAACAGGCTCTTCAGGGGAACCAAGGAATGATGTCACTGATCACATGTGCTGAATCAGTGCAAGGGGGGGCAGCAAGACGAGATAGGCTGTGCACAAGGCAAATCTTTTTTTTTTTCAATACATAAAGTCATATGCCCTGCTAAAACTAATGGGATCAGGGTGGAGGCTTTACCTGTTGAGTCCAACCGTCTGAGGTTGTGTGTGACGCTGTGTCCCTGCCATGAATGGTGTCCCTCTGGGCCATTTTACTGTAAGGAGTCTGAGAGGACAATACAGGTGACCAGCCTGCTAGCATAGTGCCCAGCAGTTAAACTGCAACCTGCAACCTGCACACAAGCTGCAGTCACCTGCCTGACGGCCTCAAAGGGTGAAGCTTTAGCTCAACCAGTTCCTCTTCAGTTGTTTGTTTTGGATGCACTGGTGGGGGGGGTGGGGTGTTCTCCTGTCTGGTGATGTTATGGAACGACACAGAGAGAATGAAAGAGGGAGAGATGGAGAGAGAGAGAGAAGTGGATGACTGACTGAAAGGTGTGTTTCCTGGTGAGAGTCACTTTTTTCCCCTTTTATTCCTCACTCTCTTTACTGCATCTTGTTCGTCTGCTTGGAGAAGCTTTATTTGTTTGGAGACTCCAAAGTAGCTGTTGTCAGACTTTGGCAGGGCTTTGAGGGGTGAGGTTGGGGCTGGCTGGGGGGTAATTGGTGGTTTTTCATTAAAATAACAATTACAGGAAAATGCCCCCCTCCCCCTACACTCACCCCAAAGCCTGCATCCCAAAAGTGTGCCCCCGGCTGATCTTTTCACTCACTGTTTGTTGTCACTTCCTGCAGTTAATTTATTTGGCCGATTGATGAGTTGTTTGGTGCTTTTGTATGGATCGTTTTGGTTAGAATTTGTTTGATTGTTTGTTTGTTCAGAAACTAAAGAAAGGAAATCTTGAGTAAGTGAGAGTGGCAGAGACAGAGAGAGAGAGAGGAAGAAATTGTGTATATTTATATGTGTATATAGAGATTTTTAGTGTCCGAAGGGTGTGGGGGAATCCTGATGAAATGATATACAGAAAGAATGGGTCCCTGCCGATAGAAGATAGAACACCACTGCAGAGAATGGCTAAATCCTAGAGAGTGAAACAAAAACTAACTAAGGAGAGAGAAAACAGAGAGAGAGACAGAGAGAGAGAGAGAGAGAAATACACAAGACATTGTGGAAACAAAAAAAAAGGCAACTGACCAAAGAAGAAGAAGAGGAGAGAAAAAAAAAAAAGACATGACTCATGACTGTCAGCGAATAATGACATCTGGCAGTGTACCGTGACGCGCTCTCGTTGGCAGCGGCCGGCGAAGGATGAAGGCCAAGACTAAATTGTCTGTCTGTAGCTATTTAAACGCAACTCCGGGCCGTGATTTATGCGCCAAAGAATGGCATTATGAGGGAACTTTTTCCAAGCACTGCAGCTTGCAGCAATTTAAGTTATATGGGGGGAAAACCACGGAGACAAATATTTGACAGGGTTCCATAATGAAATGGATATATTTATACATATTAAATTGACTCAAAGGACAAGTAACGAATACAGGGCCTCTGCCGGCAGAGAGATTCGGCGTTTCTCATAGTAAACATTTCTTATCGCCACAGGGTTTGGAATGAAGGGACATGCTCAGGACTAGACTTCGTGTTCCCAGGAGGTCAAAAGGGGCCGGTTAAAACAGTGCAAACATTAAAGGTTTATATCAAGAAGATGGATCCAGTTGGTTTTGGTATTTATATACAGTGTAGGTAATAGGGGGGTTTGAACAAAATGAAAGAGATTTAATTTCACCAGAGACCTGAAGAGGTTTATTAATGTTTTTTTTATTTTATTATTATTATTATTATTATTATTATTATTATTATTATTATTATTATTATTTGTGGTCCAGGTCATATCGGTTTCAAAACTGCACTCATGTTTCAAGTAATAAAGAGCAAACTAATTAAATTGATAGATCAGATATTTTGTGTATCATTAATTAGTGGTTTACAGTTATATCAGTCCAAGTGTGTGTGTGTGTGTGTGTGTGTGTGTGTGTGTGTGTGTGTGTGTGTGCGTGTGTGCATGTCCTCTTTTCCGTTGTCAGTTTATATCTATGTTGGCCTCCTTGTATCAATTTGTCCTAAATGACTCCCTTGTGTTTCCACTATGTCTGTATGACAGATTTATGTGTTTGTTTGATACGTAAGTCAACATGACTGGAGATGTGAAACGTAATTGCATATCAATTACTGGCCTATTATTATAGCTTAGCCTTTTGTTGCAGTTAACAGCATCCTCTGAAAGGATATATTTTTAGCAGTGCCTGGATGTGATAGACTTCATGTAGACTTCATTTTCTTTGCATTCACATTTACACTTTTACATTGTAACATCTGTATTATTCCCAGGAAGTGTGAAGCCTGCACATTGTGTTTCCCACAGAGGGCATTTGTAATTGAGCAAATTATTTCTTTCTACTCAGCAATATTTGCAGTACTGTTGTAGTCTTGTTTACCCAAAACTACCAGCCTTAAAAGTGCATGGTGCATTATTCTGCAAGGGCATTAAATCATGTAATACACCTCCTATACATATTCCATATGGCTCCTGTGTATGTGTCTTATGTATACAGCTATACAGCACTTGCCTCACAGTAATACATGAGACTACATCACCCTAGCGCGCACACACACATGCACAGACACACACACACACACACACACACGCTACCCCCATTCCTTTGCACAAGACTCACCCCCCTCAAAAATGCGGTGGGATGAAACTGCTGTGCATTAATTAAAAGGGGAAAAATATTTTAATGACTTACAAATGGGGCCCGTGCCAATTAGGCAGGATACGCTGAAGGGCCTGTCGTGGTCCCTCGTTTTTTTTTTTCTCTCTCTCTCTCTCTCTTCCTCTCTCTCCAATTTGACTGTTGAGATTGTTGTCTGGCAAGGCGCTCACACATCCAAATTCTTAGACGACTAAATTAGAGGCGCGCTGGTCTCCGCGGCCAACAGATACATGTGTGAGTGTGTGTTGCCTCTGTGGTCTCTCTCGCCCTCCAAAATCTGCGCCTATTTTCTAATCGATGCCAAATGTCACTTTGCTTCCCCCCCCTTTCTCCACCTCCCATTCTCTCACCCATCTCTCTCTCTCTCTCTCTCTCTCTCTCTCCATGAAGGAAGGAAGTCATTGTTTTGGTACAAGCGCCTTTCATTTTTATTTACCACCCCTGAGTTGGCTTAATCCGCATCAAGTGGCTAATGGTGGCTGGGCGTGCTGGCATTAGACATGGCGCTTAGAGTGCAGCCGCACAGCTGTTTCTGGGTCCTTCTGGGTCTCCCTTCAGCTTCACACTTGTAGGGCTTTATTCTGCCCAGTCATGTGCAGGCCAAACCAGAACTTCGCTGATGTTTAGTAGTTAACAGACTTACCGTAAAGTGACATTCGAGGTTGTTTATATGTATCATACTGAAAGTAGTAAAGAAATAAAAAGTAAAATTTTTAATTTTAATCAATCATTAAAGAGGATTAAATGTGACTTTTTTGGAAATTTGTCCTTTATAGATTGATATGGATTAGATAGTGTACCATGACATGCCGACGTTCATTTTTGTATGAGTGTTTCACCTAACCAGATCCTACATGATACCATTTCTATTTCTTTTACAAGCATTACTACAAGGAAACTAATGAAGACAAATCCATTTTTATATTGTGAAAAAACAAAGTGTATGTTTCTTCCTAATATATTTTAAGCTTCTCTACAATTGACCATAGTTTTTGAAGATGTTTTAAAAATCCATGAAATCCTGTTAATTATAGTCATTATTATTTGCCTATTTTCCTATACAACAAATGCCACCAACAGCAATTATTCAGTGATAATATTTTTTATAATTTTGGCATACTGGTTATTTTCATGAAGCAGAAATTATTTACACATCCACATGCAAGTCTATGCAGTATATTTATTTATAACATTTTCAGTCAGTGTGCATTTCCAAAAAATGAATAAATAAATAATACTGATATTCAATATTAAAAGAGAAACATATATGAGTATTTCCCTCGGAAGTGATCAAATCTTTTTACCATCCATTCAAAAGAACCCTCTCTCTCCCTCTCTCTCTCCCTCTCTCTCTCTCTCTCCTCTCTCTCTCTTTCTCTCTCTCTCTCTCCACTTCATGTACATGCAGTATCATGTGTCAGCATCCCACAGGCTGCTTTTATGTTTAATTAGGAGGACTCATTTCCTAGTCTCCATCCTGTAGTCACTTACTCTGATGATCAGCTCTTAGCTGTCTGCAAACATCAGCGAGCCTAGCCTAGCCTAGCTTAGCTTAGCTTAGCTTCGCCTTTCACACACCTAAGCCCAGCAGGCAGCAGGTCTGAGGGAGGACTTCAAGCATCGCGGGTGAAACATGCCAAACAACTATCCTCAGCTCTTTCCTCACAAGAGCTTCTGTCTGTCTGTCTGTCTGCCTCTCTCTTTCTCTCTCTCTCTCTCTCTCTCTCTCTCTCTCTCTCACACACAACCCTCACTGCTCCCTTTCACTCCTTCTCACCCTCTCACCCACTCTGTCTCTCTTCTTCTTCTTCATCTACCTCTATCTCTCTCTCTCTCTTTCTCTCTCTCTCTGCTTTTGTGAGTGTGGGACAGGCGAGCTGTCATCTTCCCTCTCTTCCCCCTGCTGACGCGGCAGAAAAGAGATGTCTGGGTCACAAAGTCACCTGGCACCAGAGCTAATGGCCCCAAGTTTTTTTTTTTTTTTGTGGGGGGGGGGGGGGGGGGGGGTTGGGTTGATAGACAGTGGCACCAACATGCAGCAGAGGAGAGGGTAGAGGGTTTTGGGGGGTGCCTCCCCCCCCTCCCGGCTAACGGGCCTCCAGCGCGGCTGAAACTCGGGCTGCCCGATGACAGGCCAATCGCCCGGCGACAATACGGCGTAATTTGTGCGGGGCCCTCGCCGGGTAATTAAGAGCGAAGACAGTCGGGCCACAGTGGAGCGAGCGATGACAGCCGTGTCAGCTGACTAACTCAGAGACTCGTTCCACCACCACCTACCCCCAAAATCCCACGCACCCTCAGCCCCATCATCACTGCGGCCACCACCACCATATTGTCCTCCTCCTTCAATGGTTTACTTGCCTGTGGCACAGGCTCTGAGTGAATGCAGCCCTTGACACACCACACTGACGTCAGAGGTGAACCAAGTGATGTGGGACAACTGTGCACTTTGTCCCAACTCCTTCGCCTCAGTTTTTGAAACTTAATGTGGCATAAAGAGATGCCACCTCTACACCTTTCTAAGTGACACACTAGCTGCCTCTCTTTCCTTTAATCTCTCTCTCTCTCTCTCTCTCTCCAAGAATCTCTTCATCTCTCTCATTCTATCTGTTTCTCTCTCTCTGCCTCGTTGCTTCCCTCTCTCTCTCTCTTCTTTACCTGAAACATTTTCTTTTTCCTCTCTGACCTCCAAGCTCAACAAAACCTTTTAAGAGGTCAATGCAAAAAAAAATAAATAAAAACCTCCCACAGTACCCGGGGGTGCCGCAGACAGACAGACAAACAGACAGAGATGTGAGTCAGAGAATTTTTTTGTCTTCATCTATGAGCTGGCTGTTCCTCTCCAGCCGAATGAGTGATAGGGTGGCTTCGGCCATGCCAGCGACGTGATACCGCAGTTCCACCGCGTGAGGAGCACCACATAATAAACTCGGAGTCGCCCCACTGAGGCGACATGGGAGCCACCCGCCGTTTGCGGACTCGGCAATAAAGTCATTTGCAACGTGCGTGCCATGTGTCATTTTTCTTTCTGAGAGTCACATGTATTTTCGTTTTCCTAGTGACAGCAGCAACTTTTTTTTAAGGCGCTGCAGATTAGCCTACAATTTTAGTAGCTTTGGGCTTTTTGTGTGTGTTTTGGGCCATTTGGCCATTTGTACAGATGGAGGATTTGCTGAGAAGCTTATGGCAGGAATGCCAGACTTGCCTGTATTGTGTATCTGTGAATCATGGCTGTCGGCAGATGACTAAAACACAGATGTGGAAGAGAGAGGTACTTGGAAGACAAATAGTAGCGTGTGTGTGTATAAAACTGTCTGTGTGTGTGCATGCATAAGTGTGTGTATGAAACTGTGTGTGTGTGTGTGTGTGTGTGTGTGAGAGAGAGAGTGTGTATGAAATTCTGTGTGTGTGTCTGTGTGTGTGTGCATGCATAAGTGTGTGTACGAAACTCTGTGTGTGCGTGTGTGTGTGTGTGTGTGTGTGTGTGTGCGCTAGTGCCCTACAGCTAGAATCTGTCTGCCTGTGGCCAGGCTGCATCTCTTGTATCTAATGAAGTGTTTCCAACAAAAAAAAAAAAACCTCTGGTTGCTGTCTTGCCGACCTTACAGGCAGTGAGAGTGATTTATGCCTAACCACTGACTGGCATTTATTAGATACTTTAATCGTTCCATACAGTGACCCTTCACCTCTCCCTCTCCACACACACACACACAGACACACAGACACACACACACACACACGCACACTCGTTCATTGTCAGGCCCCCTCGAAAAGCTCTGTGGATAGATGGTGCCGTTCACTGTTTTGCAGCTTCTCTGGTTGACACACTGCCGGGTGGGTTGTCATCTCCTGGTGTGCTAAATGTTTGACTTGTCTGCGCTTGGACCAGCGGTGGAGAGGAGTGGGATGAGGAGGGAGGGAGTGGGAGTCTAGAGCAACAGTTGTAAAACCCCTCTAAAAAAATCTCTGAAAACAATGGCGGAGCACTTGGAGCGCTAAAGTGACAATTTCACATGCGTCCGCGGACCACAAGTACAGTGTAGACAGAAGAGACAGACACACACACACACACACACACACACACACACTCGAGGGCCCGAGAGTCGCCACAGAGACACGGGGTCTGGACAGGAGCCGAGTCAGCACGCCTTCATCGACATCAAACACACACACACACACACACACACACACAGTGGACACACACTCTCTCCACTAAAGGAGAAGCACTAAAAAAAGAAAACATCTTTCTCTCTCACTCCATAAATCTCTTGTGTACCTTTCGAGGCTGTTCCCCATACCACCACCATCACCACTCTCCCCAAGGAAAGAAAGTCAAAATAATGAAAGAAAGAAAGCAAGAAAGTTTGACAATGACTCTCTCTCTCTCTCTCTCTCTCTCTCTCCCTCTCTCTCTCTCTCTCTCTCTATCTCTCCCTCTCTCTCTCTCTCTCTCTCTCCCTCTCTCTCTCTCTCTCTCTCTCTCTCTCAGTCTCTCTCCCTCTCCCTAATTGATCAAGTTATGCTATGAGACATTTTTTGACTGCCCTAATTGAAAACACTACAGAGGAAGAGTGAGGATGTCTAGGGGGAGGGAGGGAGGTTAAGATGAGGAGAAGGAGGAGGAGGAGAGGGAGGAGGTGTGTGTGTGTGTGTGTGTGTCGGGGGGGGGGGGTGCTGCCTTTGATCTTCGGGGGTTTGTCTGCCGCGCTGTTTTCCTTCAAGCGCTGCCTCGCTGTTTGGGCCAGGCAGCGCGCCCCACTCCTGGGAATAGGCCTCGCTAATGGATCACTTAAAGAGGCCTTTTCTTTACGAGCGGCCCTAAGTGTTATCAGCTGGGTTAAAGACACTGACCGCAGAGAGTTGGGTTTCCGTGGCGGGGGGCTTGTCTGATAACCCCGTCGGGAGATACAGTAGGCCTTTCTTTCCCTCAGAGAGAGACAGAGAGAGAGAGAGATGGAGAGAGGGAGATGGAGAGCGAGACAGGAGATGAAGAGAGACAGAGAGAGAGAGACAGACAAGAAGATAGAGAGAGAAAGAGAGAGGGAGCTGTGGGAAGAGAGAGAGAGAGAGAGAGACAAACAGCCCTTTCCTCTGGCTCCCCCAATCGTTTTTTGGCCTCTCTCTCTCTTGACTCTTTATCAATCTCTGTGATATACGCAGGAGAAGAGAGAGGCCGAGAGAAAATGAAAGTGAGTAACTTTTTTTTTTTTTTTTTTTTTTAAGTTTCTAGGATTGTGTTGAGACTGTTTGTCAGCCCTGTGACTGTTTAGATTTCTGAGAGCCTGAGAAAGAGGACACTGTGCTGTGCCTCTATGGCCACGACAGATGATTACATATTGACCCAGAACCAAAAAAACAAACAAGAAA
Source organism: Tenualosa ilisha (assembly GCA_015244755.2). Lineage (NCBI taxonomy): Eukaryota > Metazoa > Chordata > Actinopteri > Clupeiformes > Clupeidae > Tenualosa > Tenualosa ilisha. The sequence continues at coordinate 808,042 of PYXC01001445.1, read as the reverse complement.
CCAAGCAAAAAACAAAGCAAAAACAAGCAAAAAAAACAAATAAAACACAAAAAAAACAAAGCACATCACTGACAGTGACCTAACTCATGACGACAGCACCGTCTCTATCCTTAGGCGATGGCTAAATTGAAGCTGCACCGTTTTTGTTTGTCTCCTGAGCTTGTTGCATGAGATTCAGGATCACAACCATGTCCCCGTCGCTCTCAACGATGATTGCAATCACATAGCTCTGTCTTTCTTTCCCTTCTTTTCTCTTTCTCTCTCTCACAGATGGGAGCCTAAACGGGCTTTGTTTTATTTTATTCTATGTTTTTTTTTTTTTCAGTTCTTCTGCCTTAACGTTAATTCAACCATGCTGTGCAGGACTCTCGCTCCACACTAACGTCCTAAGTAGACACGCAACGTAGAGACGGGTGCCACATGAAAGCCGGGCACTGTATGCCCCTTTTCCACTTCAGCATGTGCCCCCCCCCCCCCCCCAAAAAAAAAACATCATAACTTGTTGCATTGTCTGGAGCAAGTTGCTGTTGCCTTTTTTTGCCATTTTCACTCTAATCAAAAATAAAGGCTCTCAGCATTTACTTGAAGTTGGAAGGAGAGGAGATGGTAGGGTGTTTTTTTTTTCTTGTGTGGGGTTAGGGTGGGAGTGGGGGGGCTGGGGGGGGGGGGAAGAGGCAGCAGAAGGGGAACTGGGGCCAATTGCCTGTAGTTACAGAGGAATATCTGACTTTGGGAAACCTGTCGTAAAGTATCCCTCATAACATGTGTTTCAAATTGGCCATTGGTTATGGATGGCTTTACGAGGATGGCTCGTTATTAGCCTGGTGGCATTTCGTCTGTTGATAACCCTCCGGGGAGCTATGGGTCAATTAGCCAGCCACGCCAGACTCTTGCTGAAGCCCAATTAAGTTTGTTGGCTTCTGCACACGTTATAGGGCCCCGGTCCTTCCTGTTGACGAGTCATGCCATGCTTTTTCGCCCGGGACTGACTGGAGTGGCACCACCTCATTGCCGAGCTGCAGAAAGTGAGGGAGAGAGAAGCAGTAAAAAGAGAGATAGAGAGGGAGGGAAAGAAAAAGAAAGAGAGATTAAGTGAGAGATGAGGCAGAGATGAGCGGAGAGAGAGAAAACCAGAGAAGTGATGGAAAGAGATTGAAAGAGATAGAAAGAGAGAAGGGAAGGTAAAAAAGAGAGTGAGAGAGGGGGGAAGAGAGAGAGAGAGAGGGACAGTGAGAGAGAGAGAAGAGAGAGAGAGAGGGACAGAGAGAGAGAGAGGAGGACAGAGAGAGAGAAGAGAGAAAGAGAAGAGAGAGAGAGAGGGACAGAGAGAGAGAAGAGAGCGACAGAGAGAGAGAGAAAAGAGAGAGAGAGAGGGACAGAGAGAGGAGAGAGAAGAGAGAGAGAAGACAGAGAGAGAGAGAAGAGAGACAGAGAGAGAGAAGAGAGAGAGAGGAGAGAGAAGAGATAGAGAGAGAAGAGAGAGAGAGGAGAGATAGAGAAGAGAAAGAGAGAGAGAAGAGAGATAGAGAGAGAAGAGAAATAGAGAGAGAAGAGAGAGAGAGAGAGAGAGAGAGAGAGAGAGAGAGAGAGCTTTAGGATGTTTAGAGGGAAGGCGCCATATAAATGTCTACCATTAGAGCGGCTGTAATTTAACCTGTGCCCCCGACTGACACCAAAGCTCTTTCAAGTGTCTTAGAGACGTGGTTCATGGTCAGGAGGTGGAATTGCTCCTCGTGGGGTATCCCTGCTTTCAAGGCTCTGTATATAAGACTGCTCTCACCCAATTTGCGACGCGTAAATGTTTGGGGGTTTTTTTTCCTTTTCAAGGGAGTTGCTTTTTTTGTCGTTGTGTATGCAGAGTAACACAACACTCTCAAGCTACGTTATTCTTGATTTCCTTTCTCCATTTTTTTTGGCCTGCGTCTCTTCGTGATGATGTTTATGCAATTTGCTCTTTGAAGAGCCATTTTGGTCATGCTTTCATTACGCTCAAGTCTTGTTTTATACTTGTCATTTTTTTTTTTTTTTTCAACTTAGTTTTTTTCCTTTTTTTGTGTGTTTTGCCGTCTCGCATTTTGTAATGGAAAACCAACATTGCTTAACCTTGTGAAGTGTGTAAACGCACTAAAACACATTCTCTAGAGGTCTTCCTCCTGGTTTTCCATGTGTACTTTCTCCAGGGCTTTGCATAAATAGTTTTCGCTATGATTGTTGTTCTGGTCTGTTTGTCTACAACCATAATTCCAGTGTGGGTGGCAAACCCACAAATGAGAGGGGATATGAACTCAATTGTCTTTAGATTTTAGTTTTCTTAGGAGGGAAATAACAAAGACATTCCCTGGCATAAACTTCAGCTAAAAGGTCTAATTGTGAAGGGTGTGTGTGTGTGTGTGTGAGAGAGAGAGAGAGAGAGAGAGAGAATGCATGTGTGCATTAGTGGGTCTTAAGAGATAAAATGGCTTCAAATCAGTTAAGGGTCTGAGGATAATGTAAGACAAAGACAGCCAGTGATTCACTTTTACTGTTGTACACAGACATAAATTACATTATCGCTCTGAGAAAACACACTTCCTTTTAAATATCTCTCTAAGGAATGAATGGAGTAACATGAACCTGATTGAACTTGACATGTACTGTATGTGAATCAAAAACATACAGGCCCAAGAAACCTTGCAAGTATAGTCCATTTGCAAGTACAGATCTTTTTATTGTTATGATTATCCATATGTAAATTCATAGAAATATAAGATCATTGTTTATTCTATTATAATTATATATTTATATCAGTATCAATCACTGCATTTTAAGATCTAACTATTTATCTTTGTGAATGTGTGAACGTACTTAATCTGATTCATGTCATATCGTTTTGTTTGTTAGGCCCATTTTACATTTTGAAGTGGCATTGAGTACGGTGGTGCCGAAACCTCTAATAGACTTCAAGACAGTCAGCTGAGTGGGTCAACTATGCCAGGAACTACCCCCGGGAGAATCTCCCTTTTAAGATGAGCGGTTGGTGGGGCCAGGGCCAGCCTAGTCCGTCCTCCCTGAGATGCCCGCACTGATAACAACCACATGCATCCAATCATCCTAATTGAAACCGGCCAACCTTCATCCTCTTCTGAAGATGGAAAGAAAGAGGGGGAAAGGGTGGAGGTGAGGGGGGTGGGGGTGTTTTGAGGGTGGAGGTAGGGGGGGCTTCAATTGAACTCCTCCTGGTTCAAGACAATATCATAAACCAATATTCGGGGGCTAAGTGAACAGAAGACTGAATGCAATGAGTTGAAAGAGGGAGATTCGCTTTGGAGATTTCACATCCAAATGTTATTGGACATCATTTCTGGCTTTTTTTTTTTTTTGGAATGACACAGTGAATATGCCTCCAAGCATTACGGGTGAGCACGGGTTTCCAGTGTCTGATTATAGCTCACCAAAAACCCGCAAACAATAGTGAAGTCAGCATGGTCCAAGATGAGAGTCCTTTTGTGTTTTCATATTGCTAACAGTTCAAGGACCTTGTGCTGTTGTTTATTTATTTATCTCTTTATCCTTCACACTTCCTGTTTGCCCTTCCACAATATTCGCCAGGACAGGAGAAGACACAAACAAATCAAAAACTACAGGGAATTATTTTCTCTAATTCCTTTTTCTAACAGGTTCAAATTGTTTTGAATTGTTTTGTATATCCCATAGTGCAGTTCATGTTATCTTTGATTCATGGAAGTGCATGTTCAACCTTTCAGGATTTAAGTAGAAGTGAATGCAGTTACTTGTTTGAGTTGACAAAAGGGGAATATTTCAAACAACCAATTACACTATTTGACTTTGTTTAAGCTGCACTGATGTGTATATGGGATTAATGCTGATGATAGGTTGCATTTTTGGGTCACTGTTTTGATTGCCTTAACTGAACATCATTAGCATTCTGGCAGTAAGCCTTGTGTGTGTGTGTGTGTGTGTGTGTGTGTGTGTGCGTGTGTGTGTGTGTGTCTGCGCGTGTGTGTGTGTCAGTGTTTTTCTCTCTTTCTGTTAAATGTTAAATCATCTGGACTTTAAAGTCTTTCCAGCGAGTTACAAGACATGACATCTTTGGAAAAACATACAACCGAGGTCAGAGACGGAGCTTGTTAGGGGATTGTACACTACCGCAATTCAGGAGGCTGAGGGATAAGGACTGTTTGGTTAACTTAAACTTCATGCTATTGGCCTGGGGGTGAGGGGGGGACTCTGGGTTAGCAATGGGGGCTTTCTGGGTGCACTCACTGCACATGAGGCTCTAGTCAGAGACAGATGCCCTGTAATACCTCCCTTGTCTCTTCCTATTCGTCATGGGCACGCAAGCGCTTTTATTTAATCTGTTCGCTTGTCGTCAATGAGGATTTATAAGATCCGCAAGCAAACACTGAGCCCCATGATGTGTATAAGTTGATCTTGTGTCACAAGTCAATCAAATACTGATGATGCGTACAAGTCAATCAAATACCTGATCGTCAAAATGATCAAAACAAACAAAAAAGAAGAAGCAGAGGTCACAGAAACAAACCAATTAGTTTTGTTTGACAAACAAAAAACAAAAGGGTCACAGTGTCATTCAGTCATGACTGTGAAATCATTTTTGAACAAATTTAGAAAGTAATGTATATCTGTCCTGTGATTACGTCAACAGCTACAGAGAGATGGCATCTATCTCCCAGTGACACCGCTGCTTTCTATAGTGTCATTTAATGTAAATATGTGTAAATGTTTACTGCAAAACATAAGCATAATTGTTCATGTACGTAACATGTAATGTACGTGTCGAAGTTGACGTCTGGTACAGTAACAGTAACAGCGCTCAAAGCTGTGACAGATACTGTCTGAAACGTGTGACTATACTGATGCTAACAGTCTGAAAAAAGGGCATATCAAATGGTTTGTTTAGTAACACACCTTAGAAACCCACTAAATAGTCAGCTGTGCGTAGCTGGCGTCTTGTTAAATGCAACATTACAGCCGAAGGGAGACGCATTAAAGAAGGCGGTAGTCATTTAATTTGCCCTTAGCCTAGCAAATTACCACGGTATTGTTGTGTTCTTTAATTTGCAGTAATTGGACACCTCTGATGGCTTCAGTGTATATATTTAGCATCTTTCAAACCCTCTCATTCCCTTCTCCACTTTAATTGACTCATTATCAGTCAATACATCCATTTGGCTCATTTAAGAGAAGTATGCTCTCATTAATGGGTTGCAATGCTCAACATCATGATGCAATTTGGGTTTTTTATCACCGTTTAAGCAGTTATGGCACGGCTGTCCGATTTCCTGTAACAAAAACGTGTTTCAGTGCCATTAACGTGAGTAATTTCACACAGCAGGCTCCCACTTGTGCGTGTGATCCCTCATAAGCGAAAGGAGGTCGAACAAACAAATAAATAAATAATTAAGGGCAGTAAACAAAACGTGCGAGTGCACGCACACACACGGATGGAAAAGTTGAGTTTGACGTCCACCCCGGCATCCTTACCTTGTTGTGGTCTGGCGCTCTGGTTTGGATGCCATTATGTTCCTAGGGGCCGTTATGAGGCAGGAACAACAACTGCAGATGACCTGCGAGAGACATGCTGCACTTATGATGGGAACAGGCCCCCGAATGGCGAAACTTAGAAAAAACTCAAGTCACGGTAACGTCCCGCCGAGCGCTGAGAGATGGACTCACGTTGATCGCTCGCGGTCACGTATGTGCACCCCACATCAAAGGCGGGTCGATCAGCAGGTCGATCATGCACTGCCTACACAGTGAGCCTCTGTAACGTGAGTCACTTTCATATTGTTTGAATAACCTTAAACTGTTCTTCATACTCCATCCCTCAGCCATGGAATCACACATGGGAATCTTTGTATAGATAGCTATATGACCTGTTCCATTATAATTTGCCCACTGTATAGACGCATCCATCTTACACATAGGATTGTTTTTTTTTTGTTTTTTTCGTACATTGACCAACCTCTAACTTTTGTCTCGTGCTCTGCCCTCAACCTCCCGAAAAGCCAGGCATCTAACTCAGACGAGCTACCGAAAACATGGGGAAAACAGACAACATGTCCCCCACATCACAGACCGGCCCAGCACATAGCCAACCTGGATCGAGTGATATCTGATAAACCAGATCAAAATTACATTATATGCTTTTATGGGCCAGTGAAAAAATAGCCCGAAGGTACATTGTTTGGCAGAAACCTGCTCGTAATATGTCAAGGAATTGTTACCATCTGGCACGACCGCGGGAATCGCTTCCCTCTTAAAAACCTCAAAGCGGGGTGATGCGAGCGCAAAAAATGCGCGTGCATTACCAGGGTTCCCTGTTTTACGGCCTCCCATCCATGTTCATTTGATTCTACAGCACACTATACCGAATTTATACCATATTTAAGGATTTATGCCCGCAACATGGCTCCCTCGTAGAAAACCTCTGATTATCCCTCTCTGGTATGTTGACACAATATGGAGTCATAACCAGAGTGTAATGCCTGCCTCCTGTCATTACAGACTCCCTCCTCTTGGGAATGTCAGCCTATATATTGCCTTTACCTTTGAGTACGTACATGAAAGAGTGTGTGGACACCACTCACGAGAGGCGTTCTATGACAGAGGCATCTGTTTGTTTTGTTTATTTATTTATTTATTTATTGGTGTGCTTGTTTGTTTTGCATTTTAATGGAGCAGCAAAGAACAAATTCAAACGCTCCACAACAACCCGAAAGCAAGCTTCAACAGCCGGTCCAAAAGCCTTCCATGAGAGTGTCAACAAGCCTGTGTTTATAGGGAAAAAAGGTTACAATCTTTTGCTTTCAGCTGTTTGGGGACACTTTTTTTGTTTGAAGAGAGGGGGACTTTTCTTTCAGACAGCAGTCCCAAGACGTGGCGGCGACAGTGTGAACCGTGGGTATGTTTGTTGTTTATTTTTCTTTTTTTTCCCTTCTCCCTCCTCCCCCTCCCTTTTTTTTTTCTTACCCCTTCCAGAATCCTCCGTGACCTGTCGCCATTGATGAGGAGAGGCCACTGCTGAGCCTCCGGCAGACAGCGGCAGGGACCCTCCCACATGGCCTTCCTTCCCGGGGTGCCCCCGATATGAGAGAAAAAGCTGCTGTTAATAAAAAGTTTAAAAGAAAGGGATGAAAAGAGAAGTGAAATTGAGCGGCCCAGGCTGTATTATTTCTTCTCTGTATGGGAGCTGCCCTCTCGGAGACTCTCTGCCATTCTCGAGCCAGTGGGGGGGGTGGTGCTGGTGGAGGGGTAGGGGGTGGGGGTGGAGGTGTGGGGAAGGGTTGGGTCGCGGGGTATGTAGCCATTACTGCCTCGGGGCAAAGAAAATCATTTGCCTCTCTGAGGCTTCAAAGGGAGCAATTACACTTAAGTAACCAAATGAATAGATACCCCGGGCCTGCCAGCAACTCGGGAAGACGAGAGAACAGAGGAAGGCTTTTGAGGGGAGCACCACACCTCACAAGGAAAATACCCAACAGCTCGCTTCACACACACACACACACGTATATACATACATACACACTCAACATCAAACACGTAGCAAAAATATGTCATCCAAGCTACACACATCAAAAAAAATACTAATAATTAATTTACAAAAATGTATAAAAATGTTATCCAAGCTCCCCCATCCTCTTTCCTGAGTTGAGTCAAAATCTAGCATCATCATCTATCAGTGGAAAAACAAACAAACAAACAAACAAACCATGAGGGAATAGCAGTGAACAGCAATACGACTCAAAAGTAAATGAGTTGTGTCTGGGGTGCATTTTTTTGAGTGGTACAAGAAAAAATAAAGAATGAAAAAAAAAAGTTTTTAAAAGAAAAAAAAAAGGCAAAAGAGAGGACAGCCATTGTGGAGGAATTCATAGTTGAGGCATACAAAAAGTGAGCTTCCCATTGACTTGGATGAAAAAAGCAGGGAGCTTCTTTTGAGCAGAAAGTGCTTTTGGTTTGTGGAGAGAGAGCTCACCTGCAGAGAGAGCACTAAAGGCGTATGGAGAGTCCAGCAGCTGCCAGGCCTGTAAGTCTGGGGCACCCAGAGGAGAGGAAGAATGGCGGAGGTAGAGCTTTTCAATGGCGTGCCACTTAGTAACAGAAGACATGTGCCAAGCCTGCCGAATGAGAATGAAAATAAAAAAAGTTTCTAAACCCCCCACAACCCCCTTCCCCTCCCTCCAAACCACCACCACCCCCACACCCCTAAATATCAGACATGACTCTCCCTTGCTCTCTCTCTTTCTCTCCCTCTTTCTTTCTCTGTGTCTCTCTCGGTCTCATTTCTCTCTCTTTCTCTCCCTCTTTCTTTCTCTGTGTCTCTCTTGGTCTCATTTCTCTCTCTCTCTCTCCCTCTTTCTTTCTCTGTGTCTCTCTGGTCTCATTTCTCTCTCTCTCTCTCTTTCTTTCTCTGTGTCTCTCTTGGTCTATTTCTCTCTCTCTCTTTCTTTCTCTGTGTCTCTCTGGTCTCATTTCTCTCTCTCTCTCTCTCCCTCTTTCTTCCACATAGATACAGACACATACTCAGCAAAACCGCTGACCACAATTGTGACACACCAGTTGGGGAGAAACAAAGCAACGGCTACTACTAGAAAAACATGCAGTGGTCGAAACAAAGGTGGAAAGCCGCAGAAATATCACAACAGTTGGACTTAGGAGTAAGGATGTGTGTGCTGAGCGAAGGGAGGAGTGCTGGTGTGTGTGTGTGTGTGTGTGTGTGTGTGCGCGCGCGTTGGGTGGGGGGGCTAAGCTGAAGTGTGGAAGCCATCAATTACTCGAGTCCAAAATGAAAGTCTCTGCTGGAGATATGAACGGGATGGAGAATGCAGTCATAGGCCTGCCATAGGCAACAGATGCTAAGCGTAGCGGTCAGGGAGAAAACAGGGCCATATGCAAAATGGAGACCCTATTCTAGTCTATAACAGTTTAACAGCGTTTCTTTCTTTCTTTCTTTCTTTCTTTCTTTCTTTGACCCTTTTCTTCTTTTAGAAATTATCCCTTTACATTGTGTGTGGGTAACAATCAGAGAAAAATGGCAGTGTCTGACGTCTGGTGGTTACAAAGTCTGGCATCCTGTGAAGCAGTGCATTTTGATAGTGAAGCGCAAAGTTGAAAGTTGGGCACAACAAAACTGAACTCTTTTCAAAACAAAATAAAAACAAAAAAAGCGATGATAACATTCACTTAGGCAAACCTTCAGGGATCCGCTCCACCCGTGCACTACCCCTCTGACTTCATCATTAAAATACAGGGCAGATGGAGCAACGAATCACCACTCAAACCCTGCCGTAAACAGGATAATTTCCGTGAGGTCAGATGAGTTCGTCCCAGCATGACAGAAAGGCTCTACCTGCAAAAAAGCAACAATGGCTCTAGCCCCCCCCCACCCCCCCCCCCCCTTTTTTTTTTCAGACCGCAACAAGTGCGTGCAGGGATTATTTCAGCTAATGATAGTGATCTTAAATGCTCTGTGATCTTTTCTGGTCTCCTCCTACTCCCATTCCACACACACCCCGTCCTTTGCTCCCATACCCTTCCTCCCCCTCCCCCTCCCCCCTTCCCCTCAACCCCCACCCACCCCCTCCCCCTTCCCCTGAGTTCCCTTTTGCTGTGCTCCCCCTGCACAGCAAGCCTCATCCTCCTCTAGACTTGCAGGGAGCTAATTTACTATGCCCTCGAGGCGTTTTTCACCGTAAGAAAAGTGCAATTGTATTTTCTAGCTCATTAAGCAATGGCACAACAAAGCACCCCACCCCCCACCCCCCACCCCCGCCACTTCCACCCACAACCCCACCATCACCCTCTTCCTCCTCCTCCGTGTCCCTCCCCTTGCTCTTACTCACGCACGCACACCTTTCGCGTAAACATGTGGAGCGGATATTTATTTACCTTCTAAATTAAAGTTATGTGTGCCGCGGGACGGTCACACGAACATCTGCCCCAGCTTCAGAGGCGGCGGACGCCAACCTCCTGTAGACTGTCTGAGAAAGACCAAGAGAGACAGACAGAGTGAGAGAGAGAGAGAGAGAGAGAGAAAGAGAGAAAGAGAGAGAGGGAGGGAAAGAGGAGGGGGTATGTTTATTCAAAGGCCCTTTCAACTTCCCCGCCCCCTGGTGTTAAGCTTTACAAGAGAGGAATTTAAAATTGTAATCTTGGGACAACTAAGAGCATATATTTGTTCATGCCTTTACCTCTGGTGATCTCATAATTATCTGACAACAAAAAAAGAGTTCTGAAGATTTAAGATTAAGCTGGCCTTCAATGACTGTCTGTGGAGAACTGAAGTCAACTAAATGTATTGAGATACAAACTGATAATTGGGGAGTTCTTTGACTTTAGTTTCTCTAAGTCCTCTGGTTCTGTTTACAAAACAATGATCCTTTTTTCATCGCACTCATCAGTATTTTCATTGCTGTGCTACATCACACAGCTTGGTATGTGACAAAGCACTGTGCTTGTTTCAAAGCACTCCATGTTCACATGACAAATGTTATCGTAATCACATCTTGCCTCCATAACATTTGATATGTGAAGGCAAATGTTATGGTGTATTTCTGACATTCTCCATCTCTCCTCCTGACAGGAGAAAAAAGAGAATTTATAGTAGAGTGACAGCAAGAAGAATAGTTATTTTGGAAGTGGAAAAACAAAACACTCCATTAAAAGTTTAAATAAAATACATTGTTTTGTTCTCCCTTTTCAGTTGGCTTACTGAGATCATGAAGGCCTCCATCCGTGAGACCATATACAAATGAAGATAAAGGCCCATGCCAGGAATACTTAGAGAGGAATACACAAGTCGTTTCTTTCACTCGAGTTTCCATCACAATGAAGCACTCTTTGTGTTAAATTTAAGGAAACAATCTTCTACGAGTTGGAGAAAAAAAAAAGAGAGAGAGAGAGAGAGAGAGAGAGAGAGAGAGAGAGAGAAGAAGCCAAAAGGGAAAACCAGACACTGAGTAGAATATGCCCATTTGCAGTAATTTCTACAATGCTTTTGTGGTTTGGTTACGCTCAAAATTTGATCCACCAGTAGAAGGGTAATTTGGGGTGCTATTGCCTGCTCCCATGAAATATAATGTATTACATCTCTGGCCACTAACAGGCCTATGAAACTGTGGTGGCATTCCACGGTCACTCTCGAGAACCGCCGGGCCAGCCGCAGCGAGTCTCCTGTCCGTGCAGACAAGAAGTCATGTGACCGTTCTCCCAGTCGCTTGGGGCCTCGTCCTCCTCCTCAAGAATGTTCGCGTCGTTACTTTTATATATTTATTTCATTTGGTGTGTTTAATGGCGGGAGAACAACCTCGAGGAGGTCGTGTAATTTGGGCAACTGTCATCCCTGCGGTTTGGGGTATGTAAATGTCAAGTGTCCATGTGTTTGACGGGATCCCACCCATCTCCATTCCCATCCCATCGCCCCCCCCCCCCCCCCACACACACACACACACACACACAACCCTGATACGCAACAGATGACCCCCTTCGAGAAAATAGCGAGTGACTTTCGATTGCACACTCAGGTTGTTTATGACGGAATAACAAATTATCCGTTAAGCAATACACTGCCATTACTGTAGCAAAGTTTTATCCTCCACTTGGGGAGAGGCAACCACAGTGGTATAAAAACCCTAATCTGTTTGGAGTCAGGGGCCAGAGAACCATTCAGAGATGCTGATTTCTTCTCATTTAGCATCCAAATTACCCGTGCAGGACACTGGACCGTGCACAATACAAAGTCTTGTCCCTGAAGATTTTTTTTTTTTTTTTACACATTTAATCATTTTAGCAGATTTTTTTTTCTCATTACTTTTGCCAGGGTAACGTAACACTTAATGGGGCTGAGTGAGATGGCGAAAAAAAAGCAGAAACACAGAGCTTTGTGTGTGTGTGTGTGTGTGTTGTGTGTTTTGATGCAGAGTCATGCGTTGGGCTTGGCTATTTTTGTTGTGTCAGCAGTCTCTCTCTCTCTGTCTCTCTCTCTCTTCTCCCCTGTATCTCTCTCACCAGAGAGCTCTTCTCCGTACCTACAGCTTTTGTGTGTGTGTCAAAACGCCTCCACAGGCTCCAGGGCTCCCGTTACACTACGCTCACGCTCAAACTGATCCTGTGTCTGTTGGAACTGTGTTGGAGGGTGTCAGCCCCCATCCTCAACACACCCCGACACACACACACACACACACACACACACACACACACACACACACACCACCCCATATCTGACTCCACTCCTAACCCCCCTGAGAAATCCACACATCCTCCTCTACAGAGAGAGCTGGATGACTGCCACTTGCTCTCTCGAACAAAAACACAGACTCGTCAAGCACTCGACGATATACTTTTATACTTCTGTGCTCCCCAGGTCATCATCATACTCACTACAAAGTTGGTCTGAAATTTCAGGTTATCCTGATTGTTGGCTTAGAAAGTATACATTTGCTTAGGTTTGTTTTAATGCAAGTCGCAGGCAGACTGCAAGCAGTCTAGACTAGATATTATGGTATGATGGCGGTCCAATGCTTTAGCCATAATATTAATCTACAACAGAATTGGTATAGCATCAGGTTACCCATTTCTATACCGATATTTCTTATCCAAAGCCAGTTATGCACTTGATAATTTAGCAATTCTAAATATGAATTTGCCATTGAATCCTCTGGGTATGATTTGAGTGACGTGCTGATGTTTTATAAGACTCTCTATAAATTATACTTGCTATTAACAAGCACTTCTGTGTTTGATTGATAGGACAGGCCCCACTGGCAGTCTCTGTCCTGTCAGCATTTGAAGAAGTTAAGTGTGCCATTTTATATATAAATTATTACATTTTAAATCTCTCACACACACGTGCACACACATACACGTGTTTATGTTTGTGTGTGCACGCACATGTGGGTGTGTGCGTGTTGTATCTCTGTGTGTCTGTGAATGTGTGTGTGTCTGTGTGTGTGCATCTGTGCCTCAGTCCTTTATTTTACGAACTGACTGAGTGGTTTCATCCATGCTTTGAGAAAGCTGGAAGGGCGCCCCGCGTTAAACCGACCGAGTGGAGGGCCCGCTCCGCTGCTGTAGAGTGTGTGTGTGTGTGTGTGTGTGCGCGCGCGCAAAAGAAAAGAGTGAGTGCTTGCTCCGCTGCTGTAGAATGTACGTCCCCATCCAGGGGCTGACCTTGAGGCACTGATCTGCTTTCAAACTATGTAACGACTTCTGACACAGTGCCCTGGCTTTCACGCTGTTACAGAAATGTGTTTTAAGGAGATGGGGGGGTAGAGGAAAGAGGAGGACAAGAAGGAGGAGGAAGAGCGAGGGAAAGAATATAAAGAAAGCAAGGCCTGAAACCAAATACGCCAGTGAGAAACTGAGCTGCAGACCTCGTGGAAAAGCTGACCTCGAAAAAAAAGGCAGATTTACTTTGCTGGCTTGGTGGGTTCCGCACCATGGCTCGATTGTCATCCGGGTGAATCTTTGCATGATTTGTGCGTCTCAGAATGTTCTCTTTTTTTGCGGTTCTTCCTTGCATCTTCACATGAGAACCAGAGATTGTGTGGGTGATGACCATGGGCGTGCCGTTCCTAGCTGTCCAGCTGTGCTTACCTGTCATGAGAAAAATTAGACATGCAGGTATACAGTCATAGGGACCCATTACACTGCTGATCTTAACCTCTCAACAGGTGGATGATTAATAGTTACAGCTCTAAGTGATGGTAATTATCCAACGTAGATTGTGATGATCTTAAATAATAATGTGAAAAATATCAAACTTCTCTTTTTAATCTATGACCAATTTATGACCAACATCTCAGCATATTCACTGGACAAAATACTGTCCAGGAATGGTATGAGAGATGATGATGGTGGTGATGGAAGGTTCTAGAAGTGAAGAGTGAAGTGTGAGATCATGCTTTTGGAAGTTTCTTAAACAAACCTTTTTGTTTCCTTTCCATATTATTTATTATTTAATGCAAACAGTTTTGTTCAATTATTTCTGTCAAAGTAAATAAAATAATGTAGATAGTGACCTTTCCTCAACTGTTGTTGCATTTTTCTCTCAATTAGAAAATGTATTGCTGTTATGCTTTTGACATAAATTTAAATGGTTGGATGAGTACAGGAGAATTTTTGGAACATTTTACAATATATTTTAATTGTGGCAATTTAGTCCTTATGTGTGCTATTAAAAACACATATAAACAATCCAAACCCTGAAAAACTGGCCCCTTACTGACAAGACAATGCTGGTGCGGTCTTTTTGTCTTTGGTGTCAGTCATTAATTCTCCATCCAGATTCAGTTAATTATTAACCATCTCGATTCAATTAAACGTGAGTGGAACTTGGAGGTGTTGTGACTGTTTCATAGTAGAACCTAGTCTTCTTATACTGGAGTGCCTCGACAGGGGAGAATAATCACATTAACGCAAACGAGACAGACATCTTAACATTTTGCGCGCATTACCAAGTCTTAATTGCGTAATGGATCTGTTTGGTGAAAAATAACTTAAATAATTGATAATATGTTAGAAGTTGTTCTCCAGGAGTGTTAGGAGACTGACGACTGGCAATACAAACTCTGGGCTTCTAGGCTGGTGTGTTGAAGAGAGAGGCAGCCGGTAGGGTAGACCACTGAAATGAGCGCTGCGTAGCCTACTGTGGTATGTAGCTGATACACCACTTGACTGACAAGTTGTGCCAGCACCCTGCCTGGGAAGCGAACGTTTAGGCAAAGAGCATTATTAGATCCTCTAATAACCTGTTGCTCTGTTTGGGGCCGTGAAACGCAGTGTGACACCATACATGAATTCATTTTATTCTTTGTCTTTTCGCATTATCCTTATATCTGTATAAAACATTACCGAATGAACTGCGTTTACATATTGCGCGGTGGGGCAAAAATATATCATTTTAATTCTGCACAAGTAATATCTGTGCTGCTGTTGTTTTAAATGTATTTTAGGTCAGTTAAGGCTAATTATGGTAGTTATGGTTTCTGGGCAACTGCTGCGTGACAACTCGTTGACATTTAAAGCGCCATCAGTGTAATAAAGGTAATGAATGGTCATTGGAAACATATGGAGGCTGCAAAATCTGACAAGTTGAAGGACTTCATCATTTCAGAGACTGCCGTTTCGGTGTAAAATGTCTTTGATGTGTAGTCCGTCAGGTCCTCATGAGCCTTTACAGACTGACAACATGTCTCCAAAAATCAAATATCAGAGCAGATAGACTGATAAAGGCTGTATCAGTTTTCATAAAGGTCGTACAGGAAATGCATCGCAATAAACATGATTTATCAACGCCCTTTTTGTTCGTTTTGCATGCAAATTCATGATATTTCATTACAAATGTATATTTTTATACTAGTTATTACTTTATTGCAAAACAGTGTGGATTTTTTTCCCCGCTGTTACGATCTCGGAAAATATCACAAAGGCTTTATTGTATAAAGCCTGGCATAATCAGTTAAGTTGAGATCCATTTTCCTCTTATATTGAATGCAGGGCAATATTCACAGCAGAAATTAAATATGCTTCGGAAATCTTTTTAGACGATAGGCCACTCCAGAGTAGAAACAGTTAACGTCTTTTGATGTCAGCAGTTGGCCTTCCAGCTATGCAGTGGACTATGAAATATTTGGAGGACAATTGGTTAAGTGGAGTTAACTGTTGCCTTTTCTCCCCGAGGTAGCTTCCCTTTTGATCTCGCCGAGCCTGGCGCCTTCCAAAACACAACTCGTCTGGGTTATTAAACGCTGAGACCTAAAGAGAAAAAAAGCGCCTGTTGCTTCTCCACCAAGCCTTTTGTAACCCTAAAAGACCGTGACCAGCTTTAAATTGCGGAAATGTTGTGTGACCAACAATCATAACTAATCAATTTCTAAATATACTGGCTTGTATGTGACTAAAGTTTACAAATATTTATGCCCATAAATAGCTAGATTCCGTTGTTTGGTTCATGTTTTAAAACGCTTTATGCACAGAAGTTAAGGTTTGCTGTTTGGTTAAGCTGTGTAGGCTACTTTTATTTATTTGTTTACGCAGTGACTTGTTTTGTCTAGTGGAACTATGGTTTACGTCTATGGTTTGTTAGTTTTAGCACACATTTGCTGTTTTATGTGCTTGAACGTTTACCGATTGAGTTCATTTGGTCATCTGAATTTTCCCAATCTCTGTCTGAGCATATAGCCTAAGTGTCAGCGTGTGACCATTTCATTGTGCCTTTTCAATGACTGCTCAACTATTGGGTGAGGATACTTTGGACGCTTCCCTACTGGTTAATTACGCTAAAATTGGTCTACTTAGTGTTCCAAGGAGTCAAAAGCCTTTGGGCTATCAATACATCATCCCAGCAAGACGTCTAAAGTTAACTACTCGGTTTTCTCCACATCCTCTTGATGTCTTTCATGGAGCATTTAGTCCAATCAAAATGCAACCTAGAAACATAGCGAAGCCAACTTGACAAGGTGATTGGAAGACGTTCGGCCCGGTTGACAAGCTGATTGGACAACGTGGAAGGGGGGGAATTCTCGACCATTTTATACCAGACTTCACCCACAACAGTCATTGGACTGACAGTACTTCAAAGAGAACGGACACTCTCACTGAAGTCTATTGAACGGCCATACGCTAGTGTATGGCCCCATACACTTGTAGGATGAATTCTTCACAAGGCTCCCCTTCCCATGAGGCTAAAGTGCAGGAGAGAGCGGACTCCGAAAAAGAGGAGGTCGGGCCAATCGAAGCAACGCTTGACAAGGGACTCAAAACTAAAACGAACAGTTTGCCCTTTAGCGTTGAATCGTTAATCGCGAAGAAGACCACTTGCCGGACTGTGTATACCGCCGCCGGACCTGGACTTGTACTACCCAAACCTATCGCGGAGCAAATGGGACACATTTCATCCCCGAGGACATTCTTTGCCGAGAAAAACAAATTGCCTTCAGAGAACTTTCCCAGCGCGTCCGATAGTTTGAATGAGGATAACGAAGATTTTAGCGATAAGGAACAGAGCACTTGGTTCAGGACATCATCTTTCTCATCTCCACCACGTAAGTTCAAGTTATTTTGTTGTAGATCTTAAAGCTTATGCAGTTTTTATGTATTTACACATGAGAGTGAAATCACAGCTTGCGCAATTGGCTACTGTATAGGGCTAAGTTTGCGCAAATACAGACCATTAAATGGCAGCTCTGTCATTGCGCTGCTTAATAGTGGAACGTGAGTGAGGTTTACGGCATCTTGATCTAAGACCTATATTTTTAGTATATTTAGTCAAAATGATGAATGGCTGTTATTCATTCACACAATACAGAACATGGCATATTATTAATATAGCCATGTTGTAGCCCAGAACATGGCATATGATTAATATAGACAAATTGTAGCCTAGTTATGTGATGTTATGAACCATATTCTTCTATCTGATTGAAATTCGTTATTTGAAAACATAAGACTGGCTCATAAACATAACGAAGAATACTCACCATAATGTTGCTTTCCTTATTGTACATATTTGTGTTTGAATGAGTGATGCTCTTTCGCAACAGGTAATCCCAGTCCTCCGCCTTGCACCTTACGCAAACACAAGAACAACCGCAAACCTCGGACACCGTTCACCACCTCGCAACTTCTGTCGTTGGAGAGGAAGTTCCGCCAGAAGCAGTATCTCTCCATCGCAGAGAGGGCCGAGTTCTCGAATTCTCTCAACCTGACGGAGACCCAAGTGAAAATCTGGTTCCAGAACAGGAGGGCCAAAGCCAAGAGACTGCAAGAGGCCGAACTTGAGAAATTCAAGCTGGCATCCAAACCGCTTCTACCTGCTGCCTTTGCGCTTCCATTCCCGCTGGGTGCGCACGTAGGCTCCCCATCGCTGTACGGGACTGCAAACTCCATCCCGAGGCCCGGCCTTCCGGTACCCGGACTTTTCGGTGGACCAGTCGGCTATGGAATGTACTATTTGTCATAAGTATTTTTTTTACTGCTGACAGAGACTTTTTATATATAAAAAACAACGTGCCCTTATACCAATTATGAGATATGTTAAGATGGCGGATATTTTTACAACCATGTAAAAGTAGTTTTCTTTTCTGTTTGACAAATTTAAATACCTATAGTTTATCTTTTTAAAAAGATTGTTCAGTTAGAAAAGACCAACCTCTCAAATAGACAGTTGCTGTCTTTTTTCTTATATTGGATTTGTAATTTTCTTTTCAGAAAAGTTGCATATTGTAAATAATTTGTTGGTCGATTGTAAGCATATTGCCCGTAAAAACATGGTGATGAGCCTGTCATTCAGTACCCCTGGACATGCTGTAGGGACACTGAATTAATACATGTAAACACCCCATATTTCAACGCCAGTTCGTTTTCATGTTAGTGCAGTTGTCAGTGCATTCTTACCTTGTCGTGAGTGCGTGTGTGTGTGTGTGTGAGCGAGCGAGCCTGTCTGATACAGAGAGTATACTATACTGTACCATGCAAAAGTTGTGCGCCACGCAACTTATAAGTACTTAATGGCCTTAGTTTGTAAGTGCCTTGAAAGACCAAATATTTATTAGTCAACAATAAAGATTATTGTGGAGAATTTTTACCGTCAGCGATGAGTTTTGTTTGTTATTGGGTGTCTGAACTTAATTCATTAGAAGTGTTTGTGGCGAAAATTCAAATGCATTTCATGCGACTGACGAGGAAAAGTATTAGGCCAGAACAAAAAATGACATTCACCATTCCTCTATCAAAATTAAACCAGATGTAACATACAGGCAGCGATTTTCAAAACAGAATATTACACTTAGCCCTACTGGTTAATGATATTTTTTTTACCCGGCAAGATTAACTCGTCGGGTAAAAAGTCGTGCACCAAGCGGTAGGCCTATTCATTTGGTCAAAAAGTCCTCTATGTTTTTTTTTATTATGATTATTTGTCTACAGCCAATGTTTTTTTTTTTCATATATTGATGACTTTAAAGCATGACTATTAAAAATCAAGTGAACGTACCATTCTTTTAAATAAACGAGGTATGTCTGCTACTCTTAAAATTAGATAGGTCCTTTATTTCGGTAGTCGCCTAGCGTATTGCAAGTTGAGTCGCTTTGCTGCAGAAGGCTATAACATGGGAAATTGCATATCATTCACATACTGTAACAAACAAACAACAACACACACACACACACATAAGAAATCATTAAGAGTGAATTAATTTTACCTCAAAATGGGCATATTGCGGTTGGAATAAGCTCGCATCCCAAATAATGCCTCAGCCTTAACTGTACATTATGAGGTTCTCAATATTTTATGAGTAGATCATCATAAAGGGAGACTTTTCATTTAAAAATGTCTGGTAAGAGGAAGAAATTCAGATGAATTTCCTAAACACAGCATGTGAAGTGAGGAAATGTTGCAGTATTATCCCATGGGAGGTAGTGCACATGCATTATCAGTAAATATTGATGGCACGGAGAGGTGAAGTATTTTTTAGTTCAAACCAATACCTGGAGAACTTTAAGGTCTACACCAACTAATCTCATGTGCTTTTCTCTCCATGAATAAGGAATGAGACTTGAGGATTCGCTTACCTTTACTCAGTTAAATTTGCGTTGCCTGTTATACCCTTCCTGTCCTTTAAAGTAGGCTGCTGCAAAATAGAAAGAGAGACATTAGACTGATGTACAATATTTGTGTGTTCTAGACCTAGTCCACAAATGAGGCATGCCAGCTTTAGCATTCTTTGTCCTTTTGCAATGATTATTTTCCTTTTCTTGAGTCTGCTGTCTTCTGTCATGAGACCTTGTCAGAGATGCAGACATGTTGAGGAGGTTTTAAAGCACAGCTCAGGCAGACTGAGAGATAAGTGATAGTCTGAAATCTGGTTAGTGTGCTATGCATCATGTCACAAACTGTCAAAAGCACACACACACACAACCACATAACTTAAGGGGAACCAAAAAACAGATAGCTCACTGTAAGTTAGACACTTAGTTTCTCATCTCAGCTGTTTGTCAACCAGTGTTCTGTTTGGCTACACTGAATTATTGGATTTGTGGTATCTGCCTAGTTCATGGCAACGGTGACCTGCAAAACAAAATTGCATGACAAAAGGCCTAATGCATTACTTGGCAAAAAGGCCACGGAAGATAAGACATGGCCTAGGCAGATGTTGTCAACTGTATGTCAAACTATAGCCATAAGCTACAAAAGGTGCAATAGAAAACAGTTCTGGTACCACTCACAATTGCAATTTGGTAAATTAGCTCCAGGTGCAATAAAATGACTTTTATATTTTGATGTTGCTTCCGTATGGACAGACAAATTCAGTTAGCAAACCGCGACCATTAAAGGTTTGTGTAAATTGTAGTGTAGAACTTTGGATGTAAATACTGTAGAAAGAAGGAATTCCACAGAGGACTCATTTGAGGGCTAGTAGGACCTTGACTCTTACTTTCATACAGTAAAGTCCTGATCAAATTTTTGATTGAAAAATCAGGAAAAGTTTATAAAGCGAATTTATTTAACTGGTGAATCAATGACCTGAGTAAGTGAAAAGTTTTACCAGTAGATGGCGCCAAAACATTTTTAAAGTCCTGTCAAATCAATGCAGAGCATCAGCAACATAGGCCTATGTGATTTAATCTACCACCTCAAATCAACAAATTTGTTACTCAACTACAAAACTAGGCTATAGGAATTTCAGAAAATGCAATCAGATTCAAAGACATTGACAATGCCTGTTTGGTCTGAACCAGCGGTACACTGCTAAGCAACATTTTATTCTTTAGTGATTGTTCTCTTGTGGACAAGTACCGTGAACTTATCATCTCTTCCAGGCTATTCCTATTTGACTTAAAGAGATAGGCGACGTTTACAACTTGTTTACCTCGTTCATGTGTTGACGTTCTTCCAATATCATGCCAATTTCTAGTCATTACCATGGTCTGTAAGTGTATCACCTAAGTTTCTCTCTCCCTGTTGTAGTAAAATGGGTTATTATTACAATAGACCCCAGAGCCTACCCCTCAAAAATATTATTGTAGGCTACCTTGAATTAATATTATGGGCGTTCTGCGATTAGCAAATGACTTTTGTCTAAGAGAGAGAATGATTGGTCACATGTAACCCTCGTCTTAAATTCCATTCGTTGCTGTGATATCTTAGCACAAAATGGGTGGAGCTTTTCGAAAGGATATTTCCGGTATATATGTTGTTTGACAGAAGAGTTTGACGAGAACATCGGAGGTCAGGCGAGGTAAGCAGCGAAATTTTAAAGCTCTTTTTATTTATGACATATACATCAAAGAAATACTGTATTGAACTAGAAAGAACATTAGTGTTTACATGGGAGCCTGTCGTTCATCCGTGTGTGTTCGTCCCGCAATCTGAGATTTCTATGAATGAGTGTAACGAATTTCGCTAGCATGCTAACCTTGCTAGCGATACCGAGGGTAACGTTAACGTTAGCGAGATGTAAGCAGGCGGTGTGTGTTGCATCTCGATCTATCTTGTAAGGCTAATGACTGTTTAGTTCACGTAGGGGTCGAAACACAATACCCATCGATCTGAAGCTAGCCAATCTTGTGCGAAGTAACGTTAGTCTATGTCAGATGCTTAATAGCGGACTTGACGCATTATTATAACAGGTGTAACGTCCCAGCACGATTCATGCTTTGCTCTGTATTGCATGTTTATTTGCGAGGAGGGAGCTTGCTACGATGCCACATAGCGCTGGATAGTTTGCCTGTCCTTTATTTGGCTTACTGAACCGAAATGTATGTTGATAAAAACGATCTGTGCTAATTGGGAAACTCGCGTACTTCGTAATTTGGTCTCAACGGGCAATCTAAAGATGAACACAAGAGACGTAACGTTAATGAGCAGTGACAGCGCAGGAGGGAAGCCAACGTTAACCGAGAGTAACTTGGCAATATTGCTCATCGTTATGGCGTTTTGGCCCAGGCAAGCAGTAACGTGAGATGGAATGCAGTGCACTGATAACATGAGGCGCATCAAAGCCATGAACAGCCATCAGTGGATGGTACTAAAGGCTGAACGTGTTTGTTTTGTGTAGTAGCCAAAATAAGTGAAGTGGTTGTTTGAGTTATGGAAAAGTTCTAGATAGGAGTTATTGATCACTTGCATGTCTTGCGCTGGTGTTCTGTCCCTTAGCCAGGTCAATTAGAGTGAGCGTGGAGGCTGATTTTTACAAGCAGCCGCGGGGAAACAGTCGTGACATCTGATATGTGGGTCTTTATAACTGACAGAGTAGCTGTGTACCTAGTTATTGTTGAGGGGCCAGCCTAGTAATCACTACAGCATGGAGGCCTACACCATGGCTCTGCCACTAAAGTGTGTGTGTGTGTGTGTGTGTGCGTCCTAGTCTGAGTCCAAGAGAGAGAGGAGGGGGTTGCAGTCTGTGCATATCCCTACCATAATGCTGGGAGACACTGACTGTATTGTTTCGGGAGAACAATACTGGACAATTCACAGGAAGGTGCTTGGTGTGACTGTTGGGAACAGGCTGCATTATTAGGACAGCTGGAAGAAATCAATACTGCACATTTGCTCTGAGAGCAGCAAGGGCTAGTGATTAATTCCCAGTGTTTTATCTGATTTCTTAAAGAGCTTCCTGTCACAGTCCAGTAGTCACTCTGTATAACAGTGCATTGTGGAAATAGCAGATGACCAAAGAGTCCTCTAAAAGAATGAATGAAATCTTATCAATTTCACTGATGACCTGTTATCAGTTGTTTGTGTGTGTTGTGCGTTTTGCCACCTAAACTGTGTGTGTGTGTGTGTCAGTCATCCCACTCATGCTGCTCACTGCTTTTTTTGGTTTTCCTCTGTCTGCTGTTGTCATTGTTGTGGATGCTGGTCTGTTGAATAGCTGAGGGGAAGGGGGGCCTCTGTAGAGATTGCATAGCCTAGATGCTACTGTCCCTGCAGTGTGCTGTGCTGTGTTGTGCAGTGCTATGCAGTGTGCTATGCTATGCTATGCTATTTTGTACAGTTCTGGTAGCAGTAGCTCAGCAGTGCAGTCAGTCAACACAGGCAGTGGGTCTTCAAGCAGGCTGCCCCAGGCATACAGAGACTCAGCATTGCTCCCTGCTCAGCTCAGCTCTACATCCATATCAGCAACCTGACTCCACATTAGCTGCCAGAGACTTGATTACAGTCTCGACTGCAGTGTCTGTTGGTCAAGACGACCTCACCCCCACCCCACCATCCCCACCCCCCAACACTCACACTATCCTTTTTAGGCCCCTCGTGCCACCAGCGAGGAGGGAGTGAGACAATGGGCATCGGCGGGTAGAAGTGTCTGTCTGTCTGTCTGTCTGTCTGTCTGTCTGTCTGTCTGTGTTTGTGGGGATAGGGCTGAGTGAAGGAGAGAGCTTGTTAGTGGGAGATAGCAGGCAGGCAGCCAGATGTCATGCAACACAGCAGGAGAGCAGATCACTAATATGTGGTGGGGGGGGCAAAGAGGATCATGTCCGGCCAGATGCCGAGAGCAGGGGAAAGGGGTGGCTGCTGGTTGTGTGGTGTCCGTGTTGTGTGTCCGTGTTTTTAAAAATAATAATAATGGGAACTTGAAACTGTAATTATCACTGTGTAGACAATACATATTAAAGCTTATGAGCAAAGGACCCCCACGAAAATAATTGTTTCAACTCAACTCATTTAAGATCCAGCTAGCCAAGATCAAGCATTTATTGCCTACCATTGCATAGTGTTTTGGTGCAGGTAGTTATGGATTTGAATGTTGTAAATGAATGAACTAGTCTATATAATGTAGCCTAAAAGTGTGTGTGTGTGTGTATGTATGTGTGTGTGAGAGAGAGAGGGGGGTATGACAAGCAAAACTGCAGCCAACACTAACTGATGAGGGCAGGGAAGTTTCATTTTCCTGTGCCCCCATCAGTTAGCATTAGCTGGCAGTTTGCAACTTCAGTCTACGTTGTACCAAATGTTGTCATTCTTATACCAACAGCACTCGGCAGCCTTAAAGAACAGGCGTATGGGCTGACTGACTCCAGACTTTTTGCATGTGAGCTAACGTTGGTGACTGACACATCCTATCTTGGGGGGATGGGTTGGGGCCAGCAAAGCTTTTTGTTTTGACTGCAGTCAATCAATAGACACATATGGCTAAAGTCCATGAAAGAATCTCACCTTTTTTTGTATTGTTTAGTGAGGCTTCTCTTTTGAAGTTGTAGTGTTTTTTTCCATACATGAATTGGTTAACCAATTAAAATTAGGTTACTTAGCTACTTTTCACACAGATTCCTGGTGATTTAGACATCACATAGGGTACTTTTCTGATATGGTGGTTTGTTGTTTGACTAGGTTGCTTTTGCATGTCAGACGTGTTCTGGATGTGGTTTATCAGATTGGTTGTTGTCAGGGTTGCTAACTGTCAGCAGGGAATTGCATAAGGTTAAACTGATATTTAGCTAGTGTACCTTTAATTTAGGCCTAGTTGAACAGAAGGAGAGTGTACCTGAGTCTCTAGTTTAGGCTTAGTTCAGTTACAGGAGAGTGTTGAGCCCATTTGCTACTGAGTACATGTAGGCTGGAGTTTCTAAAGAAAGAATTTCTTGCTTCCCTTGGACTCTGTAACCAGGTCAAAGGGTACTTTCTCAGGCAGTTGTGTGTTGTTGTGTTGGTCTGTTAGGAAACACTGAGGTTTTTGAGTACCAGACAGAGTAGCATCTTATAGGCTGATATCTGGTGGTTTTTGTGGATCCCCACCAAATATCACAGGTCAGCGTTAATGTAATTCAGTGCCTAGCCTAACACATGTAGCCTAATGGGTTTTTAGTCATAATGAAATCACCTGTATGTTGGGCAATGCCAAGGTGTGACAGTTGTCGGTTTGCTATCGGTCTTTATGAATTCTCCTATGTGATGGTTTGTGTGAGAGTTGTCAAAATATTGATAGGCTACTTTTGGAACAATAAGCTCAATTAACTTAGCTAATGATGATGACCTGCTGAAGGGACTCTGCGGCTTGTTTTAGCCAAAAATGCCTCTGAAATATGCCTTTTTTTCTCTCCTGTCTTTTGATATTAAAAATTGTATCGAGTCTCAAGTGTTATTTTTTTCTGGGTGTTATATCGAGTTATCGAGAATTCCAGTACTGTGCCAGCCCTAATTTGTGTGTTTTGTATGGTTATGATTTGTGTGTCTGTGCGTGTGTATGTGTGGCTGTCCAGCTTGGCAGCTGCATGACTGGCCCTCCTTGCCTTGTTGTGTTGTGTTGCAGCCTTGTTTGATGGACCAGCTCTGTGACGTGGTGGCGTGGTTAAAATGGGACAGAGCACTTCGGGACAAGAGTCCCCCGATCCACCAGAGGTGAGCATGCGGTCAAGACCTCCCCACGAACTAAACGAATCAAAACATGACACGAATCAACACAATAATTTGGGCTAACCCTCACCTTTAATGGGACCTAATCCATTTAGTCATACCTAGAACTATTAGCAGATTAATTGTGCATCCAATGTGGATACAGTTTTCTTAAAAAAAAAAACAAAATAATAATCAAGGTGTGTTTTGTTCTTCTCATTTCAAATATTTGTTTAATGTTTGTTTGGTTGTCTCGATCTTTAATTTAGTGTTAGTAGCCTATACCTTTTTGGCCATGGCAAAGATAGAGTTGAGCCTTAGACGTCAATATGGCATCAGGCCTAAACCAAAGACCACTGCCATGATTTGATTGAAGGCGACTGCCAAGAGATGTTTTCCCCCTGTTCTCCTTCACTCTACCCAGCTCCCACCTAGCCTACCACCTTTGTTTGTTTGTTTGTTTTGTTTTTTCATCATTTTCCCTATCCACATTGTTCGTGTACACTACCTCAGTCACTGTTAAAACATCAGAATATCGTAATGCGCTCCCAGCCAAATCCAAGCCTAGGCTATACATTCTCACCTCACTTAAACTCACCACTGCTACATCTGCTACATTCTTCCCTGAAAATAACAACCTCTACCTCACCCACCTCTTCCCCGCTGACCTCTGTCCCATTCCCCACTGCGGTCTCCTTGACAAGGCTAGGTTGTCTTTCAGCTTTCCTTTTTTGTGGTTGGCTGTTAGCTTAGCTTCTACAAGCCTTGTCCTTGCCACTTCTGCTTGTCATTGGTAGTGTTTACCAAAGCTGATGATGCACACAGCAACTGGCAACTTGCCAGAAATTGTTACATGCAAACCCAAGACCTGACTCAGCCTGACCAGCTATGGGGTACATAATCACCATATAAACTTTCATTCCGAGTGAAAAACGAAAAAGATGAAAAAAAGGCAAAGGTCCAAGACTACATATTTTTACTCCTGAGTGAAGGAACTGCTTTGTCCCACAAGTCATTGCATGCGATACAGATTCTACTGTTTATAACCCAGCAATAGAGCCCCGTATTTAATTGAAAGATCACAATGACTAACTCCTCACAGTTTGCTGCGAGCAGATTCAGCTTTAAATACGTGATCATTCCTTACTTCTCCTGCCACCATTTTCCTGTCGCCATTGCTCCCTCCCAGGGAGTTTTGGCACACTTGAAGAGGGAGTTGCTATAAACAATTTTCATGGCAATGATAATCTCCGCCAATCAAATGCGCTGATTTACACTGGTTTGCACTTCAGGATGTTGGGAAGTGTAGTTCTTCCCTGTGAAATCTCAATTAAAGGACACTTTTATTAAAACAAGATTGGTGACTTTTGAACCTATAACATTTTTATGACCACGGACAATCATTTTGTCCTGCTGTAGCTAGTTGGAAGTCTGCACTGTGTGGTTCAGATAGTGTGGGTTATAATGTAATTCTTAATGGCAAAAATGACTAGGAAAAGCACTTCCTGAACCTCACTGGCCAAATCTGTGCTCTTGAATATTGTTATTGAGGCACATTCCCATTGAAATTGGGTCACTGTTATTTTGTTATTTTTTTAGAGAACTTCAATCACACAAACTTCTCTTCTTGATCATCACTTTGACTTAGTGCCTGTTTTTTTTTTGTTTTTTTTTTAATTATCTTTTGGCTATTCTGAGTGCTACTGAAGTGCCCTTGTAGATCTAATAGCCTATGGGACAGATTTCAAGCAGGCTCATAGCAAATAGCTTAACTGTATGACCCTTTGTCACTTGTTGACGTTTCCTCTAGTTTGCATTGACTCACTTGACACTCTGCTTTTGTCTTTGCAAGGAGAAGGTTAATCTCTTAAGGCTTTTCTTATACAACCTCCCTCTCTTCCTCCATCTCTCTCTCTATTTCTCTCTCTCTCTCTTCATCTCGATCTCATCTTTTCCTGTCTTCCGTGTGTCTGTCTTCAGCTGTCATTAACAGTCAGACTAGAAAGGGCTTTTGTCGTGCCAGAATAGTGCTGTGCTGTGCTTTATTGTGCTGTGCTGTGGTCTGCTGATCACATCTCTGACCTGCACCGCATGACAACCCTTCTGCTTTCTTTCCACTCCTCTTGTGAACCTTATTGCTTCAGTGATGCCTTGTGTGTTTTTTGCAAGTGATGATACAGGACAAGTTTGTGTGTGTCTGTGTGCGCACATGCTGTGTGTCTGCGTGAGAGACAGCGAGTGTGTTTGTATGTGTGTGTGTGTGCGTGCGTGTGTGTGAGAGGAAGAGACAGTGTATCCGTGAGTTTCAGTTCTATTTCTGGTGATGGGACACTTTCAAGCTGTCAGGGTCTATCAGACAGACGCTGATAAACAAACGAGATTGAGGATGGGAAATTTAATTGTGAGACGCTCCATAAAAAGCACACATTAGCAGTCGGCGTTATCTTGCCGGCTGCAGCCAGCAGTGCATTCTGAGTTGAAAGGGCCAGCAGTAACCAGTGGGATGTGAATGTGAAAGGGCTTTCAACCCAGAATGCATTGCGACATAATGTCGAATGTACCCATTACAACATGACGTACATTACGACATGTCAAGGAATGACAAATGAACAAGAGGACAACCCAGTGGAGAAGTGCAGTAGGCTTGGACTGGTGAGTGTCTGATGTTTTCCCAAGACAATATTCTGCCATGTTGACCTAGAAATTGTAGAGCAGGGGTCTCAAACAGTTAGCTTAGGAGCTACCAGTTACTCACCACCTGCTTGAGAGTAGCTTTTCAGAGGGTCAAAGGAGATGGAAAATAAGTCTCATAGTGTAGTCACAAAAGGTAATAAACCTGTTAAAATCTTGTAATCAAATTCAGACACCCTTGCTGTCTGGTACAACATGGTTCTTTCCCAGGTCAGAAAGTATTTGTCTCCACACAAATTTAGATGACACTTGAGATGTTTTTGCACTGCACTGAAAGTGTGTAACATCGTAAAGGACGTAATATTTATCTCCAGGACCATCAATAATACAGTTTTAAGACACTAGTAGAGTATCTCTCGGCCGTGTTGATTTTGTCTACAAAGATCTTGGAGGGGAAAAAAGGTTGGAGACCCTTGTGGAGTTTAATGGCACGAAAGGAGTAGGGTGGGATGCCACACAAACAAACAAATATAGGAATGTTTGAAGAAAAGAAAGAAGTCGAGCAAAGATTATGTCATTTGTGTCCGAGGGAGATATAAGAGGGGGGTTGGGGAGAGAAAACTGAAGACCTATTTCTCATCTGCTCGATAGCACAACTGTTCAGATGTATGACTGACTCAAAACAGATGGGATGCTCACATCTTTTCTTTTCTTCCCACTCTTTACACTCTTTACAGGGCTGTAGTGTGCCAGTGTTGCTCTCCCTCTTCCCCTCAGCCCCTGCTTCTTGGGCAGTTGTTCTCTTTGTTCTCTCAGTCTCACACAATCCCTCCATCTCTCTTTCTCTCTCTCTCTCTCTCTCTCTCTCTCTGTCTTTCTCTCTCAGTTTGTTGAACAGGCTAAACAGAGAAAGAGGTAGAGAGATGGCTTACTTACAATTTACCTTCTCTCTCTCTCTCTCTCTCTATCCCTCTCTATCCCTCCCTCCTCCACTGCATTCCATTCTACCCCCACTCCCTTCCTTTAGTCCTCTGACTCAACAATAATTCTCAGTGGCTCATAATAAGCCTGCTTATTCTTCTGACTTTTTCTCCCACTCTCTCTCCCTCCCTCCCTCTCTGAGCAGGACGGCTTTGGCAACATCAAGAACTTTGTGGAGGACCAACTGCAGACCAGCATGGTCAGTCCTCTTCCATATTTGATGTTTTTTGTTTCCACACGGCCCTAAGGGCACCGGGTTCCTGGGTTCTTGGCAAACAACGTGACCACTAAAAGTCCTGGAAAGTCAATAACCTTTCCAATGACCAATGACCTTGAGGCATGACTTAAAACAGGCAATGTTTGTGGTGGTCTGTTACAAGTGGTAATTTGCTGTTTTGTTTTGTTGGACTGTTTATGATTATACAAAAACTCACCGACTTATTGTTGGGCTTTCTTTCTTCTCATCCCAGTTTGTGTTACCCTTGATGCTGTACTGAACGTAATGCAAGTGAATGGCATTGTGCTGAGTGGCTATGTTGGAGCCTGTAGAAGTCTACTCGGCGCCTTTAATTGTCATCCCGAGTTCATCAACCCCCAGCCCTGTTGTTCAAGGTTTCCGAGTGGTGGTGGTGGGAATAAGAACAAGAAATGCTGGTACAACAGAGATAGAATTTGCAAACCACCAGCTAACGCTAACTAGCTGACATTTCGCTATTCAGTGTACATTGTATCAAATTTTCTCAGCACTCACCGATCTCAAACAGCAGAGCTGTGGGTTGATAGACTCTGGACTATTGCTTTAAGCTAACTTTACTGAATTCACTTGACCCATGTCAGGACTCAATAACTCTTCTACAGTATCGCCTTTCCAATTTGAGGTAACCAAATGTAACTTGTCTGTTTTTTAAACTTGCCAATGTTTTTGTTTTGTACCCAAATAGATGTTGGGCATTGTGATTGGCGCTGGCATCGCCATCGTTCTTATAGCCATCCTGATCTTCTTCGTGATGCGCAAGATACAACTACGAAGTGAGTCCTTAAGAGCTTAGATGTTTATTTATCGATTGATTTTACTAGGCTTTCCACCTGTCTGTGCATTAGCAGTGGTATAAATACACCAAAGTGCAGGTGCCAGTTTTAGGCCTATGTGTTTGTCAACAACACCAACATTGTCAACAACGTTTTTTCCCATGTTGTAGACTTAGAATCCCAGGAAGCTCCCAAGTATCGTTTCCGGAAGAGGGACAAAGTCATGTTCTATGGACGCAAGATCATGCGGAAAGTAAGTGCTGTGACTGGGAATACACAGGATTTCAAGTAGTTTGTCGTCTGTGTTTAGCTCAGAGACAGATCGATGTACGCATTATTTGCAGAAACGCATAGCTCAACTCTCTCTCTCTCTCTCTCTCTCTTTCTCAGGTGTCCCAGTCTACCTCATCTCTGGTGGGGACGTCATCGTCCTCCCGTCCCCGCCTGAAAAAGAAACAGAAGATGCTCAACATTGCCAAAAAGTAGGAGTTCTCCCCCAGCATGGTGCCAAACCACCAGCACATGTTTTATTCAGAGATAGTTGAAAGCGCCTAGAGCTTTCCACTCCACACCTGCTCAATGAAAATAAGAAAAATGTTGTCTACTTTCACCCTCATCTCTCTCTCTCTCTTTCTCTCTCCCTCTCTCCCTCTCTCCCATTTCTTTCCATCTCCCAGGATCCTGCGCTTTAAAAAGGAAGTGCCCACTCTTCAGTTGAAAGAGCCTCCTCCGTCTGTGCTGGAGGCTGACCTCACAGAGTTTGATGTGGCCAACTCGCATCTCCCCTCAGAGGTGCTCTACATGCTCAAAAATGTCCGGTAAGTGTGTGTGTGTGTGTGTGTGTGTGTGTGTGTGTGCGTGTGTGGACTGGGTGGATGCGTGTGTGTATGGGAGGTGGACTGGATGGATGCTAGTGTGTGTGTGTGTGTGCGTGTGTGGACTAGGTGGATGCGTGTGTGTATCGGAGGTGGACTGGATGGATGCTAGTGTGTATAGGTGTGTGTGTGTGTGTGTGTGTGTGTGTCTATCTGTCTGTCCATGATTACTTGTGACCCCAGACAAGAAGAATCTGTAAGGTTCTTCAACAAAACAACATTTTTGACTCAGTTCACAGTACTGTATGTGTTTACACATTTGACAAACACATTTGTCTTGCCTGTGTGCCCAGAAATATCCAATATCAGATGTACACAGATTTTCTCCTTTGGTTAGATGTAAAACTGCATTTCATTGTCCTGGTGGTTTTACTTGTGCAGTGACAATGTGAAATCCAGTCTAATACTGTTTGTGTGTGTGTGTGTGTGTGTGTGTGTGTGTGTGTCTTTGTGTGTGTGTTTCCTGTGCAGGGTGCTAGGCCACTTTGAGAAGCCCCTGTTTCTAGAGCTGTGCAAGCACATGGTGTTTCTGCAGTTCCAGCAAGGCGAGTACGTCTTCAGGCCCGGCCAGCCCGACAGCAGCATCTACGTAGTGCAGGACGGCAAGCTGGAACTCTGCCTTACCGGACAGGTGTGTGTTTGTGTGTGTGTGTGTGTGTGTGTGTGTGTGTGTGTGCGTGCGTGCGTGTGCGTGTGTTTGCGTGTATGTGTGTGTGTGTGTTTGCATGTGTGTGTGGGTGTGCGTTTGCATGTGCGCATGCATGGTGTGTGTAAGTGAGAGTGTGTTTGCACATGTGCGTATGCATGGTGTCTGTGTGTGTGTGTATGTGTTTGTGTTTGTGTCCGCACACATGCACAAGTATCCGTGTGTGTAAATTTCTCTAGCACTGGTACATCCAGCCATCAGGTTTTGATCCAGTTCAGAGAGAGAGCATACAAATAGAGACACTTGGCTGGAAAACACCAAATCTCTGTTTTAATAAATTTGCTTTCATAACCATTCTTTCCCGTCATGGATCCTTTGAATTTACAGAGAAAACTGAGAACAAAATCTTAACAAACAAATGAAAAGCCAAGAAGTGCTGTGGCTATTATGAACAAAAACTGCTTTCTTTTTTGTAGGACAACTTGGACTAATTTAGGCTAATTTGTGGAGGCAAGGCTAATTTGCATTGTGCTCATTCTGCACTTTTTGGTTTGATGGCAAAGGGCCACAACCTGTCTTCAGCACTTTTCAAAAACAAAACCCTGGTCCAAATAGTGTGTGAAGCACTGCAGTATAGACATGGTGCAGGTTATGTACTATAAGCAATAAGCCAATGGATTCACGGTGATCCATAACATGACATGACATGACATAGGAAAGGTAGCAAGATACATTTTTGTGGGCTATAAGAGTGTAGCCACATAGAAAAGTTTTATGAGATTATACATATTCTATATGGGGAGTTATTTGACTTATTCGACGAGACCCGGGAAGAGACATTTATGTTTTTCAAAAGGACTCTACCCATACTAGTACAGCGTGGACAAAGAGAGTTTAGAGAGTTGTAGTACCTGAGTTGTTATCGTGTCAACAAACCGACACACCGCTTTTTCCTCACCTGCGAGGCCGTGAACCCGACGGCACTGTGTAACGATGAGGCCGTTCACCCCGAAGCTTAGAGGTTACCTTTCATTAAATCCAGATTACACCAATTGTGCCTGATTATGGGCTATTAACGTTTGGCCTGAGCTAAGCCTCTTTGCCGCTATGCTGACATGAAACAAAACAGGGCAGAAATGGTGCAAAAAGGATATTTAGCAAAGAACAGAGGATGAATGTTTGTGAAAACAGTAGAGGCTGATGTCATAGTGCCTGATTAAGCGCTGATATGGATGAGAGGTAGAAGTTTTATGTGTTAATGTTCTATGTTTCTTTTCTTTTTCCAAAAATATCAATGTTTCTTCTACACTTAACACAATAGTTTTAAGCATTTTTTTTCTGAGGCATGAATTTACACATAACGGGGTGCCCTACAGTGTAAGGCTCAGAATCGGTGCTGATTCAAGATGTGGATGAGCAGTGTGAATATTGTGAATGATGATGGATTATTTATTTATTTATTTATGTATATATATTTCAACACGGTTGTTTGTTTGTATTTGTGAAACTAATTGACCGTTTCTCTG